>VDFB02252616.1:34933004-35317878 GCA_007258455.2 Sequoia sempervirens
CTTATAGATGCACCATTGGCTAGTTCATAGCCATGAATTTTGTGGTAGGGCCCCTTCCATATAGGATAGTAGAAAAATTGTGCTACTGGTTATTGTTACAAAGTAAAATTGATTGTTGATCCTTGATCATTAAATTGTATTTAGCCTACATAAATTTATTGAAGTGTTGGTCAAAATCCTTTCAAAGTGTAACATATAAGATTGTTTTCTTGAAGGAAAAGTGATTTCCTTATAATTATGACTAAAGATATCTAGTATTGAGATAGATAGTTTGAGGACTATCACATGCTTAAGGGACAAGCTCCTTTTGTGTCAAATAAAGATTACATCAACCTTGCATCTCACCTCCCATAAATTCCCCTTGGTTTTGCAATTAAATTTATTTTCCCCTAACTTGATCATGAACACTTAATCATGACCATTTACTACTATAGATGATTAATAAATAGTATGATTTTTAAACAAACACTTAAACCACCCATGTGTTTGGAGTAATTAGAAGCAATGAAGAGGGCTTCATTTTCTCTTTATGTGCAAATGCCTCATGATGATATTTTTAAATACGCATCCTAGAAATATGAAATTAAAATTTTGGCACTTTTGCAAGTGAGTAATAGTTAGATTTAACAATTGTCAAAATTTGAAATGTGAAAAATTAGATTTTAAAATAAAATGACAAATTGCAAGTTTAAAATTTTATTAAAGTTAAATAAATTATTCAATTTAGAAATACCAAGATTTTAAATAAGAAAATAAGATATTATTTTAATAAACAATTTTTTTGATTAATAAAAACATCAAAATAATCAAATCATATAATATATATATATATATATATAGAAATCATCAATCCAAAATAATATAAAACTAAAATAAGTATCCATCTACATTTATATACTCTAAACATTAAAAATAAATAAAAAATAAAAATAGAGTGGCATGCTACAAATGTAATGGCGAATGAACTTAACATCTTTGTCAATACTAAACCACAGATTTACTATGAAGGGTTAACAATATCCCTGTTTTGAAAAGAAAGCGTGATTGTATATTAAAATCTCTCATCTGAAGGGTGAATAGGGTATTGATCTTAACAATATCCCTGTTTTGAAAAGAAAGCGTGATTGTATATTAAAATCTCTCATCTGAAGGGTGAATAGGGTATTGATCTAATTGTATTAAGATTTTTGGTTTTTCCATTTAAAATTCTTAGTTTACTCGTGTGCATACACGTCTACAAGGGAAGTTGGAGCTACATCTGACAAAATTCATCTTTCCTTTATATTGTAATGGATGTGGACACCCTGTTCCAAAGCTTCGATTTTGGCACAGGCAGGTAGGATGCTGGTAAATATTGTAGAGCTTTCCAGTTCACGTGCCTTATCTATGCTTCCACATTTCACATACATGTTTAATAGAGCATTTCCAATAGTAATATCTGACGAAAATCCCCACTTCATTATGTTTTGATGGATTCGCATACCCTATTCTGAACCTCCCATTATCCTCATTGC
The DNA here is from genome assembly GCA_007258455.2 of Sequoia sempervirens. NCBI lineage: Eukaryota > Viridiplantae > Streptophyta > Pinopsida > Cupressales > Cupressaceae > Sequoia > Sequoia sempervirens. The sequence continues at coordinate 34,934,519 of VDFB02252616.1, forward strand.
AGCAACCATTTAAGAAGATGCCAGTGAAGTGCCCTTCCACAGCAAAAAATACCCATGTCTCAAAATCTCCATTAAAGTCCTGTTTCAAGTGATTTTCCTGCAATAGCTGAGAAGCATAGACATGTATGCAAAGTAAAGATAAATACAATAAAGGTGAATATCAAATGTTTACGGGTGTATCCACCATACTTCCAAGCAGGAACAAAAATGAGCCGAGCGCCTACAGATTGGGAAAAATATTCAATGAAACCACAGCGAGTGACTTACCTTAAGAATCTGAACAATTTATGTTGTGCTATCACCGATTACAGTGAGAAAAAATGGACAGAGTTTGCTGTTAAAAATGAAACCGATTCCTGTTTGGTTCGGTGAAGCCCAAATCAGCAAGTTTCTCGATAAGGATGCCTTCTGCCTAAATTGGCAAGTTTCTCTCATAGATGGATTTTTCTAATTATTGGAGTGGAGACCGTTTTATATATATGCTGTTGGTTGAATATGTAAATGCATCTTAAGAATTAATAAAGAGATTCTCCTGCTTGAAAGTGGATGTAGGCAAATTTGCCGAACCACTATAAATTTCGTGTCTCTTATCTTGTTCTTGATTTTTCCTATTTTTATTCTATTTCTTTGTTCATTTTAATATTAACAATTGGTATCAGAGCCTGAAGCTCGGTGCTGAAATCGGTGAAGAATTTCCTGAGCTATGGAGAAGTATTGAGCAAAGATGGAAGACGATTGGGTGTTAGATCCTGATGAAGTGGGAGTTTCAATGATGAAAATGACGAAGTTGTTATGGAAGAGAGTCCCAACTAGGATGATTGGGTTCAAGCTCTCATGTCTTGGTTGTGTAGCTCTAGATTGAGTGATGATGAAGTGGGAGCTATTCATCATATGTTTTTTGGATGAAATAAATGATGAAGCTGATTTTATTATTGAGGAGTTTCTTGGCATGATGGAATCGTGACATTGAGTTAGATGAAACTGTGCCGATGGAAGTAGATGAATCTCCTGTTGTTGATCCTAATTCCCTGAGCACTACCCAGGCAAGGTATGTGTGGGACAAGCCTCCACAGGATTTGGGAGGTGAGGATTTTGAATCGGAGAGCCTTCAGAGGCTAAAGGAAACAGAGGATACATCAGATGTTGATGTGAAAGCTACACCGAAACATCGTGTACATTGGTGGGATGGCTGGACCAAGGAAAAAGATTTGGCTGTAGAAGAGAAGGATGTTGGGTTTGGAGTTGAATCTGAACCAGAAGAGTTTTTAGAAGATCTCAAGATTGAGCTTCGAGCACTTCTTGAACGCACCGGTGATGCACAACATAGGAAATCCATCATGGAGGAATTGCAGAAGAGCGCAAAGGCTGATAAGAGTGGTAACTCTATAAAAGATCTGGTATTGCTGCTCTATGAAATGGTTTCTCTCATTTCTGACTTTTGCCTAGATGATCCAAATACCTTTGCTTCAAGAATTTTTAGGATATTGAAGCTGGGTATCACCATTTATGAGGAAAAAGATGTATAGGCGGAGGTTGTCCAGCCGGTTGTGAAGGAGGAGACATCCCATATTGCTAAAGATACCAAAGGCAAGATGGCAATCTACATGCCAGAGAGTAAAACGCAAACATGCGTTGGTTCTCTTGCTAGTGATGAGAGAAATGGAGTCTGTAAAGGTGTTAGCCGTGGCAGATCGCAGGCTTCAATATATTGTAAAAACCATTTTCATGAGGTTTTTGTTGAAACGCCTTGTCCTGGGAAGCAATACCCAGTAGCTGAAGCGCCTGTGTCTAGCTCCGCCTATTGTGCTTCAAACCCTGAGGTTAAGGACTCTGAAAAGATAGGAACTGCGGAATATGAAGACGAGGGCAGAATGGAGTCATCGAGCAGGAGCATGAAGCAGAGCCTGTTTGTAATGAGGCACGAAAAACTGAAGAAGGCGTTCAACTGATTAATGGCGGGCGACGTTTTTGTGTGCGATTTGGAGGAGCAGATTGAAGCATGCGTTAGAGCTCCTATTGTCCCCGAAACTGTTGGATCTACAGCTGTAGTGGGGCCATGTCATATTATTGTTTCTAATTGCGGCAATTCAAGAGTTGTTTTATCTCGTGCGGGAAAAGCCATTGCGTTTTCTGTGGATCATAAATTTGACAAAGAGATTGTGAGGCGGTTAGAGTCTTTGATGGACGCGGCTGATAGACTATTTTGTAGCCTGAAAATGTCAGGGGTCTCATCAGAATCGTCTACGCCTTTTGCCTGCATACTTAAGGATAAGGATAAGGCTGGTGGTGTGTCAGTGGCACAAGAGTCGTTGGAAAGCTCTAACAGTTCGGCAAGAATTATAGCTTCTTCTACTAGTCTTGCGGTGGAACTCAGCGAGGATAAGACTGACGGTGATAGTAATGATGGCCGAGTAATGATGCTAGAAGACGTGGTGTGTCACCAGCTGGTTGGTGTGAACAGGATAGAAGATATGTGCATGAATCTCGGAGTAGAGATAATGCGAGCTGCAAGGCAAGTATATTTCCCATTGAAGGAGCCGCAGGCTGAGGCTTTTTTGAAGCAAACGGATAGAAGCGTTATTGGTATGAAAGAATTCAGTAGTGCGGTCAAACCTTTACAACATCAACTTGAGTGGGAGTCCTATTGCTGGGGAAACAATATAGTGGCTGAAGAAATGGATTTTGAACTGGAACACCGTCATGTTGACAGGGCTGAAATAGAAGAGTGTAGTTTTATGAGTGAGTTTGTTGCTATACAAGTAGTAAGAGACGGTGTTCATCTATTTTATTTTATTGCATCGGACAAAATTTGGCGAAGATTGATTCGCAGTGTCCATGAACAAAATCTGGTGAAGCTCAAATCGTTGTTGTGGCGGATGTAAATGTCTGCAGTGGGGGAGATCTCTGAGCAGCCATTTGGTCTTCAAGTGGGAGATTGTTGGGTTCGATGAAGCCCAAATCAACAAGTTTTTCGATAAGGATGCCTTCTGCCTAAATTGGCAAGTTTCTCTCATAGATGACTTTTTCTAATTATTGGAGTGGAGACCGTTTTATATATATGCTGCTGGTTGAATATGTAAATGCATCTTAAGAATTAATAAAGAGATTCTCTTGCTGTTAAAAGTGGATGTAGGAAAATTTGCTGAACCACTATAAATTTCGTGTCTCTTATCTTGTTCTTGATTTTTCCTATTTTTCTTCTATTTCTTTGTTCATTTTAATATTAACAATTCCCCACCTGATTTTTCACCTTCGTGATCGCCCCCTTCTCTGGATCATTGGTGGGCAGAATGGGTGCATCATGAGTGCCAAATTCAGAAAGGACGGGCACGAAGCCCCAAATATTGACAGTGGAACTCGGCCTCCATCAAAGCTGCAAACTTCGTGATGTCATGGACAACTCTTGGATCCAGCTTTTGGTGCTCCAAAGCACTTTGGAAATTATCCTTGAAAATGCCAAATTGACTAGCATTCTCCTCTGGGCAGTTCTCCTCAAATCTTACGAGAAAGCTCATTCTGGATTCAACAGAACATTCTAGGCATCAAAACTACCTAGACTCTCTCCATTTAATTTGTCACTTCATAATAATTTGCTCTGAAGTCCCTGCATAGGCTGTAAAGATAGCAATCCGATTTAGGAGAAGTCAAAAGATTTTTTGACAGTTTTGATAGATTTTCTGAGCACCTGAAAGTTGGAAATTGAAAATGGTTTACCAGCATGAGACCCGGTTTCAGGCGTGTGAGACAGGTTTGGAGAGCAAATGTGGACTGGCAAGTCCACAATAAATGTTTATCGACTAATTAATCTAAACTTTAACTATACTTATTTAAGTAATCTAACTTTTAACCCATTCAATTTTTTATTTTCCTTTTGAGAGATAAATGTACTTATAATTCTTTAGAATTTATGAGGCTCTGTAGATATAGACCGCCATTAAATTTAGTAAAAGGGTCCAACAACCCATGTCTCTCTTTTCCACGAGTTTTGGACACTCCCTGACCTTCCCAAACCAACTCAGACTTTACTCGTTAACTGGAAGTACTGAATTTTTAATGAAAAGTATTTGACAATTATCGTCTCTATCCAAGGTAATGGATGCTCATCTGATAGTAATTATTAGTTAATTAATATTCAGAACCAAACACGATTTGAAAACAACATGAGGCATGTTTCACCAAACATATTAATTAGAACCGCGCCCAACTATGCTCTGTCCCGTTTTGCAAAAATGAAGCATCTTTTTAAACTCTTCAATTCAGTTGAGTATAGCATAGAATTTGTTGTCCCTGCCCATTAATTATGGATTTGCAAAACATTTCAGAAGAAATGAAATCCAGTTTCAATGGCGGAAAGACTCTGTCCATGAATTGGAGGAAAAGCCAACTTGAAGCTATTCTTAACTTAGTTGCTGAAAATGAAGAACAAATATTGCATGCGCTTCATACTGATTTGGGCAAGAGTCAATGTGAGGCATATAAAGATGAGGTTATATTCTGATCTTAGTTTTTTATGTATTCACATGGATAGACTTTGTTGCTTCTGACCAGATATTTGTGTTGCAGTAAGATCAATAGCCAGATATTAATGAAGTTTTTAATTTCACAATTTTTTGTTGCAGGTTGCTCTTGTAGCAAACGCGGCGAGATGTGCTCTTAAATACCTGCATAAGTGGATGGCACCCACAGGGGTATAAGCTTGTGACAGAAATTTGAATTTTTATTTGGATAGAATGAGATTTTAAGGATGTTTGTCATTGGTTTTGGTTGATTTTAAGAGGCAGGTTTCTCTGTCGCTTATAGCATACCGTGGTTCAGCCTCAGTGATTGCAGAGCCCCTTGGTGTAGTTTTAATATTCTCTACATGGAACTTTCCTTTCGGTAAGTCCTGTTTTCCCTTAGCCATTATTGACCCAGAATTGGTGGTGAATCTGTGCTTATGTCTAGTTTGTTTTATGTGATATAGATCTGGCTTTGGAGCCTATGGTAGGGGCCATTGCAGCTGGGAATGCTGTGGTTTTAAAGCCCTCAGAAATGGCTGCCGCTACATCAGATCTCCTAGCATATCTTATTCCCAAATACTTGGATAAAAGTATGGTTAGAGTTGTTCAAGGAGGCCCTGAGGAGAGCGCTCAATTGCTGGAGCTAAAGTGGGACAAGATATTTTTCACTGGCGGGTAGAGTGACCTCTAAAAGATAAGTATTAAGGGACCAAACCGTATGCATTAGTTATTCCTATCTCTATGCTGTATTTGAATCTGATCAGTGATGTGCTCTGTGCCTAATTCCTATTTAGCCAAATGTAGAATATATCACTTTGTTTCTGGCCATATACAGTTCCAGTTACTCCTATTTCCTATCTATGCTTACATGTGAATCTGTCCACACCCAACTCATGTTCTGTATGAATTTTGATAAGATCCAGCCCAAAACATACAGATCTTTTTATGCCCAACTTTTATCTGGACTTATAGAGCTCAGCTAATGTGAAGTTAGATGCATACAAGCATGGTTACGCCCAATTCATATTGGGATCATTTAGTGCACTTTAGCCCTTGATATTCAGATGTTTTCCTCCTATACATTTAGTTGAAGAGCTTTTAGAAAGAAACTGTCTTTAATCACAATCCATAATCCATTAACCAGATGAGAAATAAAGATGTTTTCCTCTATGCATTTTTTTGAAGAGATTCTAAAAACTGCATTTTAATCACATTCCATATTCCATTAATCGGATGAGAAATAAATGACAATTGATACTAAGGATTTTTAGATTAGCTCAATAAATCCTTAATGTAAAGTGCGAGGAGAGTTTGTTAGCCAGTTTATTAATCTAATCTAGCAATCTCTTATTTTTTGTCTAGAGACTGCTCTGAAATTGGGTGTAAGAATTGAACAAAGTGTTTTGTTAATCCATTATCTGGATGAAAAACAATGACAAATGATGTTATGGACGTTTAGATTAGCTAAATAAATTCTTAATGTCAAGTGCAAGGAAAGTTTGTTAACCACTTTATTGATTTAATCTAGCAATCTCTTATTTGTCTAGAGACTGATCTGAAATTGGGTGTAAGAATTGAACAAAGTGTTTTGGTAATCCATTAACTAGATGAGAAACAATGACAAATGATACTAAGGATTTCTAGATTAGCTCAATAAATCTTTAATGTCAAGTGTGAGGAGAGTTTGTTAGCCAATTTATTGATCTATTCTAGCAATCTCTTATTTGTCTAGAGACAGATCTGAAATTGGGTGTAAGAATTGAACAAAATGTTTTGGTAATCCATTAACGGGATGAGAAACAATGACAAATGATACTAAGGATTTTTAGATTAGCTCAATAAATCCTTTAACGTCAAGTGTGAGGAGAGTTCGCTAACCAGTTTATTGAGCTAATATAACAATCTCTTATTTATCTATAGAAATTGGATGTGAGAATTGAAAACTATTTTTGGGAAGCAACTTCAACTAAATCTTATGTACTATAATCCATTAAATGGGTGAGAAACAAATGATACAAATGATTTCTAGATTAACTCAATAAATCCCTTAATGACAACTATGAGGAGATTTTGTTAGCAAATTTATTGAGCTAATGTAGCAATCTCTTATTTCTCTAAAGACTGATTTGAAATTAGGTGCAAAAATTGAGCACATTTTTTTAGGAAGCACTTCCACTGAATCCATTAACAAATTAGAAACAAATGGAAAATGATAATAAGGATTTCTAAACTAGCTCGATAAATCCCTTAATGTCAAGTGAGAGGACAGTTTGTCAGTTGATTTATTGAGCTAATTGTAACAACCGCCCCTTGGTTGCTACCATTTTTTTTTCTTAAATCAATTCAAGACACACACCAAACTTGAACATGAACTTCATCCATGTAGCTTAGAAGTGCTAACTTCAAAACTTCTTCATTTACCATGGTGGCATCAACTAGTTATTGCCGCTTATTTTCATACCCATGGGAGTGGTAAGCTCACAAGGTTAAGGTCATTTCTCGACCCAAACCTAAGCCTCAAGGGTTCAATCCTAATGATCTTGCATACGTATTCCTTCGTAGGAAATCAAAGGCTTCGTAGTTCACCCACCAATGTTAGAGGGAGTTCATTCTCTCCTCTTCTACGAGATCTTTGATCTCTTTTACACCATGGCTATTTATAAAACATACTCCAAGTGAATAACAATTTCAACTAACTATCAAGTTTTGGATTTATACGAAACATTACTAATTAGTAGTGTGCAAACATACACAAATACATAAGGGTCATATCATTTCATTATTTCACAATTCCCATAGGGAGTGACTCGAGCGTACATCACATATACACAATGTGACTAGCTCATACACATACATTTACATAGTGATTGGTTCCAACATACATCACATATACGCAGTGACTAGCTACAACATACGTCATAAATACCCAATGACTAACTTCAACATACGTCACTTATACATAGTGACTAGCTCCATCATATGTCATATTTACATAGTGATCGGGTCCAACATATGTCACATATATATATAGTGACTAGCTCTAGCATATGCCACTTATACACAAGGTGACTAATTCATATGCCCATCACAAGTACATTAATGATAGACTCATGTACATCACATCACAACTATGACTAGCTCATACATACATCACAAGTACACTAGTGATGGGCTCATATGTACATCACATCACATCACAATAGTGACTAGCTCATATGTACATCACAAGTAAATTAGTGATGGGCTCATATGTACATTGCATCACAATAGTGACTAGCTCATACATACATCACAAGTATTTTAGTGATGGGATCATATGTACATCACATCACAATAGTGACTAGCTCATATGCATTGCAAATACAAAGTGATTGGTTCTTGCATATCACATTCACTTTGGCTAACACACACTTTCCCTTAGTGCATCTTAGATAGAAAAGGAATGTCGGTGTATTACACTACACCATGGGTCCCATCCTTTTTTGTAGTCTTATACACCATCAAATAACTAGGAAGAGGATTCAATGTATATGATACTACATCGGGGGTCCACCATCAACTTAGTAGGGTCAAGTATACCATTTCCACATCACAATATGCCAAAACTATACTATAAGGTTGATCAAACTATTAACTAACTATTCTTTATTGGGAACTCTCTTCCTTGTAGTCCATCGGACGACTAAGCAAACATGGGTGGCCATCATTGGCATACAATGCTCCTTAACTACTATCCATCTTGAGCATAATACTGCCCCTAGACACCTATCAATTTCAAGCATATTAGTACCGTTCCTTGACTATTATCCATCTCGAGCATAATACTACCCCTAGACACCTGTCAATCTCAAGCATGATAATACTACTCCTTGACTACTATCCATCTCGAGCATAGTACTACCTATAGACACTTGTCAATCTCGAGCATAATATAGTACTGCTCCTTGACTATTGTTCATCTTGAGCATAGTACTACCCTTAGACACTTGTCAATCTCGAGTATAATAATATTGCTCCTTGACTACTATCCATCTCAAGCATAGTACTGTCCCTAGACACCTGTCAATCTCGAGCATAATAGTATTTCTCCATGACTATTATCCATCTTGAGCCTAGTATTGCCCCTAGACACCTATCAATCTCAAGCATAATAGTATTGCTCCTTACCCTTGTGTAACACTATAACTGGAAGGCAGGTTCTTAACGTAGAATAAATAGATCACAATCGAGTGAATTAGAAGCCTATACAGTCATTTAAGTTTGAGGTTAATATTCACAGTACATAAAAGAGTTCACTTAGGACTAACATGAGGTGAGCTCAACTCAATAGGTAACCAAAACCAAGTTATCCAATTCATTCCTTTCCTTTAGCTTGTTATTTTGACACACATTATGTATTGAATACAAGTTATCAAGTTTTCTTTCATAACCATCTAATACCCATTCAACCTCATCTAAAGCCTACTGAATAGAGAGAGGGTCAAACCAATTAGGGGCAACCCCAACATCTTGGATTTATTGCCCCCCTAGACCCTCCCCTACGAGAATTGAGGTCACAGAGGCATCCTTTTCCCAAGGACCACCTATGTACCCGCTTCCAAATGTATCAAAGTCACACGTAGTTCTCCTCACAAGGTTTCTTAAATGACACTTACACATAGGTTCCCAAAACCAAGGATTTTATGAATTACTATGTCTTACTCCAACATGGTTGCTTTAATGATTCCCAACAGTTAGTAGTGCTTAACAAGCAGGGAATTCAACACCATTCCCAATTTAGCCCACTTGAACTATAACACTTCCATCTAGGGACAACGAGATCTCTAACTAGACCTCCCATTGATATTGATCCTAAATCAAAGTGACAATCCCATAACCCTTACAATTACATATCAAGGACCTCGTGTCACATCTAGCACCCTTGATGATATTACCACATAGTTTATAACATATGGTCCTATTTAGGTTTAGAACATGATAATATGAATACAATGTGGTTTGTTAATCTTAGATATCACAAGTGTGTTAATTCTTGATATCTTGAACCACTATATTATACTAGTAAGAAACCCCTTAAATATTCATATTTACAAATAAACTAATACAATAAATATCACCTTCAAAATAAGCTTCCTAGTAATAAGGGGAGCAATACTCAGATCTATTCACAATATGATATTATGCTCATATGGTCAAGCATCACAATCATATTAATCAATCTCAATTTAAATGCCATGACTCTATAAGGCAATAGAAACATTATTAAGAAGTTGAAGGACATAACACATTAGTTGTAAATTTTCTCTAAGAAAGACCAATATGCAAGTTGACTTTAGACGGTTGACAACACTAAATTCATTGGGTCAACATCTAAAGTATACATCTAAAAGAAATATATTCTTAATCTCTTAATATTCTTTACCTTGTAATTTTATTTGCTTTAGAATGTAACTCAATACTCTTATATTAAATATTTCCAATACCACAAGTATCTAAACCTCATAGGTCTTACAACGTAGGTGTATGGACTAGCTTTACACAACATACCATCTTCCAACACAACTATAGAACCCCTTCCTTAGTTCCCTTATCAAGGCTATTATACTCAAGAGGTCAATAAACATCATGTAGTCTTACAATATCGATATGATGGAAGAATTATGTAAAAGCCTCAACAAGGCTCCCTGTAGGGTCCCACTTCAATATGGTTCAAATATATCAACTTTGAACATATATTTTAAGTGTATTAACTTCAAAAGGTTTACTCATGAATACCCAACTTGTTAAAGTAATTAATTCATTTTCACCTTTTTAAGGTATAAATTTACAAGTCTTATTCTACAACATGTAATAATAGGTTTGTTGCACATATACTTTATATTTTCATATTTAGGGCTTCTCATTTAATGTATAAACATGATCAAACACTAAGACTCAATATATTATTTCAAAATTCAAAGCTCGCACTACCAAGCCTAGAGGTACCAAACATTATTACTACTCCTTAGTAGCGGTAATCTATTTATCAATATGCAGTGAACAATTATATCATGCAATATCTTACCCTTCCACCATTATGGTGCTCAATAGTGTAATAGAATATCTAGAAGAATAACCCTCAGCTTTTAGAAGTGGTATTCTAGAACAAATATATGTCTTTTAGCATTAATAAGATAAATATATTATGATTCACCCAACTAAAGAAAGAGTGCTTTTCAGGGAGGTAAAATTTAGTCACATATCTTACAAATATTCCTTAAGATATGATTATAATACTTGATATCATTGCAAATTCCAAAAGACTGTCATATAATTTCGTAATAAAATGAAATAAAACAAGGATTTTATGAAATCAATATCTATTCAAAGATAGCAGGTGCTCACCGAGAAAAACATTTATTGTATTGGCTAAATATGTTAGGAACTTGGAATATCTTTTCAATTAATATTGTCATTCCAAATGCATTGCAAAATTACTCAGTTTGCATGAGCTTAAATTGAGCGAGTTTGATGGGCATCACCCATGTAGGATGAAGAGGATTAGATATTTGTATTCTATACAAGAGTGGAAGAAACAGAGAAACATTGATCATGGAAAGTCTGTTTATAATTGTTAAGAGCATGCTAATCAACTTTACACCCTTGTAGTTGACTCCATGTTCAAACTCCCCACAAAGGTAAGAATATAAAACAGAGGAATTTCTAATAAGAAGCAATAAAAAATGATCCCAAGAACATTGCATTACCTTAACCCCTCTTTCGTGTTGTATGCCCTTCTATTGGTCTTCTCCACGTTTCCTAGAAATCCAGAGCCAAGGCTAATCGTGCAGGTCGATTATTATAAATTTCATCTGTCATTCCTTTACTTACTTCAGTGGATCTTTGTACCCTCTAGTAGGACAACCATAATCGTGACATTTTCTTATGCTATGATGGGTATCCATAATCTGTTCAAAATCTCTCAATTGATGCAGGCAGAGAGAATCATGACAGTGGTTGTGGACTCGAATTATTATGATAATCTGCTCGCCCTTCCAACTCGTCTTCCCCAGGTCGACCATCTTTCCACACGATTTTCTCCTCATTTTCTTGCAAATTTCTTCTGTCTCTGTCTCTCTTGTGAGCTCTGTTCAAAACTCCATGCCTCCAAATCCTCTTTGTTCTTCCCTTTCCCCATTCTCCCGGCCCTTCTTTTCCCACTCCATTTTCTTTGCATTTTTTTTTTCTACCATTCAACTCAAATCCCTCTCCCTCGCGATTCTACTCCACATTCATTTTTTTTCCCTCTAAACAAGCATGAATCTCCAGATTATGGGGTCGTGAGGTTTTTAAAATTCGCCCTGTGCCTTTTTTAATTTTCTCCATGAGACCTCGGACTATCCAAAGATGAGGACACCATACTGATTAATGAGGCAATTCTCCTTTCACGTGAAGATTGCACGGAAAATCGTTGGGGTGCCATTCCTCATTAACGGTGCAACCTATCCTTCATGTCTTCTCACCATTCCTCGGTACATGCATGGCCTCCTCTCCTCTGACGCTACTCTGATCTAATTTAATGGGTCCTCGTGCCTCACTAAATGCATCATCTTTTCTACGCAATCCCTCTTGTCCTGCCATCTTCTCATTACTTTATTTTGTGGTCCCTTCTCACTGGTTTGCCCAGGATGCCCATACCTCAGTCCAAATTTGCCTCCCCGTGCCTTTGACTAGCATGTTTACTTCATTTATTTGTTTTACCATCCACGCGGCAATGCCCACGTGAAAGGGTCTTCTTTTAGGGGGATGTAACACTAATCTAGCAATCTCTTGTTTGTCTAGAGACTGATATGATATTGGGTACAAGAACTGAATCTTATTTACTGTGAAAACTTGATGTTTTTTATGTATACCCTTCATAATTGTTGGAAAATTTGCAGGTAGCGCACGCATTGGGCGAATTGTATTGACCGCAGCTGCAAAACATCTTACGCCAGTTACACTGGAATTAGGTGGAAAATGCCCCACAATAGTCGATCGCATGAATGGCAATAAGGATTGGCTGGTAATTATATAGAAAATCTCAAAAAGTATTTTTTGAGATGTGCAATTTGTGTGTGAACTGTAAAGTAATTAAAAAGTGATGCAGGTAACAGCAAAGCGAATAGCCTTTGGCAAATGGGCGTTAAGCAATGGACAAGCATGCGTCTCCTCTGATTACATTCTTGTTCAAGAGGAGTATGCTACTACTCTGGTAAGCACTAGAGCCTTATTTGCTTATTCATTCACATTCACCCTGTGGCTACTCTGCTCACATTAAACGTCTCAAATAACAGATCAATTCGCTGAAGAAGACGATCGAAAAGTTTTATGGCGAGGACCCCAGCAAAAGTAGCGATCTCTCAAGAATTGCCAACCATCACCATTTTTTGAGGCTTACAAAGTACCTGCAAGATCCATCCATTGCAAATACTATTGTCTATGGTGGCGGACACGATGAGAAGAGATTGTGAGTGCATTAACCCTAAACTTCCAAGTTAATTGAATTTCTATTTTGGGGTGGATTAATTTCTGCATAATCTTTGCATTTTGCATCTGTTTTTCAGGTATGTGCAGCCAACAATTCTGCTAAATCCGCCATTGGCGTCGGGCCTAATGAATGAGGAAATTTTCGGGCCATTGCTTCCCATCATCACGGTATGTTGTTTGTTTTTTCCCTTTCTTTGGGGTTGCGAGGCAATCTGGGACATTTAAAGGCCTATTTAGTAATCAATGAACATAAATTAACTTTTAGCTGGGTATTAATTCTGTTTAAAATTTTAAGCTTCAAAATTTGAGGAATGATATGTAGTGTTTTGATAAAAAATAATAAATAAATGAAAATTCTCTCATTTTTTATTTTCTAATAAGAATTTAAAATTTTAGATGAGAGACAAGTGGCATAAAAAACTTCTAAGCTGGAGGGGCAATTTCTAGCCCCACCCCAATTTCACCAGCTGAAATATTCATTGCTAAAAGGTAGGGGCTCATATTTTTGTGAAAAAGATTACAATTAATTTGGTAGCACAATTTTTTTTCCCCATAGGACCTCCTGCTCCTTGAAAATAGAAGCCCAAGCCCCCCATGAGACCATACAGTAAGCAGGCCTGAAATTTGATTGTTTGTGAATAGTTTTTTAATCTTTTGAATTTGAGGAATTGTTTTGTAGTTTTTTATTATATTAAATTTTAGGACCATTACTAAGAGTATTTTTTTATTTGAGAAAGGTGAGTAGAAGGAAAAGGTGAGTTCCATCCATAAGTTTAATAATGTTATTTTCTTAGAGAACTAATCAGATCTTTTAAAAAAATTATTAATAAATATATTCATTTAAAATATTTTTAATTCTTGAATATATAATTTTTTTTTCATATTTGTTGCATGTATAAGTTTTAAAATTAACTGTTGTTCATCATTTTTCACAATTTTACTTATTATCCTTATTTTTATTTATTCATTTTAAATTTTAAATATTTTATAAATTAATTTTTTATTTATTTTTAGAATTTTTAATCTGTAAACAAAATAAACTAAATAAATTAGTGTTTTAATTTTTAATATTTATTTTTCATTGTAAATAATCTAATTTAGATTTTTTGTTTAATTGTTTTCTAAAATATTAAGACAATATACATATTTGATGTTAAAATTTCTGATATGATTATTGTTGAAATTCAAATTCATAATTCAATACGTTACATTAAATCTTTGTAAAAAATAATTGAAAACTATATTTTCTAAAAAAATCCACATTTCTTTATTATTCACTTTTGTCCATCATACAATAGTAATTGGAATGTCATTTAGAATATGCAAAAGTTAAAAACTCAATTTTTTGACCCAATAAACTAATTTTTAGGACTACTACTTTTTGCTGTTAATATTCAAAGTTCTGTTTATTTTTAAATTAATTATTTGGAACATTCAACATTTTAAATAATGAATAATATTAATCATTATATATGGATAGTTGGTATGAGTTTTTTAGAGACTATCAATTCAAGTAGTGCACATTTCCGGTTTAAACTGTGTATGTGTTTCCTCGAGCAAAAATGCATATACATACACAGTTCAAACCAGAAAGTGGCAGTGCTTGATTATATATGGATGTTTCTAAATTTACCTGTGTGCAGTTTTTTTAAATAGACAAATCCAAAACTTCGACACAATCAAATCTAAAAACATACATACACAATATCAGATAGTTCCTGAAAAATATAGATCTAATGAATGAAAAGAAATACCAATAATTCCTGTTATACAACCTTTTTTTTTTCTGTCTTATAGTTATTAGACAATTTGAATATGCAGAATCCTAAATAACAAATAACATGCAAGCTGTTTTCTTTCAATCATTTCTAACAATCCTTTTATATGACTTAATTAACTGACAGTTGAAAAGAATTGAAGACTCCATAGATTTCATCAATTCAAGGCCAAAGCCACTGGTCATCTATCTTTTCACAAACAACAAAAACCTTAGGAAAAGACTTGTGAATGAGACATCCTCAGGGAGCTTGGTAATCAACGACACTGCTATTCAGGTAAACAGTATTTTGTTTCCTTTTTGTTTCTGAGCAGAGAGAAATTTTGGCATTGGGAAGCGGGCATCTCATTGATAAGTGATTCAAATTGCAGTTTGCTCTTGATGGTTTGCCATTTGGAGGGGTGGGAGAAAGTGGGTTTGGGAAGTATCATGGAAAGTATTCATTCGACACATTCAGTAACCAAAAGACAGTGTTGCGCAGAGGCTTCTTTCCAGAGGCGTTCTTCAGATATCCTCCATGGAATAATTTCAAGTTAAACATGCTCAAAACTACTCTCAACTTTGACTATTTGGGAGCAATATTGGTCTTTTTAGGCCTAAAAAGGTGACCCCATTGCCCTCTCAACCATTTTCATGCATGCTCGTGATATTTTCTCTATGTTATATGAGTGCTGATGATTAGCAAAATGTACATGATCACCATTTTCTTTTTCTTAAGTTGCTTTGGATGTTTATTATGATCCTAAATTTCACCAACTTAAAACTTTTCCAGAATTTCTCCTGAGGGCTTTGAAGTAAACAGAGAACAGAGCATAGGTTCAAATTTCAGGGATATACCATAAGAAGTGGAATGGCAGCATATAGGCACGTAGATTATCAATACTTATTTCATGTTTTCAATGTGGCTGCTTAAATGTGTTTACCATTTAAATTTAAGCAATTGGAGTGTTCTCATGCATAAATTTCATTATGAGAAAAGGATAATTTGAAATCTTTATTTTAGTGGAGCAGTTACTGTTTAGGAATTTAAAAAAAGCTGTGAAAAAAAGGTGCAGGCAGAAAATAAGCAGCAACTGCATACTGCCAAAGATTCACGTGGTCACAAGTAACTGCTAGCCAAATAAACTTGATTTATACTATATGTATACTAATCATTTTGTATATCAGATTAAATCATCTTACTAATTATATATTTTATAAGCTATTCAATGTTGTAGATCAGATTAATGCATCTTACAAATTATATATTTTATTAGTTATTCAGAAGTTTGTGTTAACAGAGGATTGGATTAATGGCAATTGTTTGTGTTTTTGATAAGGTAGAATAAGTTTTACGTAATGTTAGAACATACTAATTAAAGTAAAGTTAAAGTTTTAATTAATTTAGATTTGTTTCTTAGTTAGACTGAATTATTTGGAGATAAATGCTGGAAAGTAATTATGAAGGAGAAAGATATTTAGTTAATAATGGTGAAGAAGTATTTTTTAGATAATAAAAAAATTGTTTGTTTTTTGTATTAGAAAAGGATGTTATTTGTTTTAGGTGGGATCAAAGTAGTCTATAAATTTGTTGTGGTTGGATTTGTATCTTACATGATTGATTTTGCATTGAAAGGATTAAAGCAATTGAATTTGCTGTGGTCTTTGCATTGCATGGATTGTCAAAGATTAGTGGGTATTTAAATATTGTTGAGAAACATTTGTATCACAAAGATCATATTCTCTAAGATTGACCCCTTGATTCAATTAGTGTTATGCTTGTAGAAGTGATTGAAGACAACACTCTTTAGTCATGCAAATGTCTTAGAATGGTTTGACACAAAATTAAGCTACTTATATTACTTCAAAGCAAAGTGTTTTTAGAATGATTTATCTTTAAAATGTGAAAATTAATATTACAAATTGTGGATATGAAATGACGCACATTGAATTCTTTGTATACCAAGACATAGCAATAATCATATGAAATGTGTACTAAGTTGGCTTGTAGTAGGAATGAAATAGGTTAGGATGTACAAATTTCAAATTTGGGAAAATTTTATACAGTTTGATTTACTCCGACATGTTGTAGGGTTGACCCATAGGCAGGAAATATGTAATATCAAGATGACAAATAAATGTATGGGATTGAGTGTATGGATATATATAATAAATGGGTGATGTAAAGGAATATGTGCAAAAAAGGACAAGGTAAGGTCAAATATATGGGAATGTGCAATTGGAAATGAACCAAGGATTAGGGAATGATACCAACTTCATGTAAGATTGCACTTGTTAGTATGTATTTGTGTCAAGAAATTCCATCAAAATAAGTCTAAAAAAAATAAAAAGGAGTTGGGATGATTATGCAAATTTCATCATTATATTTTTTACTCGCTTTGAGGTGTATGTTGATCTAATCCTAAACAATTATCTTAAAGTAAATCAACATTTATAAACATAGTTATAAAGAAAATATTTAGATAAAAGAAAATTAGAGTTAAAAGTAAACTAATGAACCCCACAAACCACATTAAGTGTGATCACTCTTTGACATGCATGATCCATTGTAACTTGTAAAATAGATAAAATATTGGGACTTGGTGTGTTATTAAATTGTAGAGAATTCAAACGTGAGAAAAATGTTTAGGATTTTTGCATACATTAGTTATAAATTTTTATCATAAATTGTAAAACTATGTTGGAAGCTTATGTGGTATAATGTAGTTGGAGTTAATTTGCACAAATATGACCTTGGGGTGTCTTGGACCTTAGTGAAATTGCAGTAGCAACTATGTGAGGTTTCATTGTGTCACAATTATTAGGTCATGACCAAAGATCAATTTTGGAGTATGTATGTAAGTATGGGGGTGTGTGACATTACTAGAATGCATGTGGTGATAGTAGTGAACAAGATATGTTTTAGAAGGTGTTCTAGATTAACATAGGTTATCAAAGTGTTATCTCTATTATTACAAGACATAGGTTTGTCTTCGTTGTGTTGTAAGGAGACTTGGTTCACTATTCAAGGATATTGGTAAACAATTGATGAATAAGTTTTTTAGCGGGTATCTAAGTGATGAGTTGATTGTTCTTTGGATAATTCTCATGGGAGTGACATGTGTTAGGTTGATTTCATAGTATGGTCATTTATAAGTTTGTGATGGTTAGTATTTCATGGGGAGTTAATAGTGTCAAGTTAGTTGAGATTGCATGATAACAACTCAAGATTACATCTAATTAAGGGTGTGGATGGTGTTGTGTGGTCTCACAACACACCTCATTTTGCGCCTTTGGCAAAATGTGGAGCCCCTCTTTTTTCCTGTTCCCTTTCCCTTTCATTTGTTTTGGTGCTGTTATGCAATTTTGTTGGTTGTTGGTCTCATTTTTTTAATTTTTCTTGTTCTTTTTTTTATTCCTTTTCTTTCCCGGATTCGGTGTTTCGATCTTTTCATAAAGTTTAATGTATTATTGGAAACCAAAATCCTAAAGTCCTGCGTTTGCATCAAAGTGAATTGTATCTTTAGTTGGTCCTAGCTTCACCTAGTAAGTCATTGACTGGAAGTTTTAATCCTGGCGATATATCCTTTTACCAAGTTTGATATTTTAATTTTATTCCCTTTTCTTTTCCTTATTCGGAACTCAGAAACCAGAGTCTGTTTTGAAATGTTTTAATCTCTCTTGAACTGGGTTCCCAGTCTTTTCTTTCATTCTGGTTTTCTCTTTTTGAAGCTTGGAGGCAAATGCCTCGGATCCTAGTGTTTCTACTTAAAGTTGATACCGAAAAGTATTAATCTTGGTGATCACAAATTGATCACATATCTTTAATGGCTTATGCCTCGAAAAGGATTAGTGTGATGCCCAAGTGCCATGTATGACCATCGCGTTGTCTTTCTCCTCTAGTAGCGAGCCCGCATAGAAATCTAGGTGTTCATAATTTGAACTCCAATTCGTAATGATTGCATCTTTATTCAAGGAATTAATACGTTATAATAGGTAATTAATGAAGGTGGTGAACTACCCAGGTGCTTAGCACCACCTTAAGCATGCAATTGCTTTTGTAACACTCCACTTCACATCATGCTGCAAATTTGCAAAGGACATTGAAAGAACGAATAATACTGGCATGCAAGGAGAGGTAAATTTTGAGAAATTGAGAACATAGCTACCAAGGGTTTTGAAGTTACATTCTAAAAAAATTGTCAACATCAACTAGAATTGGGTATGTTTTAGATAACTAATATTCTATTAGTTATTTTCACGTATGAAAAATATCGAAAGATGCTCTTTCCCTATTGAAATTGAAATGTTGATTATTCTTTGATTTTGAATTTAGCTGAAAGGTGAACTAAAATTTTTATAAATTGTAAAATTTTGGTTAAATTTAACCCTAACTCACACACAAGACACACATTTGAAAATGTAGAATACACCAGCGAAAATGAGTTTTGACGCAAGGGTAGAAGATGAATTTAAATATTGTAATTTGCACGCCATACCAATCAATCTGGTAGTTACATATACTCATATGGGGTGGTCTTCTAATGTTGAAATTCGCACATGGGTATGGCAGGAAAATGCTTCTTAGTGTACCAAAAATGTTGTAGCGAATGGGTTATTTTTAGCAGGAGGTTTCCGTTAGCAATGGAGGTCCTTGAATTGGTTATGCAATGTATGAATTATTATAACCCAAACAAAAGAGTTGTTGAGAAAATTGAAGGGAGAATTTATGCAGATATCTCACAAAAAGGAATTACATACACATTTGTGCTCCCTATCTACACTCAAATGTATAATGTTCATATGAAAGCAAAGGGAAAAACATATCAGAATTCTAAAGCTCGCAATAGAGAAATTATGAGTACCCAATGGTGCCAAGAGCCGGTTGCACCACAAACAAAAGTAATTTAGAGGTCTATGTTCAATCAAGATATTCAAGATATTATAACTTTGTTGAGAAAGATAGTTGGTTCAAGAGATGCCAGTAAATTTGAACCCTGGATGTTTGTAGTAATATCCAACCTAATAGAAGGTCCCATGCAAATGCATTGGGGAAATTTTATTAGTGACATATTATGTGAACAGATAAAGAAATTTCCCAAAACTAGGTGTTTTTATATGTCTTCATATGTGATTTACTCCTATGCCATGAGAGCCAACAAACAAGGGTTGAAAAAGATTGGTACTTTGGGCACAAAAGTAGGAAATAGTTTGATATGTGCTCATTCACCCCAGATCACTATCCACAGATGCAAAGAGAATTACACGAGAATTTAATGATGTGTTCTTCATGAAGCTGGTCAGAACGATAGAAGGGGATAAAGCCAAAATATTGTCTCTGGAGGCACAAAGTGTCATTAGACCAATGGGAGGCTGGTATATTCAATCCCTCACTTACTCCTACATTAGGATGGAAGGGTTTGATGGACATCCTTTCATGTTTCCCAGGTATCCAACAGAAAAAAAATATTTTCTTAGAATTGGTGAGATAGTTGAAACCATCTCAGGCTCTTTATAGTCATACTCACAAGAAGGCCTCTTTCAAATTCCCTATTGTGATAGGAAATTATAAGTGCAATGCAATTAGAGTGTCTAACTTGTGTGAAGAAGAATTGAGAACATATAATTTTGAGTATTTTCCACTTCAAAGAATTATTATGATGCCGAGGGGAATATTGCCAAGAATATAACTGGTTACCATGCTTATGTCTAGCACCTAGAAGATTATTGGCTTAATTGTGAAGATGAGCACAAAGTAAGAGTAAGAAAGTATGAAAGATTGTCTTTAATATATGCCCAAATTATTATGCTTCATGACATTCCATATCAGTTGGAATAGGATGATGGAGAAGTGTTGAATAAAGCTTATAATGAAGATAGAGTGTATGATGAACCTATCCCGGACCCAGACTATGAGGATGAAGAAATGACATCAATTGATGAGTTCTTTGCACTAGTTTTGTTACACACTCAACATTGGATAAATGATTTTTGCAAAGCTTTAACAAAAAAATGAATTGAACCCACATTCTCAGAGGACAAAAGGAGAAAACAAAGAAATGAAACAACATTTGAGAGTGGAAAACCTACTAGAATGAAAAGGAAAACTAGTAAGGCGGCTCCTGGTATAAGGATTGTAGAAAGAACCCCTGAAGTTTCAAAATAAGAAGTTTCGGTAAAGCCATTGGATAAGCAGAAAGATGCAGAATCAAGTAAAGATAAATCAAAGGTAAGACCCAGAGGTGCATCTTCCTCTACAACAAAACCAAGGACTAAACTGGTTATTGATGAAGTAGAAGCAACAGAAAATGTTGGTACACAAACTGGGTCTGCATCTCAAAGAGCTGCAACACTATTTACTTCTCCTCTAATTAATATGACTAGTATGAAACAAGAACTAGGAGGAACTCCTGTGGTCTTGGGTGAAATCTCTAAGGCAGATGAAGCCAAAATTAAAGAACAAATGGATAAATGGGGTGCCATGTAGGAAAAGGTAAAAAAGAAGAAGTTTAAAGATAAACCTATGGTACAACTAGTGATAGAAGAAATTTTGAATATAGAGTCTAATCCTATAAATGTTGAAGAAGAAAAATTTATACAAGGAACACTTGCCTCGGGAGCAGAGAACCTTGATATCCTTGAGATGGAAACATGGGAGACTGTAGAGCAAGATCCTATTGATGAAATAATTATTAAAGATACTTTTGATTCCTATCCCTTGCTTGGGAATGTTCCAAATGTTAATGAATAGTCGCAGGTCTTTGAAGAATTAGAGAAAGACCGTGTTGAAGTTGAGATTGAGAAAGAAGCTACAAAGTTTTTTAGGGGATGGAATTGAAAATGAGGAACACCCTGATATGATAGAAAATAAAGAAAGTAATGTCCAGGAAGCTGATATTGAACATCTAGATAGATAGGAAAATATAAGTCTTCAAACAGAGGAGATAGTGCCAAATCCTAGTAATCTTGAATCTATGCCAAAAATTGTTGAGGAAATTCCTATTTCAAAGGATGTGATAGATAAAATTGAAGAAATAAGAGAAGAGGTTCCTAAGTCAAGTGGAAACCGAGAACAAAGAAATGTTACAGAGGTCGAGCGAGATGATGATGCACCTAATTGGTTGATTAGGGATTTGGATTCCATAATGGAAGTAGAAGTATTGCCTTTGAATCTTAATGGTTTCAAATAGGAAATAGATACTCCTAAGCCTAGGCGTAGAGCTAAAGCAAAACATGTCATACAGAGAAATGCAAATGGTGAAAAAACCATCTATATAGCTACTCCAATAGCTAACAAAAAGAGACATGAAATATTGCCTAAGGAGTACAAGACAAAAAGTAATAATCTTGGACACTCATCTTGGAGGCAAGAGTTAGAAGAAATAAAGATGAATTGGGATGCTACTGTTGCCATAGTATAGAAATATAAAAAGAAGAAAAGAAAATTGAAAGAACAGGTTGCTACTTTGGAGCATTTTATAAAATCACTAACCCTATTTGGTCAAGCACAAATTGAATTGCCCCAACATCTAGTACTAATGTCACAAGAGCAGGTGGATGCAATTGCAACAGTTTGCCACAAAATGAACATATTTGAAGAATGGATTGAGTATTGGGTAAATCAAGGAGAAGAATTCATTACAGATGCTATAGGGAAGCATAAGAAAGCATACCATCAGTCAGAAAAATATTAAAGATTTGAAAGTGAATGCAGGTTTCACCAGGGGCAGATTAATGAAGAAAGGCGAAATATTGAAATTCTCATACAAATGGATATCCAAGAATTAATGAAAGGAAATGTAATTTTAGAACAAGAAATTCCATTTCCAGAAAAATGAAAGAAACAATTGAAATGGGAAGGTGACATGCTGATGCAATGTATTGAAGGATTTGAAAAAGTCACCATTGAATGTAGAAAATTGCTTGATGAAGATCAAGAGTTTATTGAAATGCTAGCACATCAAGGTTGTAATCCCCAAATGCTACGACATGACCTGGTAAAGAAGCTAAATCATTCAAGGAATGGATTGGAAGAATAAACAAAAGACCCTTTACAGCTATTAACTCGGGAGGTCATTGATGAAATTACACAGTGCAAGAGCACTATAGCTAAATATGAAATAGATAAAGTGCAAAGGAATGATATTATACTCCAGGTATTGGAGGAATACACCAAGCTCAAACTCACTTGGAAGGTAGTACAATGAATTTCAAAAGAACATATGCATCAAACATTGAATGCTTTCCTAGAGTACCAATTGAAGAAAGGCAAAGAAAAGATCCTGGAGCCCAAGCCTTGAATGATGAAAGGAAGAGCTAGATACTGGACACTGGAGGTGTGGCAAAGATATTTGTTTTTTGCAATTTTGAGTTTTGCAGGTTGATACCAGTCCTGGTAGATGTTCCCTGTTCTAGGATTCTAGAGGATGTCGATAGCCTTGATATATGCAAAGTATTATGTACCAATGAAAAAGTGGGAAGTGTTGTTGTTGAAAAAGTCAAAGCTTTGACTTCATCCCAAATATTTTGATGACAGTTGGCATATGCCATGTGCTAAATTTTAATTTGTTATTTCTGATTCTCTAGATAGAATTTAAGTTGAATTCTTGGGGCCTTATTCCTATAAAAGGTCGCTTACTGCTTTATTTTTATTTTTAAGTTCAAAATTTGTGGATGTCAGAAGAGCTAGAATTTCTTTAAGTTTTGTTCTTTTTTCCTATTTTTTGAATCATTCCAATGTAAAACTTTGCATGCACATAGATATTAATCAATATCAGAGCCAATTTGATAGCTACCTATCTCATGAATCTTTTGTAGCTGGTTTTGTTAGTTCAGTTGAACAAGACTGTGTGTTGTGCCATTTAAGGATGCATATAGAACCTACTCGGTGTCCAAACTAAAACCCCCTTCTTTAAAAGATCACACCATTTTATATGTAGTTGTAAAGCAATCTAGTGAAGTATAAAGTGGTTTGCTTTGATTTGGTTAATTCTTTCCGGGGCATGCGTGGAGAATAATAGGGAGAAATTTTAATTTTCAATATTTTTATGCTTTATTTTAGAATAGATACTTAAATTCTTAAAAATGTTCCAAAAATAGATGAATGGATGGAAATTTATTGAAAATATTTCATTTCTTATGAAATTGTTGAATTCTTAATGCTAAATCTACCTAAGTGATCAATAGCAAATAATTTGTTGATTTTCATGAAATATTATTGCAAATATTTCAATTTCATGATGTTATATTTCTTATGAATGAGTTGGAAATCTTGTGTAAAACTCTTATGATTCTTAACAAAACTAGAAATGAGTGTATTCCCTTTGAGATTAACAAGAGTATCACATCATACCTTGGAGTGAAGCTAGTACAATCATGACTTGATTATCAAAGACTTGGGATTGAACTGAAGCTAATCTTTTCTTGTCAAGACATATTCCCCTCTTAGATTGTCTTTGTTCCATATTTTTCAAGAAGGATAGGCTCTTTGCGGTTTGTCTATGAAGAATTTATTCACCCTTTTTGTTGCGAGTAAAATCATCGTTAACGGATGGAATATGTTGATTTTTGATGCAAGATGGATGATTGATGATGTGACAGTGTTGTGAGCATGTAAAGGTTACACAATGAAACTTTTTAGATTGACAAAGGTGGAAAATAAGACTCACTGTATTTAGATTCTTTATTTTTTGCTTCTAGTTTTCTTTAAAAAGGTTTACTAGGTTAAATCCTTGTCTTGTATATTGTAGATTATGTATAATTTCATGTTCATTCATTATGTTTTTTTTTATTGAATTGAAATGACAAAACAGTAATTTGGATCATATAATATAGCATTCTTGATGAACAAATTACTAGTTTTTTGGTGAACTTCTAACATATGGTAACAAAACATAATTGTTTAATATGAAAACATTTTGGTTTTGTATTAGATTTTTTTTTTAGATTTGATTCATCTGGTCACAATTGGTACCAAATGTTGAAGGTGTTAGGTCCCAAAGTTTCTCTCCCAAAATCCTAGAACATCTATCACCTTCAAAGCAAAGGATTTGTTATTAAGCATACAAGAAAGGGGATTCATCAATAAATTGTGGATGTTAAAGGGCTACAATGAGAATGCATAATCTCTCTTGTAGTTTGATCTTAGCTTAAACTCATGAGGTGTTGTAAGTTTGGAGAAATTGTCATTGATAATGTTGTTTGGCAACATGAGCATGGAAGGTACATAATGATGTGTTGTAGTGTTTTCATTGATGTCAACATTATAACTTGTGTGAAGATTTTAGTTGAAAAACATTTGATTAGCTCTAATAGGTTTTTTAGTTGTTGAGGAAGATATTTTTGCATAGTAGTTTGGTCTGGTAAAGATCTAGTTGTAATGGGAAATTGCCTAAGTGTCAATTTTGTGTATATAGTGTTATAGTGTGTTGGTTTTTGGGTCCACACCACTCTGCGAATAATGATTTCACTCTATGCTTCTATAGTGTAGGAAAAAGTATCCCTTTTTCACACATAATTTAGGAATAATTAATAATAAAATGAGCTTAATGATTCCTTAATTTAGTGTTGTAATATGTTTTACATATTCACATTAAGTTTAGGGCCCTTTTAAATAAAATGGAATTAATTGTGCCTTATTTTTTGTGTTGTAAGGTGCACCTTTACATTTTCACATTAATCTAGGGCTTCATTAATTGATTGTGGTTAATTTTCCTTAATTGGCCCCTTTAATTCAAATTCTATCCTAATTAAATACAATTTTCAATGAATAAAACCTAACATTCATAAATTCCATTACACAACACTTAACTTTGGAAGATGTGTGCCCTAGGTAAGTGACCTAGGACCCATTTTCCATATGGCGATTGGGTCCTCACTTAGACCTAGGACCCCCCTTTAAACTATGTTTTTGGTAGTATTTTAATGATTTCAAATCCACAATTCAAGTTCAGCTTGTGATATTAGAATTTTTCAAATTAATCTTAAGATATATATAAATAAATGGTTATTTCACTTAGTTTCACCTAGATTTTCAAGTGTTCAAATCCTAGAGAAAGGTTTATGATCAAGAGTGATTTCAGGAGCATTCAAGGGAAGATTTATAAAAGATTATTGCAACAATCAAGATTCCTATAATCATATCAAAGATTTATTGCATCATGCATGTTGTTTGAGCTACTATGGTGATGTAGTGTTCAAGATCTAATAAAGTATTCAAGCACATTGTTTCTAATCAAGTTTCATGATCAAGATTCACATTCATTGAATCCAACTCATGCAAGTTGCAGATCTATAATCCGAGGTTCAAATAAGGTTTGGTGAGTTGTGACATTACATTGTTCATTAATCATTTCCTTCATTCTTTTGTATTTCATTTCAAGGTTTAATTACCAAAATGAGGTTTGACCAAGAAAAATGTGGGTGTTGCCACAATAATGGGTTACACTTCCTAGGACATCTTGATTTTTTCTTGAAATCACATATTTATAGAAAATATAATGATTTAAGCCTTGAGAGGTCCCATTTAAAGGATTTTAATTAAATACGATTTGATCAAACCCCCTTGGATAGAACCTAGCTAGTTTAAACCATAACTATAATGGAGTCTCCTCTACACCTATCAAAATGTAGATAAAAAACCACTTATGATTAACCTATGGAGGATCAAATGATTTAGTTTAAAATTCATGATTTTTAAGTATGTAGGCCTTATTATAAGCTTCCCAAAAAGTATAATTTTAAATATATTTAATTTGATTATTATATTTATTTTTTATTTCTTATGAATATAGGTTTTTCAATGAGCATCAAGGTCTTTGTTTCACACATACAAAAAAATAGGAAAATAGATTAAAAAAATCTAAAAAATACATGTGCACTAGGTATTGATGTCCTTATTCCAACAAAAAAAGAATAAGTTAAATAAAATGCATACAAAAAAATTTGTGGTACGAAGTACACCTCTTTCCAAATTATATAATTACTTTGATTTAGACAATTAAATAAAAAAAATATATGCAACAAAAAATATGTAAAACATCCACTCGATACTGGTGTGACAAATCTATATTTAAAAAACTAGAATTGTATCCTTTCTATAAAAAAAAGTTATATGGTACAAAGTAAACATCACTTTTTTAAAATGATGTTTAGTAGAAAAAATAAGTTATTACAAATTAAATAAAATGATTTACAGTTTATTTTTAATTTAATTAGAATCTACACACAAAATATCTCAAATCACTAGTTTTCATCTTCAAATTCTTAACAGTTTACCTGCTATAGGTGAAAGAAAGTGGAGATCTGGTGAAAAATATTGATTTCAATGTCAAGTTTGGCCAAAAATTGTAACCCATTATTGTGGGATCACCCATCCTCATTCACCTAACAAACAATATTTTTCTCTCTTTTATATGTGACTGTAGATTTTAGGTTGAAGATCCTTTGAAGAGAAAAATTGAAGAAAGTTGCAAGAAAAAATTTCATATCATGGAAACTCCTCTACAAAATTTATTTCTGGCTATTTGACAATGAACATATGAAATATGGGATTGTAGACACAATATAAGAGAACCCATAAATGATTTTTGCATAGCACTACCCAAGACCCATAGGGAGAATGAGTCCTCAAAGAGATTCAAAAGGTGACTTTTGTTTAAAGGAACACATTGTTTTCCCTTTTCTAGATCTTCCTTTTTATTACTATTTCTTTCAAATTTTATTATTGTTCATCAGTTACATTTCATAGCTTACATTTTTGAGTTTTTTTGATGGTCTTGTTGGTTGCATTTTACAATGTAACTAGGTTTGTCTTCTAATCTACCTATGGAATTGCCAATTCCAATCAAGGGAAGCTCGAAGGACCTGGACCAACTGACGAGGACTTTAAAAATCCTCCTACACTTCGGGCTCTGTAAGACCCGAGAGGGTGATACCTTAATGTGTTTACAACCTCTGTACCATTATTATAAATGACATTAACACCAGCAGATAATCTCACTTAATAGCTCAACATGATAGGATAATATCGAATAGAATTGGCTATTCCTCAATAATATCAACTATCTGGAGCATGAGATAACTACAACACAATCCACAACATAAGATAGTCATTGATTTGCAATTTGTAGCAATCTCTAGGAAAAGACAAACAAATACTGAACTACACGAATAAGTACAACTTAGATCAGTGCCATATATCCATTGCAGGAGTCAAATTCATAAGCATCTAAAGGTTTATGGTAGATTTAATACATAACATATAAGATCCCTAACAATATTGCATTACAATTTCATCAGTATGCATTCTAACCCAATACTACTTATCAAATCCTCATACAAAACACATCTGCCTACAATCCCATCCAAGCATTTTAATTAATTCCTTGAATTAAAGCTAAAATAGAATCATACACACCACAACAGTTAGATGGATAAAACAACCCTTACTTATTTTATTCAAAGTTCAGATATGCATGTAAAATGGAGAGACATGAGCTTGAATTTATCATTTCAACTCAAATGCTAGTACTGTTATACAACATTAAATCCCCACGAACTCAAAACCTATTACAGAATGACTCAAAACCTGAATTGCATTTCTCTTTAAAACCATCAGACTTTACAATTTTCTCTGCAACTTCACCTAGACTCGACCAAAAATTATCTAACTTGCTAACCCATACTTTTGGCCTTGAAATCCTTATAGAAAATGGAGCAAACAAGCATCTAGCCATAAAGTACACTTGTCACCAGCCAATTGGAGCACCTGGTGATATTGCAAAAAATTGTTACAATAACCAATACCTTGGAAAATATTCTCATTCATCATGTCATCTAAGGAAAGATAATGCAACAACAAAAAACCACAAGAAACTCATGTCGAGATTTCCATCAAAGAAAAACTGATAACCATTGTAACCACAGCATCTGATCTGCCACCTGTTAGTAGTCCATTCTTTTATTCTTCCCCAGTCAAATATTTCGTTACCCATTTTCGGTATTCTTCATCAGTCGGCTAGTCAAAATTAATTACCTCATTCACCTTCTCATTATAAGGTGTGTATTTTACCGCTACCTGATTTGCATCCCTTTCAAAAGAATCCAAAAATGAGTTGGTACTAATAATTTTATCCATATAGCTCACCAACAAATCATAATCTGAGTCATCATAAATTAAATTAATTTGATCATTGATGACCTCACTTGCTTGATCATGCCACAGCTGGAGTGATCTGATTTTCCCTTGCTCATCAATTATATCAAGTAACAATGTGTTACCCCAATCATTGAAATTCTTCACCTATTCCCTAATCTTCCTACTCAAATCATCTGGTAGGGTCTGAAAACCCTACAATGACCTAACTAATACTTGAGTAGGCTTTAATAATTGGGGCCTATTATTTGTGTCAAACCTTGAAGCCTTATACATGACATCCAAATCACTATCCCTAGGGATCCAATTTTCAATCAATGGTATCACTACCTCCAAATCCCTATCAATATTCTTTAATGCATCTAACAAAAAAGAATATAAAGAATGTATAGATAGCAATTTACTATCAACCTTTTCATTTAAATTCCTTAAAACAGCAGTAACAATCTCTTTTTTCCTTGAGAAAGATCCCTCCTCACTTACCCTCAAAGATGCATGTAATTCATCAATTCTTGGCATGAGCTTCTTCTTTGTAGGATCAACAGAGCGGTCTATTTCTTCATCAATTTCCTCTAAAGAAGGGGTGAGCGCAGGATTCTGACTGGGAGACACTGGTGTGGAAACAATTGGAGAAGTAGGAGGCATTGACCCTACTGTGGAAGGCAATGTGCTGGTCCCTGAAGAACTTGAAGTCTCCCGAATCTGTTTATACCTAAAACTTTCCTCCTCACTCTACAACTCAACATTCTTTTGCTGCATCTTGTTGTATTCCTCAATCAAAAAGTTATATTTCTCCATTAGGCTCTTCTTTTTAGCCTCCTCCCTTTTAGTAGTCTTTTGGGTCAATTTGGCCACATTCATAGTCAAATTAGTGGCCTCGGTGGTTGAGGTCTCTTTATTATTAATCCTCCTCTGAAATTTGGATTAATATCAGAAACATCTGGTTTTCTCCCTTGTGGGGCCAATGCCCAAATTGCCAAGGTTTCATACTCTTCACTAAAAGCAGAGTCTTGAAGTGCTTCCTTGAATTCTTCTTTAGATTCTTGCAAGGGATGCCTGGACTTTAAAATAGCATTATATGCTACAACATCTACAATGTCCAATTCAGGCAGAATCAATCCACTAGCCCGACTCACCAGTTTCCTTCCTTCTTCAGGAGTGATGTTCTTAAATTCTTCCATTAATTCAACTTTTACCTTCTCATCATTCTCCGGGTCTGACCTATTAGGCATTAGTTCCCTTCTCTTCTTACATTTATCTTGATATTCTTCAAATTTCATCCTCCATACCAATTAGAAGAATACAAGTGTTTTTACAAATGTATTGTCATCTAGAAACTCCTTACATGCTCCAATTCTTGCATCTTGTACACTTTTACCTTTCATATCTAAATCAGATAAAACCAATTCAGCTAGTCTAGGAGGGGAAGGCATACCAACCTGCATGTCCTGATTGGTAACAATAATTTCATCCATCAGATCCTCCTGTGGTTGATCAATTCTTTGCCTCTTAGGGATTGGCTCAGATGGTGGTCATGGGGGTCTGTCTTTTGGTGATGATTCTAAATCAATGATTTTGATTGCCCTAGGCTCTTTGAATTTTGGACCTGGTTGTGAAGGAAACTTCATTATTTGCCTCCCCCTTTTGTCTGCTTCTTCCTCATCACTGCTACTATCATTTTCCCCCCTGTAAATGGCCCACCTTTCTGTAGGCTGATATGTAGGCCTTGTTTCAATTGGTCTGGCACCTTGTTCCTGTACACCCAAACTCAGTTCTAAGTTTACCTTTTTGGTTCTCAAAGTGCTCATAATCTATTTGAAGTTCTCCATCAGAAAATTAATTTTCTTATGGTATGGACTAAACTCCAACAATGGATCATAATTGGGATCCATTTTGTGCACAATATCTAATAGCTTATCATAAGCTATCCATTTCTCCTTGTTCAACTCCTGCTTATTGAGGTTAAACTCATTTCTAATCAGGTCCTCAGAGAAGTTGAACTCATGCACAAACTTTCCAACTTTTATTCTTTCTCTGAAAAGAGCAAAGAAACCTTCAGGATCATGCTGCCGCTTTGGACCACACCTCAAATGGTAATCATCAAAGAATTTCTCAAAATTCATCCAGCCTCCCTTTGAAAAGGAAAAATCAGAGACCACTATATAATCAGGGAAAAATGTTCCCTTACCCCTTCCAGTGAGGTTGTCCTCATGAATACAAACTATTTGTAACATAACTTCTGCAAACCCCACTCTTGGTGGCACATTGTATGACAGTATATGAGGGGTTCCCTGAAAACCATATACCCTCAAAACAATGCTGACAGGGTATGGGATAATGTCACCCCAGTTATGACATACTTTAGTTTTGGCTTCCTCCCCTTTGGCCTGAGGAAATCATGTAATTCCTCAGGGATCTAAGGTACATTCACCATCAATCTAGCCCTCAATCTGGAAGCAAAGAAATTATCAAGTTGCACATAACTGGTGCTTTCCTTATTGCAAGATAAATCTGCAACCCATATTTGTACTGGAAATATTTCTCCATCAACCGATTGCCTTAATTTCATCCTTTCAGAGAAGAAATCAACATTTTTGAACAAGAAAGCATCAGCATAGAATAACAAAATAATTGAGTACCAGTATCATTTTTTTGCAACTTTAACAGCCCTTGATGTATCCTCTCAGCCAAGAAAGAAGAAAAGTCATATGTCATAAAGGAGTTAGGGTATTGTATTTGCACCCCCATGAACATGTATGCAATGGGCATCACTGCACCAGGATTGAAACCCAAAATATGACACAATGAATTGAAAGTGGCCAGGAAATGATTTGCAAAATAGTTTAATCTGAAAGGTTCCTTGTCACTGGGGCTGATATGAAATATTGAACCTCCTGCCCTAGCCAGATGAGGTGGAAGCAACTTAGCTCTAAAAAGAGACTTCAACTTTGCATATTCCTGCTTCATTTCCTCAAGATTGATAGGAACTATGTCTTCACTCGGTTCACTCAAGTCAAAAATCTGTTGGATATCATCTCTATTAATGCTTAATAAAACCCTTCCATTATTATCCCTAATTGCCCGTGTGATAGGGTCGTATCTTATGGCCACTACCCTAAGCAGGTCTACATCAAGGAACACATTTGGTACCACCAGCTTTCCCAGATCATACATCCAGCCATTTTAAAAGGGGTGAGGAAAATTCCTCTGTCCATACCACAATTTGAACATTTCCAAGCCTATGAGAGGAACCCTAGCATCGATAATGTTGGAGCAATTGTACACTAACCCTTCCCCCAGGATTTTCCCTCGCATTAGAACCAATCCATTCTTCCTATCATTCGTTGACAAGGGAAATTAATCCAGGAAATCATCGTACAAGTTCCTTCTTAAATAGTCAACTTGGCCAAAATGTTGCTTTGGCAGTGCCATCTCGGACAAACTAGGGCCTCTTTACAACGTTACACTTCAAATAGCTAGGACTAACCAGAGATAGGAAATTACAGAACAAAACACTGTAATTTCTCACAACTATAATTAAACTATAGCCCTAACACATTTATCAACAAGCTCAATAACAATCACAACAAATCTTTTCCCAAATTCAAGTGCAGAATGACTGGGAGGCACAAAAATTAACTCACGACTTTGTTTACAGAAATCCCAATTTTTGGCTTCAGAGACTCGCAATTCCACCTTTGGCTCTGAGATTGCTTCACGAAATACTCAGATGCTTTGTAATACAAATAAAGTAGGAGAATTGATTTTATGTCAATCAAATCATGCCAGTAGGTGCCTCATCCGCCATTAAAGCTCACTCGCGTGTTGCACGAACGACTCCAACCATATTTGATGCTGGTTTAAATTCTAACCGTCGATCCTCTAGTTAGATCAAATCATCAAATGACCACCTTCAAAACAAGCTATCTCAATTGCCAACGTGGCAATAAGGGGCCCATCATACCATGCATTACTAAGGAAGTCCACGTGGCGGTTGCCTGCGATATTGTGATCAATAAAGATCCTGTAACTTTGGATCACGCGATGGCGGGCAATTGTAGATCTTGAGCATCAATGATCTCATTCCTTCAACACAGTCCTCAACCTTATCATTATCCATCGAGCAACTTTACCACCAAGATTATAATAGATCCATCGATTTAAAACACATGCACCTTAAGAGCACTTTAGTAACCCACCTTTTAATGTATTTAAGGTTGGATTAATGCACCACATTATTTCCTTTATGCTTTCGGCCTCATCAGATGAGACACATGGTGCCCGCTCGTGATATCACAATCAATAAAGATCCTGCAACTTTTGATCATGTGATGGTGGGCGACCGTTGATCTTGACAATATTTGATCGGCGGTCACTCAAACTTTATCCCCTTCAGCCTTTCCAGATAGGACACGTGGCACCCGCCTGCAATATCACGATGAACCAAAGCACTATGGTGGGGTCATCGCGGGATGGCAGGGAATGACTGAGATCAAATGGTAGTTGATCAAGGGTTGCACAAATTTCATCCTTTAGAAAGGGCATGTGGCACTCACCCGTGATATCACGATCAATAAAGATCCTGCAATTGTCAATCACGTGATGGTGGGAAATGGTTGATATCTGAAGTCAATTGATCAATGGTAGCGCGAATTTTATCCCTCTTCAAAATAAAACATTTATTAAAAGGACATGGGGACATCACTAGGCCAATGGTAAACAATGACATAAGTTGTTTTTAAATGATGCAACACAGGGCCAACCAAAACTTAGGAAAATAAAACCCGCAGAGGAAATAAAAACTAAGACCAAAGGGACCAAGCCTAGATGAAATGATAGAACATAATTCATTTTAAAACCCCTCAAAAAATAACAGTGAAATAGAACTCAACCAAGGCGTAAAATAAACACAAGGGTTTTACATGAAAATAAGGCTAAAACCCCCAACCCAAGGAAAATTTTCTGACACCATGGAAGACTAGTAACTTTAGGAAGGGTAGGAATGGAACATAAGGAGAAAAAATTTAAAGTTCCATCAGATCTTAGACTTTCTCCCCAAAGTGATTTTTGGCTTATACCCCCCTCCTTTTATAGATAGGAAATTTGTTGATCCATACCTTGATTTGACTCACCTTTTGGCGAATATTCACTTCATTGTTTGGATCTCATTTCCTTGAATGAAATTAGGAAAATATGTCATTGTGGCAAACCTCCTTTCATATCATTTTACCCACAAACCTATTTTTATTTTATTTCATTGTGGTGAACCTGAGTTTGATCATTGTATTTTCTGATTTTGGAGTCCTCTTTTGCATCTTTTTGCATTGTATTGAGTCTCATTTAGGGTTTCTAGTTTGTTTTAACTTGGCATTGCATGTAGGGTTTTAGGATTGCATCTTTGCACCTTTTAAATCTGAAAATATTATTAAAAAATTGTCATTTTGCATATCATTTAGATAGCATTACATCATAGTAACTTGCATTTGAAAATTGAAACAAAATTGCATATAAAAATAGGTTTTCTAGGTTGTCATTTTGTCACATTTTGCATTTTCATTCAACATTGAATTTACAAAAAAATAAAACTATAAATTGTATCAAATTAGAATCTGGAAACCACTAAATTTAACTTAGAAATTTGTAAAAGCTTTTTCAAAACCCTCACCCAGGATCGATTCACCCTAGGGTGAATGAATCCCTGATCAGAGTTACATTCTAATTTTTTGGGCATTAAAACATTCATTTCTACATTCTTGTTTTTTGTTTTCAAATTTCAGTTTCTGTTTATAGATTTTTTTTTCATCAATTTGATCATATCTAGCTTAATTTGATAAATATAGTGCATTGTGTGATTTCAAAATTGCATTTACAAGACTTCATTTTTCAGAGTTTTGCATAGCGTAATCAGAAAATTACATTATTTAGAATCTAAAAATTACATTTACATATTGCATTCTAGGTCATTGCATTGCACTTTACCCTCTTTCCATTTTGGGTGCATACATTAAGTTTGTAAAAATTGTATGAGCTTTACAACTTGGTTTCCTATTAACAATACTGTTGTGAGATGTAGTTCGAGACTCATGTCATCCCATCATACACCATTTATTGTGGATCTTGGGTTTTCTAACACTCTTTTCTAATAGTGTTGATAATCAACCCCCTATGGATCATAGCATGCATACCTCATTTCCAATGAATTTCTTACCTACAACCAATGTGCATGATGTCCCACAAGAAAACATAGGATTGCCTAATGAAGAATTAAAAAAATTACAAGAATTTGTGAGAGATGAACCTATTGTTGTCCATGGCATTCTCCTTATAGGAAACTTATGGAAGTTACATACAAACAAGGAATAGAGTATGTATGTAGCTTGGCTTCTCTCATCAACAAAAAAATGCCTCCCCCTCAACCCACTTCCAATACCTATGCATAAGTGAAAAGAAGCCACAACTTCTAAAGACTTTACTACCCCTCACACATCATTTTCTAAAAAAGGAAAGGACTTGCAATTAGAAGATGAAATTGATGAAAGCACAATTATCATACCAAAGAAGAAGAAACTAAGAGCGCATGATGATCAAAAAATTTAGTTACAATAGTTTTATGAACCTCCTAAATCTCTTTATAACAATTTACAACTATCCAAAACCGAGACAATCTTCTATGCTCTTTTACATTGGCAACTAATCAAATTACCACCTAAATGTGCAAACTTGATCGAAAGACAAACTAATAAAAATGAGCCATATTGTGCTTATCATAGATTCTTTGGCCATCACACCGATAATTGTCATCCTTTAAAGAAAGTATTGAAGAAGTTTTCACCCTCTAAGAATCAAACTTGACTAAAAGCACATGCATTTTGCTCCTTGTCATGTAATAGTTGTAGGATTGTAGCATCCTCACTATTAAATGCTTTACATTCATTGTAATTCATTCTCTTTATCAAAAGGAGCTCATTCTCATCACTTATCTCAGTTTATCCTTGTCTTGCACTTAGTGGGGGAAAGGGGTTAGATAGCCTTGTCCTATTTTTGGCACTTGATGTTGTTCATTTGGCTAGTTGTCTACCTTTCGTATATACTGACCAAGATTAGGATGCAAACAACTTGCTAATAGGATGAATCACATGTGCCTGACTAGTATTTTGATTTATTTTCTTTTTCACGTTTCTTTATGTGATTGCATGTGCATAATATGATCCCCTGTATTATTCTATTTGATTTATCTCTCTCTCTCTCTCTCTCTCTCTCTCTCTCTCTCTCTCTCTTTTTGTGCATTCTTCTATATGTACCTATATTCTTCTATATGTTATTTATGTGCAAGATCATCATGGAAAAAATAGGTCCTTAAGTGGCAAAAAATTCAGAAAAATCAAAGTTAGGCAACTTGACATAAAAATTTGAATAAGTTATCTATATTATTTCAAAAATATGTAAGAATAAAATTTGTAGCAAATTGAATGTAGTTTCTAAACTACTAGGTTTATTTTATTTAAAACAAAATCTATTTGGTGAAAATTTGAAATTTCAATGTGTAGACATGCAAAATTGGCATAATGCATTCAACTAGGTCATATTCATCCATTCGGCAAATAAATCAAGTTTATTTATCAATCTCCTAAAGTCATCAGTTTAAATCAAATAAATCAACTTGATCCCATCACCCTCATTTTAATTAAATAAATCAAGCCTTTTATTTAATTAAATCCAAAGTAATTTCCATCCTTTTCTTATTTAAATAAATCAAATATTTATCTCAAAAAGGTCAAAAAATCCTAATCATCATCCTAGCTAATTAATCCTGATTAATCCTGATCTAATGCTAATCTCACCCACTTGCATTCTCTAGATTTAGCCACTTGCACATATAAATCAATTTATTGATTTATTAAATCCAAGATTTTCCATCAACATGGCATTTATGGGGAATATTCCCTCAACTTTGAATTCAAATGCAAGTTGATTTATCCCTCCAACATTGCATTTATTGCTCATTTTCTTGTCCCCCACTTAGCATTTACTCTCAAAATTTGAATTCAAATTCTCCCTCTCATGGGCACTCTTCCCAAATCTTGCACATCCATTGGCCTATCATCACTTGACAAGTGGCCTTATCTTATTGGTCCAATCTTAGTCCCACATTGGTCTCTCTTCAACACTTAGCATTTTGAAAATCTATAAGATAGAGGCTTCATCTCTTATCAAAATCCTTCACAATCTCTCCACAATCTTTATGCAAAGTCACTCTCTTGGTTTGAGAACTGATTTTGTTCATCCACTCCACAATCTTAGCATTTTCATCTCCAATCTCATACAAGGTTACTCTCTTCAATGGAGAGCTAATCTTTTCCATCTTATCATCATCATCTAAGCTTATTAATCAAGGGTTGGGAAAGGGTTACTAGCACATGTAACACCAATCCAATATGGAATAAAGTTTTGACTATGTTTTTATATGCTTACATTTGATTATCTTTGTTTATCTAATTTGCATGTTTCATCATAGTCAATTATTTCATAGGGATTTCAAATCTAATGTTTTTCAAAGGACTAACATGATGATATTATGTTAAATTTGTTAACCATTTGCAGATTTGATGTCCACATAATGGCGCTAGAAGGAGGGCTATGGGTTATTTTATTTTTTGTGCAGGCATATATATTATCTGACTTCTATTATTCTTCAAGCACTCTTGACATATTTAGGTGTTTGGTGACATCTTTTGTGTGCATCGCCCAATCACCACAGCTAATATTTCTTTAGAGCATGTTGTCAAACAGTTCGCGTGTCTTTTTTATGCTCCCACCTACTTATAGCATTTGCTTAAAAGTTTCACATGCCTTTTTCTAAAAAAGTATTTTCATCACTAGATGGCACATGCTTGAAAGTTTTGCACGCCTTTTAAAATCTATTTTGCACATAGAATTTAGTCTTGAAACCACATCTTTGAGGAAATCTATCAAAACTATCGGCATGCTTGATTTATGTTTCCACTTTCGCATGCGTCTGTTTTGCTTTGACTTTCGAGGTTTTTCCTGCAAAGTAAAAAAAAAAAATAGTTTCATTAGTCTGTGCTTCATTTAATCGTTTTGCTTTGATATGGATGCAAAATAGCTGCTTAAATTACTTGTCTTTATAAAAAGCACATCATTCACTGAATTCATAGAAATCAAGATGTTCCTTGCAGACTGTTCTAGAGGAGGCAAAATGAGAGGATGCTGTGCACAATATCTGGAAAGGTTCCTGCATTCACACATGCAACACACCAAGCTAATCACTTCCTCACAAAAGACAGGTTGCAGATAGAGGCCTCAGCATTTACATAGAATTAATTTTATTCTCCCTCCAGGACTTGTCATTTACTATATGAGAGGGCTCTACACCATTGCAAAGGTGTGCATAGTTTGAATGCCATGGAAATTTGGTTATTCGCTTTTTTAATGATGTGCCATTAATGCTTCTCAACAACATGTTTCGCCTGCCTATCCTTGTTCATTGTGTTGTCTTTTAACGTTGCACAGACTTAATCTAGATTTTTTTCATTCAAGTTGACGTGCTCATTCGGGAAAAACTCTTCTGTACGCATTGATTTCGAGCAGGTTTAGGTGTTGATACTCATAGATTTTGATTTTGATTTAAAAGAATCTCTATCGATGGCAACAACCTGGGGGAGGATGCTACGCAAAGGAAAATACTCCCACTTGCGCGCAGTTAGAAGGGACAGGGAGTTGCTGGCCTCTTCCACTCCATTCTGAAAAACAGCTCGCACGCACCTTGTCTCTACTTTCACATCTCTCTAGAAAAATTTCACGCGCATGTATCCTGTTCCTTTCTTTGAGGCAGATTATCAAACAGTTCTCTCACCATGTCTATGCTGCCGCATTTACATACAAGATACCAGAGGTTTTTTTTGTCCATGCTACCTTGCATATCCCTGTTCTAGACCTGCGCATATATCTCAGAGATGTGCTTTTATGTGAACATACATATGTTTGTTGTGGTATAAGATTCCCTCCTGCCAAAGGTATTCGCTTTAAAAGCCTTCATCTGCTATTTTTAGTAGGCGTTCCAACTGCTTGTTGCTTAGTAAGCGGGAAAAGTATTATATTGATGGTCAAATTTCTCTCTGACAATGGCGGTGTTGGTCAGTAAAAACACTAGTAGCTGATTGCTATCATACAGGTGCGTTGTCCAAAAGAAGTTAATGTGCAATGTATCTAGTCCTATCATATCATTGTATTACGAACTGAATGAATCAACTTAACACTAAATAAAGTACTTACTCGACCAATGCTTTGCCACAGCCACACATTTTTTGGTGCATTACGTTCTTTATGAAAATTTGTCTTTGTTTCCATTTATTATCTGACTGATGCAGGAAACGATGATTGTAGATGGGATAGGGAAATTAATTAAGTTTGTTGAATCACTTTGCAATTGTCAGAACATGGGGGCAAAATAGAGATAGTGTTTTAGAATTTCGACAAGGCAACGTGTAACCGCATTATACTGAGTTCTATGTGTCAACATCAATGGTTTTTTTTTTTTACTAGTTGTCACTTGTCAATTGTTAGAAAATTATGTTGGAAGTTACAATCACCTGGGCACAAACCAAGCTAGTGTTGTCTGACATATTTTTTTCTCATGGGTAAATCTTGCAGGTAAATCATTGACTAGATCTTGAATCATGACAAAGTTTTATTTATTTCTAGATGTTGATTTAAAATGATTTCTCATTTATTGCTTTAGAATGAAATCTGACATAAATTTTGAAAAGAATTCGATTTTACTAATATCCATTGAATTGTTTTGCATAAATCTTTGAGGATTTGGGATGACTTAGACACAGGGAACACTTCTATGAACACTTCTATCTAGTTCTCAAATCTCTAGATGGAACGAGAGGGTGCACTAGAAAGTTCAAATAAACAAATAGACGTCTAATTTCATGCTCCATTATTTTATCAGGATCAAATATTGGGAAATAAAAGGATTTAATTTCTTTCTTTTCTTAATTCTTTTGCTGCCATTTTTTTTTTTTGTCAATATAACTTCTTTATTTGTTTTTGCATTTGGATTACTAGGTCAAAGCTCAAAAATAAAATAAATTTTCATACCGACTATGTGGGAAGTCAAGCAAGGTGGAGAAATCTAAAAAGAAAAGCAAAGCACAAACAGTTTCAAAATTGGAGTTTAGTGGGCATTCAACTTGAAAAAGCATTTTTTAATGCTTGTTGTAATCACTTATAGTGTCCAATTATTGTATTTGTTTTTTTTTTAGGCCAACTAGATCTGAAATTTATCTTTGATTTCATTTTTCTTAAGCTAGGCTAAAACTGAACATTAGAAACTTACTAGCTTTTCAATTTGGTCTAAAATTGAACAAGGAAAATTTCACACTTGATTTTGGTGCTTTAAAATGAACTCACAATTGCTTTGAAGGCTATAAAATGAACAAGTGCTTGAATTGTGTGATTTTGTCTTTTGAGTGCATATCCTCTTCCCTTGCACTTCGTGTGATCTAGGGTGCAAGAGAAACACTCAAAATACATTTTATTGCTTTGAAACACTTCGATTTGGGTTTAAAATTGAACATCTTGTGCGAGTGTGAGTAGGGGCATTTTCGCATATACTCTCTTTCTTTGTGCCATCAAAGATTGATCGAGTTATGGATTTTGTCTTTGCTTGCTTTTGTTTATCCTAGAGGGCCTGCCTTGGGGAAAAAGTACTCACCCAAGGGAACGACTCAACTGGTAACACTCTAAAGCCAAGAGTATTTCCAACCGGGATATAAATGTGGGTATTGGTTAAATTCCATTATCATGCAGTTGGCTCTGACAAGATGGATCTGAAAGGGGACTCTTTCCGAATGGGTCAATCTCCACGAACGGAAAGTCCTTACTAGAACCCATGTACTAGAAATTGCCAAAATCCTTGATCTATTTATTGGTGCAAGAATGGTCATTATGAAGCCGCCCCACATTTTTATGGTCTTTAGTAGAAATGGAAAACATGCCATGGGAGTTTCATGCGTGTTGATGCTTGGTTGCCCCGTATAAGTGAGTGTCGTGGAGGGGAGCCAGTGGGGTCAAGCATCTAACCATTCGCTAAAGATAAGTGTAGCTAGACTTATCCAAGTGGGGATTCAACAAATATTTTCTTTCACATCCATAGGGCTTGTACTTGTTCTTCGTTCGAAAACATAGTGCATTTATCTAAAACATTGCAAAACCAACATTCAACATCATCATTGGAATTTCAAACCCCTTAGTTAGAGCAAATACCTTTGAAAAAATCCAAGAACTATTGCTTACCCTTGGGACTATGTCCTTAGAGGTTTCTAAGTAATTGGGTTTACATCTTAATTTGCTCCTACAAAGGTCAACATTAGGCAACACTTGTCCTGATTTCTTGGAACTTCCACATAGCACTTTGTGGGACGAAAATAAGTTGTGACATTGGACATTCAGTTTGAAACCTAATCAAGAAGTGTGTTTGTGGTAAAATGAACTCATTAAGCAAAGATAACGAATTGGACCCCACACATGTGCTTGATATCTCTTTGTCATATTGGTCTTTTGATTACTCTTAGAGAAAAGTGTGTTCTTCAATACCTTGGCCTAGTAAACAAAGTCTCTCTAAGTCTCTTAGGATCAAAATCAAACACTTCATCCACCTCAAACATTTATCAACATCATCCCACAAACAACTTTAGAGCTTTGAAAACATCATTACCTAGACTTGGGTACATCCCTAAACCAAATCAAAATCATTTGTTTAGTTAAGTGTGTTTGGATGAATCCTTCCTCACACACTTAATTAAATTATCACTTTCTTGAACAACATTTATCCTAAAGATCACATCCAACATCTTAGGGTTTCAAGTTCATCATCCAAATCAAACAATCAAAAATCAAGCCCTAAGTCTAGCATTTGATCCAAAGTCCCTAAACGTTCATCACCCATATCATTTCACCTTTCATCCTTCATCTCGTCATTGGTCCTAAGAACCTTAGAAGTCACTTTCATAACAAGGTCAAAACACAAGGAGAACATGGAATACAAACTTGATCCCTACGTCTTGAGTAATCCAAACCAATTGAATCTTCAAAGCCTTACAATTCTGATTGATTATCAAAACTCACACTTATACAATCCATACATGGGACCATTACCTTCGAAAAATGTCAATAGAACAGCAAGTGTGAGTATGCCCAAATCAAAGATTGGAACACAATTCCCGATGGTAAATCCAAGCCCAAACCTACAAGTCTATCAATCGAACAATCAATCCATGAGCCTTCAAACGAACAACGCCATCTCGTCAAATCCCTACAAACCAAATGAGAATGTACCAAGTACGAGTTTTCGAAACATGAATTCGACAAACTTTGGGATGGATACATTTGCAAATCATACGAATATTCCAATCATGAACAATGTTCAATTTCAACCAATCATGCCAAATTTGAGTGTCATCCCAAATGAGAACATTTTCCAAAATCAAACACAAGTACACACTCCAAATCTGCTTAAACAAGAGCCAAATCAACTATATCAAGGGATTCAAGATCAAAATCAAGAACAAATTTGGTGAGATCAAATTGCGGCACTTTCCAAAATAGTTGAGGCATTGCGCCAAGGGAAATCTCCACCACCATTACCAACATCATTCCTTAGTTTAGGGCTTCCCACTGTAACTAGCACCAATCAATCCACCCAAATCAATCCACCTAACGTCAATCAAACCATCATGTCAAATCCTTTGAATATACCATCGACATCACACCAACGGATGGCATCTAATCAAATAACAACATTGATCCCAAATCGAAATATAGTCTCCCAAGGACCTATCACCTCGGTCATTCCAACCATCACTATCCCTTCAATCATTCCAACCACCACTATCATGCCCATCACATCTCAAACCCTCACGATCACTCCAAGCGTATCACTCATCACTACATCCAACATGATTCCAAATCCACCACCACTACCACCAAAACCAAATGCAGCAAGACAATATGACATTGCGCTAGAAGCTCACTAGGCCTACCAAAAGGCCATCCAACAATATCTAACCAAGCAACAAGCACGACAAGCTCGACAAGTGCAACAATCTTTTCAAGCTGCCCAAGCCTCTCAAGCTACCCAACCAACACGAGCACAAACACAAAAGATGACAACTATTGAAAACAAGGATCAAGATCAATCCATCACTGAGCACACGTTTACTTCATCCAATGATCAAATAGACATATGTCAAGAGTCACTTTTGAATCACGATCAAAATCCACCAACAAAACTCGACAATGAGCCAATTCAAGAAATATCAACATCACTTGACTCTATGGTCGAAGACATTCAAAATCTCTCCACCGCAATTGTCGAAAACAATGATCAAAACCTCTCCATCGAGGAGCACATTGAGGATGTATTTACACAATCTGATGATCAACTCACCATACATCAAGAGCCACTTTCTAGTGATCTCTTTCAAGGAGTGTTAGGATTATTTGATCCAATTGACATAATGCACAATTAGTTCACCTATGATCATGTTGAAAATGTCTCTACATCGCCTTATGAGTTAGAGGACATATCTCAAGAATTTATTCCAAAGCATGATGAGAATCATTCACCAAGGTCTAGCAATGGTCCCTTCCAAGACATGTTGACATCCTTTGACCTCATGGTTACAGATACCAAAGGAACCCTAAACTCGACACTTGATGATATTGAACCACTTACCATATCTAATGACGACATCCAAGAACTCCTTATAGGCAATCCATCCTTTGAAACTGATCCATGTCAAGAAATTGATCCAAAGCATGTTAAAAGCAATCCCAAAATTATTCAAGATCAAGAATTTGTATCTTCAAGATACTACAATAATCTAATGGACACTCTCCTATCTATGCAAGATGATCATATTGATGTAGCACATACTCCTCCATCTACCCATGAGATGCTTTCTATGGATGGACATGTAGATGATCTTCATATAGAACAAAATTATGTTACACACAAAGAGCAGATTATTAAATCCTACAATCAAACGGAGTTTTCAACATCAGGATCAGATATGTCCCAAACTCAAATTGAGGACATCATGAATAAAGATATCCAACATTATCCACTCAAGGAAATA
Organism: Sequoia sempervirens; assembly: GCA_007258455.2. NCBI lineage: Eukaryota > Viridiplantae > Streptophyta > Pinopsida > Cupressales > Cupressaceae > Sequoia > Sequoia sempervirens. Next base: position 34,978,604 of record VDFB02252616.1, read on the forward strand.
AATCAAATGGAACATCTAGAGTTATCAGAGCAGCAAATGGAAATAACATCATCTACGGTGGTCATTTATCAAAGAATTCACTCTAAACAGGAGCTCTTGGAACATGCAGAATCAAAGCATGAAGGTACTACTTCTACCATACTGGGGGCAACTTCATCTCAAGAAAATGTCAACATAGGGAGCAAGAAGAATCCTTATGATGAAACCAATGCCAATACTACAACTAGCCACATCATGAATCTTCATCCACCCATCACCCCATCCACGAATTGGGACCAACGTCAAAATAAAGAATTGAATCAAAGTACGAAGAACGTTATCAAAGAAAAAGAAGCTAAAAATCATAATGGACAAATCAAATACATATGGATACCAAAGAATACAAAGAAAGATCATCCTTATCAAACTCCATCAGTCAAAGAAACTGTGGGGCAAAATAAAAAAGGGAAAAGTATCCATCAAGGATGTCCACAAAAGAAAAAGTAGGCTTTTCAAGCAACGTACAAGGTATATCAAACAGTTGGTCCTAATTCCATGTACACTTCCATATCCACCCATCATTGCTCATCTTCCCAAGTTTGGAGAGTCAAAGATTCCAAGCTGTCAACCAATCCATCTCCTATCCCTAAACACAATTCATCCATGCCTCCACACACAATATCCAATTCTTACATTGACCGTGTATTGGCAACAACCCTTCATCATAAGGATTCAGAAGGCACTCTATCACGATGTGCGCACAAAGACAAAGTCAACTCCGATATCGATGAAGCAAATTAGAAATCTCAAAAGTTGCATTCAAGTGCACGTATCTTAGCAAAGCAACTTCTTCAAGCAGGATACCGATGGCACATTATGACAGGGGCATCTACATCAGCAACACCTCATGATTTAGCATGAGCTTAAAATCTTTCGAAAAAAAAGAGCAAAAAATCCAAAAAAAAAATCAGAAAAAGGACTGAAAACAGTAAAGATAAAAATTGTCCTCTAGTGAAAACTGAATGGGCGGCGCTTTGGGCAAGACCATGATGAAAACCTGGCAAACAGGCGTCATGTGTAGAATCGAGCATCTATGTGCGCCAGTTCAGATGAAAGCATCTTATCCCATCCATAATAAATCGAACATTCCATCCATCTCATCCATAATAAATCCATTCATCCATGAGCCATTTATCCAATCCATTTTCATCCATTTGCATCCATCATCCGAGTTATCTTGCTCTTGATAAAATTTTGGGGCACACTATATGCTTGCTTATGGTAAACATCTTAACATGGGTCATTTTCATTGATCCCATCCTTCCCCAGCATTATCTGAAGCCATGGAGCATTTTCCAATGAGCATTCTTTATCCAAACACCTTATCTTATCGCAAGATAATCCTTGGCATCCTTTTGCATGCTTACCATATCCATAAATCCCTACGCCTATTCGAGCATCCATCCATGGCATTCCATACATTGCTAGACATTGGGGGCAAATATTTACATCTTGCTTCGGGAATAAATCTTGATATATATCTTCCAACTTATGTGGTGATCCGAACATTGGCAAATGTGAAATCAAATGGTGAAAGCATTTGTGATCCAAAATTCAAACCACTAGCCCATGGCATATTTTGACGAAAAAAACGTTCCTTACCAAGCTTCATCTTTCATCGAACATCAAACCAAACAATCGATATCAGTCGTATCTAATGTGCACTTCAAACATCACATCAAATCATTCGAACATCTTTTGTTCCAAACGAAGCTTCAACAATCATGATCAATCAAAACCAATAAAAAAATCATCATCTCGAGATATCCTTCCTGATCAATGTGTTGCTTAAACACTATCCTTGCATTGTTGTGCATCCTCAACAATGTTATCATCATCAATCCAATCCTTGCATTGTTGTGCATCCTCAACAATGTTATCATTATCATCAATCCATTGACCCGATCGATCAACCTTAGCTTGGTCTTCAACAAAAATCCCAAACAGAGCACTGATATCATCACACATATCCATATCCAAATCATCAAAATCACATCAAAAATCCAAAAACATTCAAAAAACATCAAAATCCAAAAACATAAGAAAATCAAAAAATCAAAAACATCGCAAAATCCAACATTCCAAAAATGTTAAAAACATCCAAATATTTGAAAAATCCACCCATCCCATTTCGCTTTCACTCGAAATAATCAATCATCCATAATAAATTGATCATCACCTTGATCATTTGGCAACACAAACAAAAACAATCATAGCAGTCAGCGAAAGCAAGCTTCAATGGTAAAATCAAAATCGAAACAACAAATCTTTTAAATGCAAAATCAAACTCTTGATCATTTTCAAACATGTCAGTCAACCTTATATCAACAGCCTATCAATCAACTTATCAAAACCATCATCATTCTATACAATGCATGTCCTAGGATATATCGTTCTGACAATGGGCATCATTTTGGATATCACCTTGGATTCTTATCCTATCAAAACACATCCCTCTGGCTGAAGGTATGAAGAACATTGACTTGTTTGCGTACTTGATCTTTTCTTTTGATTTATCTTATTGCGCTCATTCCAAGAACCTCTCGATGATATCCAAACAAAGGATTTAGAGAGATAGGAATGGGGCAACAATCATCATTCTTTTGTTTGCTGTGCTTGTTGGATTCTTATCCTATCAAAACACATCCCTCTGGCTGAAGGTATGAAGAACATTGACTTGTTTGCGTACTTGATCTTTTCTTTTGATTTATCTTATTGCGCTCATTCCAAGAACCTCTTGATGATATCCAAACAAAGGATTTAGAGAGATAGGAATGGGGCAACGATCATCATTCTTTTGTTTGCTGTGCTTGTTGGACGTTCTTGTAAAATAACTTGGTGAATACTTGCTTTGTTAGATATTTATAGAGGATTTTTTAGACAGCTTGTTGACTATTGCATTGATTGGTTATACCTTTCCATGTTTTGGCCTGAGATGTTTGAAACTACTAAAGTGCATCCTAGCAAGGTTTTCGTATGTCAGGTGTGAACAGGAATACTCCTATCTATTTTTCAAGTCAAAGTCCATCACACTAAGTACAACACCATCCTGGTCCTTTATACCTTGATGCATCGTGCTTAGACGTGTTATCAAACATAAAGTAAGTGATCCTTTTAAAATCCCAATCCTTGATAAGCACATCATCCATCTATCATCATCATTTCTCATCATCATTCTTCATCATCATCTCTAATAAAGTCTTGATCAATCCTGGACTTGTGGGATCCTCTTGTCATCATCTCATTTCTGCACTAACATCATCATCACCAATGCATCCATCATGCATCCATCTTGCATCCATAAATCATCGGTATTCTACATATCAATCTCATCCATCTCGCATCATATAATCATTTAAGTTGTTTAGGATAATATAGATTTGTTATTCTAAGCATCTTAAAATCATCTCATTTGCATCATCGTCCATAACCACCCATTTTGAACCTCTTTATCGCGAGATCGACCCTCAAATCGAATCTTTTTGCTCGATCTCTCGAGGGGGCAATGTACAAGTGTACTTCTTTCTGCTGGGGCATCCAAAAATTCATAAAAAATTTAAATTTTGATCGCAGCAAGTTTATTCTTCGAACCAATGCAACAAGTACATTGCTTCAAAGAGGGGCAAAATGTAGACACGCAAAATTGGCATAATGCATTCAACTAGGTCATATTCATCCATTCGGCAAATAAATCAAGTTTATTTATAAATCTCCTAAAGTCATCATTTCAAATCAAATAAATCAACTTGATCCCATCACCCTCATTTTAATTAAATAAATCAAGCCTTTTATTTAATTAAATCCAAAGTCATTTCCATCCTTTTCTTATTTAAATAAATCAAATATTTATCTCAAAAAGGTCAAAACATCCTAATCATCATCCTAGCTAATTAATCCTGATTAATCCTGATCTAATGCTAATCTCACCCACTTGCATTCTCTAGATTTAGCCACTTGCACATATAAATCAATTTATTGATTTATTAAATCCAAGATTTTCCATCAACATTGCATTTATGGGGAATATTCCCTCAACTTTGAATTCAAATGCAAGTTGATTTATCCCTCCAACATTGCATTTATTGCTCATTTTCTTGTCCCCCACTTAGCATTTACTCTCAAATTTTGAATTCAAATTCTCCCTCTCATGGGCACTCTTCCCAAATCTTGCACATCCATTGGCCTATCATCACTTGACAAGTGGCCTTATCTTATTGGTCCAATCTTAGTCCCACATTGGTCTCTCTTCAACACTTAGCATTTTGAAAATCTATAAGATAGAGGCTTCATCTCTTATCAAAATCCTTCACAATCTCTCCACAATCTTTATGCAAAGTCACTCTCTTGGTTTGAGAACTGATTTTGTTCATCCACTCCACAATCTTAGCATTTTCATCTCCAATCTCATACAAGGTTACTCTCTTCAATGGAGAGCTAATCTTGTCCATCTTATCATCATCATCTAAGCTTATTAATCAAGGGTTGGGAAAGGGTTACTAGCACATGTAACACCAATCCAATATGGAATAAAGTTTTGACTATGTTTTTATATGCTTACATTTGATTATCTTTGTTTATCTAATTTGCATGTTTCATCATAGTCAAGTATTTCATAGGGATTTCAAATCTAATGTTTTTCAAAGGACTAACATGATGATATTATGTTAAAATTGTTAACCATTTGTAGATTTGATGTCCACACAATGCAGCAACTTAAATTTTAGGGAAAAAATAAGAAGTAGGTGTCTGTCTAACCACCCTAACCACAATAAAATGATAATATTTTTTTATAATATTTTAGATATAAGTAAAGGACTCATGTCCTGATGTGATGCATATTTTTTTGTTATTTTTTTCTAAGTAAATAATTAATTATGATTTTTTTATTACAAATTTTAAAAAATATAAAAACTCATGCATCTAGCCACCTTAACTTGGTCAAAACCTCATGAAATTCAATCTTTTTTTTTTAATCCTATAGTATATGAAGAATAGAATGTGACACATGTTTTGGATTCAAAAATGTGATATTGTTTGAAAGCTATAGATGTTTTTCAATCAGCCTATCAATCAGGACTTTAGTCATAATTCAATTAAAAAATGAATAATAATTATTTATTAAAATCAAAGTAAAGCATAATTTATATTGGTGGAAAGCTAAGAATATCCTTTAAAAACCCTTTTCATTTCATTAATTTTGGGTAAAAAAAAAGTCGTCAGCCACATACCCTACAAATACCCATCATATTGCCACTTTTTGGCCCATCATGATCCTGCACATACCCATAAACATTTTATCTCTATTTTCGCTTGTCTTGTGTTTTCCTGTTGGGGATGATGCAAGGCATTGAGGCATTTATTTCTCTTCCATCTTGACCTGAAAGGATTTTTTTTTTCTCTTTGCGTGTCATTATTCTAGTTGTATGAGTATTTGGGGAATGATGACATTTCTGAGCTCTATAATAACATTGTAGTAAAGACATACTCACCCTGAATCAATAAATCAACCTTATTTGTTTTTTGGGGGAAACCCCTCCTTCCTTTTTCATGATATAGCCTCATTTTAGAAACATATGACTTGGCATAGGGCTTTCTGAGGAAGCTCTCATGTCTTAAGATTTAACATTAGATACTTTAAAGAAATTTCTCACAACAAAGGTGTTAACAACCACTTTAAAGTGGGGGCATACATTGATAATATCTTTTGACATTTATCATGTTTCATTGTGCAATTTTATTTCTTCTTCTGATCTACATCCTTTTCTTGGTTGTGTCATTGGGTTTGATGTCCTCCAAGAATGCAACATTTCTTATTGTATGAATTTCCTCTTAGTGGTGATGTGACACATTGCATTCCCTTGGTTTTGAATCTTTTACTCTTGACTTGTCCTCTCTTGGGGACATTAGGCAAGATGTTCCCTAAGAAGAAGACCTTACACAAACTAAGCAAAATCATTTTGAACAAAAAAAATTACTAGCATTATTGTTCATAAGTATTTAACATAACGTAGCTTGCTAACCTTAAGAAGCTCGAACCCTAAATTCAAGGCCACCTAACATAACACACCTTGCTTGCATGTGGAGCCTTTCCCTTGTTCACGAGTGCTTAGCACAACACATCTTGTTAAGCCTTGTGAAGCATGAAAGCTAGCATTGTGGTGCCTTATTGAAGTTTTCAAGAGGATAACTTTTTATATGGCATGGGAACCTAATATGATTCTCTCTTTTCCCACTCTTTGGGATACACACATAGTGGACAACTTGAGGTTCCACTAGCCCGGAGTGAGCACACAAAAACATGAAACAAAAGGCTTAGATGTGTTCCACGTTGATCAAACCATCTAGGCTTGATATTCTTGGTCTTTGAAGTTGTATGCTTGTATATATTTGTCATTTTTGCATACATAAGTGTCTTGAATGTATACTTTAGCATGAGTTTGACATGAGATCATCTTCTCACTAAAATGCAGGAAAAATGTAGTGTAGGAAAAAACATCCCTTTAACACACTTAATTTTGGAATAATTAATAATAAAATGAGCTTAATGATGCCTTAATTTAGTGTTGTAATATGTTTTACATATTTACATTAAGTTTAGGGGCCTTTAAAATAATATGGACTTAATTGTGCCTTATTTTTGGTGTTGTAAGGTGTAACTTTACACTATCACATTAATCTAGGGCTTCACTAATTGATTGAGATTATTTTTCCTTAATTGGACCCTTTAATTCCAATCCAAGCCTAATTAAATTGAATTTCTGAGGGATGCAAATTGACATTCATAAATTCCATTAAAGTACAACACTTAACTTTGGAAGATGTGTGTCTTAGGTAAGTGGCCTAGGATCCATTCACCATAGGGAAAATGGGTCCTCACTCTGACCTAGGAACCTCATTTAAACTATGTTCAACACTAAGTAATGTGTGTCCTAGGAAAGTGACTAGGACCCATTCACCATAAGGTGAATGGATCCTCACTTAGACCGAGGAAACCCCTTTAAAATATGTTTTTGGTGGTATTTTAATGATTTCAAATCCACAATTCAATGTTAGCTTATGATATTTGAATTTCAGGAATTTATCTTAAGATATGTATAAATAAGATGCTATTTCACTTAGTTTCACCTAGATTCTCAAGTGTTCAAATCCTAGAGCAAGGTTTATGATCAACAATGATTTTATGAGTATTCAAGGGAATATTTATAGAAGATTATTGGAGCAATCAAGATTCCTATCATCATGTCAAATATTTATTGCATCATGCATGTTGTTTGAGCTATATATGGTGATGTAATGTTCAAGATCTAATCAAGTATTCAAGGACGTTGTTTCTAATCAAGTTTCATGATCAAGATTCACACCCATTGAAGCCAACTCATGCAAGTTGTAGATCTACAATCCAAGATTCAAATAAGGTTTGGTGATTTGTGACATTATATTGTTCATTCATCATTTCCTTCATTCTTTTCTATTTCATTTCAAGGTTTAATTATGAAAACGGGGTTTGACCAAGGAAAACCCCAATTCACCTAACAAAAAACATTTTTCTCTCTTTGATATGTGATTGTAGATTTTAGGTTGAAGATCCTTTGAAGATAAAAATTGAAGAAAGTTGCAAAGTTGTCAAAGTTGCAAGAAAATTTGTCATATCACAAAAACTTCTCTACATGATTTATTTCTGATTATCCAATAGTGAACATCTAGAATTTGGGAGTACAGACACAACATAAGAGAACCCAAAAAGGATTAAATTGTAGATCCCTAGCCAGGACCCATTTTCCATAGGTCGAATAAGTCCTTAGTGAGCTTCAAAAGGTGACTTTTTGTTAAAGGTACGTATTGTTTTCCCCTTTCCAGATCTTCCTTTTGATTATTATTTCTATTAGATTTGATTACTATTCTTCAAATGTTTGTATTTCATAGCTTGCATTTTGGAGTTTCTTTGATGGTCTTAAACTTTCTCCACAAATTATTATTTAGCTTATACCCCCATCCTTTCATAGATAGCAAATTTGCTGATTCATACCTTGATTTGACTAACCTTTTGGTTGATAGTCACTTCATCATTTGGATCTCATTTCCTTGAATGAAATTAGGAAAATAGGTCATCAAGTGGTGAACCCCCTTTCATAATATTTTACCCCCACACTTATTTTTCTTTCATTTTAATTTCTAACATAATTTTGGTGGATGTTATATGTATCTTATTCCAATATTTCATCATGTTTTGATAAGTGGTTTGAAAGTTGAGTAACAAAGTTCGACCTAGAAATTGATAGTTGTTTTATGTATAATGCAGTTGTGTGGGAGACTCCACACATCTCCACAGATGAGTTTTTGACTATGCACTCTTGAAGAAAAGTTTCTAGATGGTAGTAGAGTATAAATTAAAGTTGGCATCAAGTTTTGAGATCCACATGTTGAGATGTGGATACACAGTTGAATGTTTTTGCTATTAGGTCTTATGTTGTGTTGACCTAACATGCATGATGTTGTGTGAAGGTTAAGAAAGTATTGCGGTCTTATGTGGGATCAATTATAGGTCCACACCTACCTATTGCAAGTTGTTTTGAGTTTTGTATTTTGGAACATTGCATGTATGAAAGTTTTGGAGCTAAAAAGTTATATTTTAAGTGTTACAGATCTAATTAGGCCAACCTAATTGATGCTATGTTTGATGTGGATATACATGTTAGATATTTCTGGTGTTTGTGATGTATGTAATGAATATATGATGAGTGTTGTGAATCTTCTACATGCGAATTTGATTAGAGTAGCATGAAGTTAAGTTGTGAATGTTAAGTTGAAGATCAAAGTTATGTGAATGAAGATCAAGATAGAGTGTTGCATCAAAATTAGATGAATATTGTTTATTACACGTCAATGGGACTATATTCATGCATATACTAGATGTAATTGTAACAATTCAAAATAGGATATGAGCCACCATCTCTCTTCTATCTTTTTCTTTGTGGATAGTGAGTCCACTTGCATTGAGCACTTTTGTAAATATACTATAACCGATTATAATATATTATGAGCTAGCCCTCATTGTGGTTTTTCTCATTTTGTGTTTTCCATGTGAAAATACTAGTGTTCATGTGTTATGTGGTGTTGTTAATGTTTATTGCTTTCTTTCTTTATGACAATTGAGTATTCTTTGGTAATTGGATGTTTAATGATTGAATGGTTTAAGGGAATGCTGATTCACCCCCCCTCTTAGTATTTCGAGTGTTCAACAATTGATATAAATTAACCACTTTGGGAAGGTCTTGGAGGTTAAACACATGGCTAATTGAAAATTTCCTATTCCTCCAGAAGATATTCCAACATTTGGATTCCTAGAAGAAGATTACATGCTTGAAAAAGAAGGAGAACTCAAAGTTTCCCTTGAAGATCTTGAAAAGATTGAAGATGAAAACAAAGATTTGAAAGAAACCGTCAAAGAAGAAAATGAATGCATCAAAAAATTAAGAGAGAAAATTGAGAAGTTTAGAGAAAGGCATAAGGTACAAGTTAGTGAGAAATTGAAGCTTAAGCATATGAATCCATCACTAGTCTGAAAGTGCAAATTGAAGAAAAGAAAAGAATTGAAGAATGCTTGAATGAAATGGTTAAAAGAAAATCAAAGGGATGTACAAGGATTGAATAAGAAGTGGTAAATCTAAGATTATATTTGGAGAAAGCAAGGAGTCATGAAGAAAAATTAAAAATGAGTGCTACAAAGCTTGATGAAATGATTGCAAATTAGAAAGGCTCTAAAGGAAAAGAAGGTTTGGGATTTGGGATAGGAGAAATTTCAAAGACATCAAATATTGAAAAAAAGATTGAAGATAAGAAAAAAAATGAAGAGATCCAAAATCAAAGAAATGAAGCCAAAAGACCACTAGTAAGATAACCAAATGTACAAAGGTACCCATCTTTCAATGGTTTTTTGTTATTATTGCAATAAATTTGGACATAAGGCAATGGAAAGTAGAAGCATAATGAATCCGAATGTTCTATCTTTTACTGGTCAATGTTTTACATGCAAAATATTTGGTCATAGAGCACATGAATGGAAAAGTCAAATGATGAATGACTATAACAATGGTAGAATTATTTTATCTTTCAATGGTTATTCTTATAAATGTTATGGATTTGGACACAAAGATAATCAATGCAGATCTAGGATGAATGGAAGGAATACTATTTATAAGAATATCACATGTCACAATTGTAGTAGACCTGGATATATTGCCAAGTTTTGCAAAATTAGAAATACAAGAATAATTCAGTAAAAAGGAATGAACTAGTTAAAAAGGTGGATCCGGTAGAAACAAAGAAGGAAATGGAAAATATTTGGAGAAAGAAGGAAGAAACAAAAGATAGATAATTTGTACCATCCTTCAGTGCATATGTTTCCTTTGGAAACTAAGATAAGAGCTATGGCTTAGGGGGAGCTTTAATGAATATCTTTTGTCCCCTACTAGAGAAGAAGTTTTGAAGCCCCAGTACAAAGATATGTGATGTAGATTAACATACTTAATCTATTGGTGAAGATTGTGGAAGAAAATATGATGATGCTAAAGTTTGCAGAGCCTTAGAAGGTGTCTGTGCATAAAGATAAAGGGTTTCCAACTTGATGGTTTGAAGCATTCAATGCAAAATTAGGTCAAATTAATGGATTATAAGTGATTCCACTAAGGAAAACTCATTTCAAAAAAGCATTCGAGAAGGAGAAGAGTGGTGAGGAAAGAAGTCAAAGTATTCAAGGTGATTTGTGAATCAGATTGTTCAAATGCTAGTTCGATGAGTGAAGATAAAGGAATTTACAAATTGTTTTACCCTATTTTTTGAATAACTTTGTTGGAAAAGAAGTTTTAATCTATTTCACAATGGATACATTGAGGGTTATAGACAATAGAGAAACCACAAAAAAAATTCAAGAATTATCCCACGAAATCCATAGAAGATGACCCGTTAGGTGCATTCTCATACATTCCTTATGGGATTTTACCAATTGAGGATATCAGGATCTACATTCATGAAAAGATAGAAGAATTTGATCATTCGAAGTTAGGGGATTTCTGGATTAATGAACTTAATAGATAAGACTTCACCCTAAATCCAAAGTTTCAAAACCTAGCTACAAAGAAATTGGATGTATGGTAAGGGTTCTCTAATTTCCGTTTTGATGAAAAATGGGTTAGGATGGAACTTAGCAGAATCCATGACAAATTTTTTTGGATTGATATGCCTAACATGACAACTAAAGAAATAATTAGATAGGTTACTAATCTTTGCTCTATCAGACTAATTCTTGTGCTAAAATCTATAAAGAATGAAGTGGTTATGGAGAAGACATGTGCTACATATGACAAAAGAGCTCTAGCAGTGTTTCCTATTAGAAACCTAGCTATAAGATATGCAACAATGATGATTGGCTATAAAATTTACTTTACAAATAGGGACAATTCAGTATCTTCCACCGTAATCAATGAGGCATATGAGATGGTTGATAATGGTATAGACTATGATATTTTTTTGAGTTTCTTAGGTAGAAATTGATGGAGAATTTAATGAAAACTAAGGAAAAGAAGTATGCATTTAATGGTGGAAAGTTTGTAGTATGTTTACTTTTTTACTTTCTAAGCAACTACCTAAAACTCAAAGTGTGACATGGCTCAAAGGTAGACCTATTTCCCATCAAATGAGAGATCATATGATAGGACTTGGAGATGGGAAGGCACAATATGATGAGCTCTTGCTACTTTATTTGTAGTCTTTAAAACGAGAATGCATGCAAGGGACAAGATACCTAGAAAAATGGTTGAAAAATGTCAAAATGACATCACTTTTCTAATATCAATAGATGAGTGTATGATGGAAGTAGTGGAACCAAGGAAAGTATGGATCCCTACAATGGGGTATGCGATTAGTGAACAAGAAGTAATTGGTTGTGCTAAAATTTTGCTACAGAGTCCGAAAGATGAAACTAAAGCAAGGTACAATACATATAAAGAAAATTCTATGGAAGTACACATGGAACAAAGAAAACCCACAATCAAGAATAATGTTGATAAGATGGTTGATGTGTATGTGAAAGAAATGGGAATTTCAAAGGAGAGAGTATAGTACGAAAGAGAAAGAGCTAAGGAATATTTAAGTGTTGTAGAAGCATTTGGTAGGATTGCTACCACTCAGGTAATATTTAGAAGTCATTGTATGGAATGAAGCAAGCTTCCAGAGCTTGGTATGCAAGATTGGATAGATATATGACAAAGCAAGGATTGAACAAGGGTTCTGCTGTCAGTAATCTCTACTTCAAAGTACAAGGTAACAAAATGTTAATAGTAATTGTGTATGTTGATGATATCTTTTTTGGTGGAAATGATGGCATGTGAAAAAAGTTTGATGAAGAAATGCAGAAAGAAGTTGAGATGTCTATGATTGGTGAATTGAATTTATTTCTTGGTCTACAAGTGAATCAAACTAATAAAGGGATATTCATTTTGCAATCTAAGTATGTAAAAGAGTCGTTGAAGAAGTTTGTGATGGATGACTCCAAACCGGTTCGTACTCCTATGGTAATTGGATGTAAATTGAGCAAAGATGATGAATCTACTAAGAATAATCAAAGAAAATACAAATTGATAATTGGTGGACTATTGTATCTTATTGCTACTGGACTAGATATTATGCATGGAGTATGTTTAGTTTCCAGATTCCAAGTAGATCCTAAAGAATCACATGTTCCAGTAGTGAAGAGGATATTTAGATATCTTAAAGGTACACCAAATTATGGATTATGGTATCTTAACAATGATGATTTTTCCCTGAGTGCTTATATAGATGTTGATTGGGCTGAATGTGTAGGTGATCGAAAGAGTACCAGTGGTGGTGCTTTCTTTCTTGGTGGGAGACTAGTTTCATGGTTGAGTAAGAAGCAAGAATCCATTTCTTTATCCACTATAGAAGCATAATATATTGCTACAACATCTTGTTGCACACAGGTTTTGTGGATGAAGCAAACTCTGAAGGACATTGGAGTGGTATGTGATGAGCCTATTTCTATTTCTTGTGACAACACTAGTGCAATAAACATTTCAACGAACTTGGTTATGCATTCAAGAACAAAGCACATATCTATCAAATATCATTTTCTAAGAGGAAAAGTGTTGGAGAATGAAGTCAATTTGGAGTATGTGACAACAAAAGAATAAATTGTAGACATATTTACTAAGGCTCTTCTGAAGCATACTTTTGAGTATCTTAGGGAGAGGTTGGGGATCATTGGCCCTTCAAACTAAGTGCACATGAAGGTGCATCAATCTAGTGAATTCACATAATCTTTATTTATCTGGACTAATAGATGGGTCTACTCCACAGGGGGAGTAGAAAATATTCTCATTGTTGTAGTATGAGTGTGCTCCTAACGGGGAGTAATCAGAGTAGTTGGTTGTTTCCATTGATGTCAAAGGGGGAGAGAAAGTCATGTGAAAAAAAATTGCAGTAAAAGAGAAGGAGTTCTCCTGGAATATCATGCAGGTTGTTTTCTTTGATGGTTTTTCACACCTTGTGTTTCCATCAATGACAAAGGGGGAGATTGTTGCAAGTATGGGCTAGTCTGGTGGTATTGTCATTAATGTTGTCATTGATGTCAAAAAAGTTCAGTATGTTGCAAATTGTACTTGTATAGTTGAGATGTTACTGAGATGTTGTGAGTACATGGAGCTATCTTTGTGTTGATGCAAATGTGCTGAGTTGATGAGTTTCCAAGTGCTTTTGAGAAAATTAATAAAGAAAAGAAGTCAAAGTAATGGATGTGTTTAGATTGTGCTCGGGTATGTGCTTCACATTTCTCCCATGTTGATCCTATTCTTGTGGGGTTCTACAGATTTCATAATGATGATCTTATGGTGACATATCTTGAGTTTCATCTTCTGGTGTGATAGTATGTGAAAGTTGTGTTCATTGGTATGAATGTTCTACTAGCATAGTTGATCTTTTGTGAACTAGGAGAAATGTTTCTGCTTCGTAGTTCTCTACTAGTTTGTTTCAAATCTTGTGGATCTAGGACTTATCTTATAATGGTGTTCTCTATGCTTTGGCAAAGAAGGTTGAAGATTGGTGATTTGGAAGTCATGTTTTCTAGATTCCTATGTAGGTTTTCATAGTTCAGATGAACTACTGAAAGGTGTTCAGTGTTTGAAGCATATTATTCTTACTGCAAATGTATCTAAAGAAATCTGAGATGTATTCTCATGCATAATGAAGCGTGTTGTGGGGTTTGCATGTCATCTTCATGTTGGGAAGCGTGTGCATCATTGTTCAATTGTGTTTTCATTAGGTTGGGCCGACTTGGTGTTTACACTTCATTTGAAGAATACAATTCAATTAAGGAAATGTGTGGTTGATTAGAGGATATTATTTTGATCTTGGAAAATGTTTTTACTGGTCCACTCTTATTCCTTTCTACCATGGGAATTTTGAGTTTCTGACCTAACTTGAATTTATGAAATAAGGTATTTGTGGCTAACCTTGGTGAAATCTTGTAAGGTTAGGATGGTATAAGAGCAAGTCGAATTGTGAAGAGTTGAAGAAAAGAGAGATGTGAAGTGACAAAAGTAAGCCACAAATCATAAGAGCATAAGTGTGTGTGTGTGAGTGAGTTGTGATGACAGTTCTTATTGTGTCAGATTCCTGAAGGCATGAGCTAAAGGTTTCTGCAATTTTTATTCAAATCTGCGGATGTGTGCTATTTGTTGTGGTGAATCTTTTTTTCTTTTTTGTATCTGTAGGTAGTGAGCCTCCCTATTGGATAGTGAGTCCTTTTGTAGGCAGTGAGCCTTTGTATTTGGACAGTGAGTCCTCTTCTGGGCAGTGAGCCTCTATATTCAATTTTATAATCTTTATATTGTGAGTTAACCCTCATCATGGTTTTTCCCTCATTGGGTTTTCCACATAAAAATATGGTGTTCATTGTGTTGATTTTCTTTCTGTTATATGTGTTTCATGCTCTTACTTAATAATAGAATACTGTGGTTGTGGAATTGAAAAGTATTAAATTTTTAAGTTTGAACTATGTGACAACTGATTGACCCCCTCATCTCAGTTGTCTTGCACTTGTTTAAAAATTGGTATCAGAGCTTTTGGTTCCTTGTGTAGAGCTTAACCACTTAAGGAAGATTTGATGGTGCACAGGTTGGTGATATCTATGTTTGATGGAACTGACTACAATGATTTGAAGGGATAGATGAAAGGATATATTATCTCTCTTGGTTTCAAGATCTGGAAGGCTATAGAGACAAAGTATACATACCCAACTAGTGGTTGTACTACCACATATGAGATCTCTACTTATGAGGAAAATGAGAAGGAAAAGTATGCGATTTGCAGTGGTTTATCTAAAAATGAGTGAGTTAAGGTTCTTTCTTTGGATATTGCATTGGATGTCTAGAAGAAGTTGGAAGACATGTATAAAGGAAATGAAAAAGTGAAATTGACAGAGGTTGGTGGCGAAATGATTATAAAGTGTTGAACAATTGTTTGACACCTTGTAAGCATTTGAGATAAGAAAGTTATAGAAAGATGACAAGATGGAAGAGAAGACAAAAATGACATTTAAGGAAATGAATATTGAAGAATCGGATAGTGATGAAGAAGAGTTAGAAGCAAAATTCACCAAGAATTTGACGAAAGGCACCGAAAAGTATAAAGGTATGTTTCCCTTTAAATGTTTTAGTTGTGGTAACATTGGTCATTATGCTTCAATATTTCTGAATAGAACTACACATAAGAAGAACATAGATTATAAGGATAAGGATAGAAAGGATAAGAAGTATAAGAAGCAGTACTATGTTAAGGAAGAAGCGGGTATTTCTGATGATGAATCTTGCAATGAGGTTGATGATAGTGAATGCTTATTCTTAGCTTTGGAAAATAAATTTGTATCCACTAACTATGGGAAATGTGTAAGTAAGAAGGCTCTAGAGAATAAGAATAATATGCTAGAAGGTACTTTGGTTACTACTTTTCATGCAAGATAGGATGAAGACTACTGGGTAATTGATAGTGGATGTTCAAATCACATGACCAGAGATAAGAGTAAGTTCACTAAACTTAGAAATATGATGGTCATTTAGTTATGTTTGGTGATGATTCAAGAGCTAAGATCTGTGGGAAAGGTTCAATTAGTTTTGATGGAGTGCAAAGTGCTGATGATGTATATTATGTGAATGGTTTGAGGCATAACCTTCTAAGTATTAGTTGGATGTGTAGCAATGGCTTTAAACTTGTGTTTTAGAATAATACCTGTGAAATCAGAAAAGGGTCTGAAAATGGAGATATGGTTGTTACTTCCAGGAAGAAGTCATGGAAACATCTATCAGTTGAAGGGAGTTGATGGCCAATGCCTGATATCTCAAGTTAGTGAAAGTTGGTT
Source organism: Sequoia sempervirens (assembly GCA_007258455.2). Taxonomy (NCBI): domain Eukaryota; kingdom Viridiplantae; phylum Streptophyta; class Pinopsida; order Cupressales; family Cupressaceae; genus Sequoia; species Sequoia sempervirens. The sequence continues at coordinate 34,995,069 of VDFB02252616.1, forward strand.
ATGGCACTGGAGAATGGGACATATAAACTTTGATAATTTGGTCAAGATCAGTTCAAAGGAGATTGTTTGAGGGCTACCTAGAATCACAATACTTGGTAATGCTATTTGTAGAAGTTGTTAGTTTGGGAAGAATACTAGATGCAACTTTAAGGAAAAAGAGAACTCTACTACCAGAATGCTGGAGTTAATTCACACCGATCTCTATGGTCCAACCAGAACTAGAAGCTTGATTGGTGACAAGAATCTTATGTTGCTTATTGATTATTATACTCAAATGACATGGTTTTCTTTTCTTAGAGAAAAGGATCAGGCTATGGATAGGTTCAAGGTATTCAAAGCAAGAGTGGAAAATGAAATAAATCTAAAAAATCAAATGTTTGAGATCTGATAGAGGTGGTGAATTCACTTCTAGTGAATTTAATGCATTGTATGAGAAGCATGGGATAAAAAGGTAATTTTTTGCTCTGAGAACTCCTCAGCAGAATGGAGTAGTTGAAAGGAAAAATATGATAGTACGTAGGAAGCTGCTAGGACTATGATGAAAGAATCAAATGTACCAAATGTGTATTGGAGAGAAGCGATACACACTGTTGTTTATGTCCTTAATGGAGTTTAGATCAGACACAACAACACAAAGACTTATTTTGAGTTATGGATTAGTAAGAATCCTATTGTATTTTAAGGTATTTGGAAGAAGTTGTTATATCAAAAGAGATGATGAAAATATTGGAAAGTTTGATGCTAGATGTGATGAAGGAATATTTCTTAGATACTCTACTACTATGAAAGCATACAGATGCTTTAACAAAAGATTGAGAAAGATTGTTGAAAGTGCTAAAGTGAAAGTTGATGAATACATACATAGAACTATTGAGATAAGTGGAGTTGAACCTGATGATCCTATCTATGGACATGTACCTAAGGAGACTAAGGAGAAGGAAGAAGAAGAGAAAGAAGGACAAAATGAAGAAAAAGAAGAAGAAGAAGAAGTGAATGAACTGAAACCTATTGTTAGGACTCCTAAGTATGTACAGAAGAATCATCTAGAGGAATAGATAATTGGAGACAAAAGTGAAGCATGAAGACAAGAAGAAGAGTTACAACTGAGGAAAACTTGTGTTTACTTTCTAAGATCAAACCTAAGTTTGTGAGTGAAGCATGTGAAGATGAGAGCTAGATGAGAGCAATGAAAGAAGAATTATAGTAGATAGAAAAGAATCAGACATGGAACTAGTCCCTAGGCCTATGAACAAGAATGTGATTGGATCAAAATGGGTGTTATGGAATAAGCTAAATGAAAATGGAGAACTAGTAAGGAATAAGGCAAGGCTTGTATGTAAGGGATATTCACAAGTTGAAGGTATAGATTTTGAAGAGACATTTTCCCCTGTGGCTAGAATGGAAGCTATTAGGATGTTTTTGGAATTCTCAGCCCACAAGGATTTCAAAGTGTATCGGATAGATGTTAAGTAAAATTTTCTGAATGGAGAGTTGGAAGAAGAAGTGTATATGGAACAACTTGAAGGGTTTCAATTATCAAACAAACTGGACATGGTTTGTAATTTGAAGAATGGTGTTGTATGGACTGAAGCAAGCTTCTAGAGCTTGGTATGCAAGATTGGAAATATATCTAAGAAAGAAAGGATTCAACAAGGGTTCTATTGACAATAATCTCTACTTCAAAGTACAAGGTAACAAAATGTTGATAGTAGTTTTGTATGTTGATGATATCATTTTTGGTGGAAATGATGGCATGTGTAAAAATTTTGCAGAAGCAATGCAAAAATAATTTTAGATGTCTATGATTGGTGAATTTCTTTCTTTCTTGGTCTACAAGTGAATAAAACTGATAAAGGAATATTCATTTCACAATCTAAGTATGTAAAAGAGCTATTGAAGAAGTTTGGGATGGATGAATCCAAACCAGTTTGTACTCCTATGGTAACCAGATGTAAACTGAGCAAAGATGATGAATTTACTAAGACTAATCAGAGTAAATATAGATTGATGATTGGTGGACTATTGTATCTTACTGCTACTAGACCAAATATTATTCATGCAGTATGTTTAGTTGCCAGATTCCAAGCAAATCCTAAAGAAGTGCACGTTACAGCGATGAAGAAGATATTTAGATATCTTAAAGGTATACCGAATTATGGATTATGGTATCCTAAGAATGATGATTTTACCCTGAGTGCTTATACAGATGCTGATTGGGTTGGATATGTAGATGACCGTAAGAGTACCAGTGGTGGTGCTTTCTTTCTTGGTGGAAGACTAGTTTCATGGTTGAGTAAGAAGAAAGACTCAGTTTCTTAATCCACTCTAGAAGCATAATATATTGATATAGGATCCTATTGCACACAGGTTTTGTGGATGAAGAAAACTCTGAAGGACATTAGAGTGGTATGTGATGAGCCTATTTCTATAATCTGTAACAACACTAGTGCAATAAAAATTTCAAAGAACCCAGTTATGCATTCAAGAAAAAAACACATATCTATCAAATATCATTCTTTGAGAGAAAAAGTGTTGGAGAATGAAGTTAGATTGGAGTATGTGAAAAAAAAAGAACAGATTGCAGACATATTTACTAAGGCTCTTCTGAAGGATACTTTTGAGTATCTTAGGGAGAAGTTGGGGGTCATTAGCCCTTCGAACTAAGTGCACATGAAGGTGCATCAGTCCAGTGAATTCAGAGACTCTTTATTTATCTGCACTAATAGATGGGTCTGCTCTGCAAGGGGAGTAGAAAAGATTCTCATTGTTGTAGTATGAGTGTGATCCTAAGGGGGAGTAATCAGAGTAGTCAGTATTTTCCATTGATGTCAAAGGGGGAGAGAAATTCATGTGAAAATACTTGCAATAGAAGAGAAGTTGTTCTCCCAGAATATTGTGTAGGTTGTTGTCTTTGATGGTTTTTCACACCATGTGTTGTCATCAATGACAAATGGGGAGATTGTTGCAAGTATGGGCTAGTCTGGTGGTATTGTCATTAATGTTGTCATTGATGTCAACATAGTTCAATATGTTGCAAATTGTACTTGTATAGTTGAGATGCTAGTGAGATGTTGTGAGTACATGGATCTATCTTTATGTTGATGAAGTTGTGCTAAGTTGATGAGTTTCCAAGTGCTTTTGAGAAAATTAATAAAGAAAAGAAGTCAGAGTAATAGATGTGTTCAGATTGTGCTCTGGTATGTGCTTCACGTTTCTCCTATGTTGATCCTATTCTTCTGTGGTTTTGAAAATTTCATAATGATGATCATATTGTGACATATCCTAAGTTTCAACTTCTAGTGTGATAGTATGTGAAAGTTGTGTTCACCAGTATGAATGTTCTATCAATAGAGTTGATCTTCTGTGAACTGGGAGAAATTTTTCTGCTCCACAGATCTCCACTGGCTTGTTTTAGATTTTGTGGATCTGGGAATTGTCTTATGGTGTTCTTTGTGGATTTGGTAAAGAAGGTTGAAGATTGGTGATCTGGAAGTCATATTTTCTGGATTCTTTTGTAGGTTTGCACAGTTTGGATGAATTGCTGAAAGGTGTTCAGTGTTTGAAGCATATTGTTTTTGGTGTGGATGTATGTGAAGAAATCTGAGATGTATTCTCATACATAATGAAGCATGTTTTGGGGTCTACATGTCATCTTCTTGTTGGGAAGTGTTTGCATCATTGTTCAATTGTGTTTTCATTAGGTTTGGCTGACCTGGTGTTTACACTTCATTCAAAGAATAAAATTCAATTAAGGAAATGTGTAGTTGATTCGAGGATATTATTTTGATCTTGGAAAATATTTTCGTTGGTCCACCCTTATTCCTTTCCACCACGGGAATTTTGAGTTGCTAACCTAATTTGAATTTATGAAATAAGGTATTTGTGGTCAACCTTGGTGAAAGGTTCTAAGGTTGAGGATGGTATAAGAGAAAGTCAAATTATGAAGAGTTTAAGAAAAGAGAGATGAGAAGTGATGAAAGTAAACCACAAATCATAAGAGAAGAAGTGTGTGTGAGTGAGTTGTGACAACTATTCTTATTGTGTTAGATTCTTGAAGGTAGTGAGCTAAAGGTTTCTACAATTTTTATTCAAAGCTATGGATGTGTGTTAATTTCTCTGGTGGATCTTTTGTTCTCTTTTGTATCTATAGGCAGTTTACCTCCCTATTGGTCAATGAGTTCTTTTGTAGGTAGTGAGCTTTTGTATTTGGACAGTGAGTCCTCTTCTAGGAAGTGAACCCTTGGAAGTGAGCCTATGTATTTAGTTTTATAATCTTTATATTGTGAGTTAACCCTCACCATGTTTTTTCCCTCATTGGGTTTTCCACATAAAAATCTGGTGTTCATTGTGTTAATTTTCTTTTTGTTATATGTGTTTCATGCTCTTACTTAATAACATAATAGTGTGGTTGTGGAATTGAAAAGTATTAAAGTTTTAAGTTTGAACTGTGTGACAATTGATTCACCCCACCCTCTTAGTTGTCTTGTGCCTATTTAACATTATCCAAAACCAAACATTGAAGAAGAGGTGCAAATAGATGATGTTGAACATGAGCATGACACAAATGAAGAAGTTGCACTAGATAACACACCTTTGGAAGTGGAGGACATGACAAATATAAATATTGAGGATGTAGTGATAGGAGAAGACATTGCAAAGGAAAGTATCATCACTCCTCTGGTACAAATTAAAAATCCTGTAGAGGAAGATAATGAAGAGAATGATGATGCTGAGAAAGAAGAACATGAAGAAAAACATGAAGACAAGAATAAGGATGCATCTCGAGATGCACTATAGAAAAATAAAAACCAATTGACTCTGAAATTGCTGAGGAAAAGGGAAATGTTGTGGATACAACTAAGGTTTAAGGTGAACCTTGTGGCTCCTTTGAAGATTCCTTGAAGAATCTTTTAAGTATGCAACCCAAGTCCCACCCTATTGTGTCTTCACAATTACTATAACCTCTAATGCAACAAGGTATCGTTGATATGGATAAGATATCTCCCATCCAAAAGCTACAACTGGGAGACATGTTTCATGCATCTATGAGAAAAGAGATCATTGAAACACACCAAAGTAGTGGTGGACTGATGGAAGAAGCAGTGAAAGAACTATTGAATGAACAAGACAACTAAGAAGGGGGGTGAATTAGTTGTACTTTAAAAATTCAAAAACCCTTATTAAAATTTAGATCCACATTCATACATTAAGCCCTTAATCTGTTATGATGATTTAACATGAAAATAAAATAATAGAAACTGAAACAAATTGAACACCATGCACAAGAGAAGACCAAATTTATATAGAAAACCCAGGGAGGGAAAAACCATGGTGAAAATTAGCAAACTATATAAGTAATTACAAAATTGGTTACAAAGGCTCATTGCCAAAAGCGACACAGTACCCTGAAAGGCTCACAACCAAGGCTCACTATCAGAATTAAAAAAAAAAGATAGAGAAGAAATTTTACATAGAGAACATGATCTCAATGAAATGGAGGATCCACCACAATAGTTCCAACACCTTAACATTTTTTTTGAATGATTGCAAACACCTTTTTCTCACTACTATTGGAACACAACAATCTACCGAGAGGGGGGTGAATTAGTAGATATTAAAATTTTAACCCTTTAACCTTTTGAGCTGAATGAATTCTCAGACACTTAGTGTGCAGATTGAAATATGAAATATAGAAATATAAACAAGCACACAATCAAGCATCATACAACACAAGATATATGTGAAAAAACCAAGATGGGAAAAACCACGGTGAGAAAATGCTTATAGGAGATGTCGTCCTAATCCAATCTCAAAGTGAAATCTTCTATTACAAATTTTAAGGGAACCAACCTTAAGGAGACACCAATCCCCTAATCTGAGCACCAACTCAGTTGTCTAATGACACCAACCAATCAAATTTACAACATATAAGATTAATACAATTTTTTCATAAAAAATACAATTCAATGTTACATCTTATTGAATTTTTTTTGCTATCACAACAACTCGCTTCTCTACTCTACACCCCTTTGTGCTAGTATGTTCTTGTCTTCTTAGATCTTAGTGCATTCTCTATTTTCGTTAATGCACACTCACACACCTTCTGCAACTCTCACTTTTCCTTTTAGTGTATTTTGTGTTTTCCATAGGAGCCCAACATACCTTTTGTTGTATATACTCACACTTCTTCTCTTTGCTACTCTTACACACCATCTTATTTTTTGATCATCTATTTTGTGTAGTAACTAATCAATGGTGATTGCCTCAAGATTCTCTACCATAATCAGATCTTAGGTTAGGGTTTTTAGATATCTACGACATTTCCATACTCCTGCATTGAGCCACACAACATTAAATTTTGGAGCAAAGAATTTTCCCTCTCTTTATCACACCCTAAGGTCGGATATGCAATTAATACATCCTTATAATTATCTGATTTTATCTTGATTCTATCCTCTATAGCAATCTATGCCACTATTCTATGTATCAAATAAATTAAATCGATTGTTGGAGTAGGTAGACCAACTAATTTCATTATTTTGGTCAGCTGCTAGTCAGAAACCGTGTACACAGGCTTGGCTATTTAAAGCCTTTACCTTCAAATTATGACCATAGATTTTGTCTCTACGCGCCATGATCCATGGTTCTCCATTCATCTCAACAACTTTAAGACACCACCATCGGATTGTATTTCTTTAAAATTCTATCGCCAATATTACAACTTTATGATCATCATGCATCGTTACATCAAAGGGACTTATAAATTACTCACTTTGAAGTATTTCTTTTTGTTTGATAAGATGTGTTTGACCTACATTTCCACATCATTGCTACACAATTCACAACAAAGATGTGAATTTATTTGTCGAGAAATCACTCTTCACCATTGTTTGTCACTTGTCATCATACGCCATTGTCACCTTTATCGGGTCCCACTTTGTCAGCATGTAAGAGGGAATCAATAACAAGTCTCGCCAAAAATCATTTTTCAACCCGATGAAGCAAACCTTCATCACAATTTCAGTGAGACACCAAAGATGCTCACTCTAAAATTGTGTTGTCACTTTGATGTACTTCATTCAATTTCTGGTGTTCAATCGTGATCATTCAATCACCACCATTACCCACTATACTGCTAGCTAAAAGCATGGGCCCACAAAAAATTTGTGGGCTGGCAGACTAGTTCCATCTATTCTCCTCTATTGTAACCCTCTTTCATGTCACTTGCTTGCTGAAACCACCATCACAGTGTTGAAGGGACTCCTAAATGCCACTCTCTGAAATGGCATTATATCATCAATATATCTCCATCGTTCTTGATATGGCACCATTGTTATGCCAAAGAGAGTTAAAGCATTATCTCTTCGAAGTATCATTGTCACTTCAATGACACTTTATCACTTCTTCGAAGGGACACATCAGGAACTCCTTCTAACATCTTCCTTTCACCCTGATGCAAAATCAACTCTTTTCCTTTATCATGAATTTTTCTCTTTCATGAAATTCGTGCACATGCAGACTACCCAAGCTTCACCATTTTCTTTTTAGGGGGTCAAAGTTCTCTCATTTCTCATTCCTTATGCTTAGAGTGCATTGTAGCTTTAGAAAAGTAAGTCTGAATACCTATGTCTGATGCACTCTTTTTCCTGTCAGGATTCGGCCATCGACCTTACCCTTTTTCATTTACCTCCTTTCACATTTATCACAGAGCATAACTCATACCTACAAAAATCTAAAGTGCGAAACACCAAATTTTCATTTCCTTGTTGGATGTTGGGGTTCTCCCTTCCACCTTGCCACTTTCAAATATGTTAATGAGTTGCAGGCTTGAAACATTTTTGGGTGGCAGGGTTCCTCCATACTACCTTCTTCAAACACCACTATAAGATGACTCCTAAAGTTCGAAGTCCGAAACACTTTAGACTTAGTGGATTTAACATCATCCTTCTCAGGAATTCTGTAAGATCTATGACTGAGGCCTGAGACCTAGACTTTTGCAACCTCTTCAACACTTGCACAACATCTGTAACACAACTTCAATCTTTGACATCAATGACATAGTTACATTAATGCCAACATCCTCCTTTACCAGATCAAGTCCATTTCACCTCTGATCCTCTATCATCATGCCAACAATATCCCTTGCATGATTTCCCCTTTTGAAATCAATGACAATGATATGCCAAAAATCTTCCCCTTTTTCATTGATGGAAAAACTAAATTCTCAACCTATTACCATTGGTCTAATACCTATGGTATACCAATGGTGGATAATAATTTGAGCTCACATATCCTTTGCTCATCTTAATGAGCACTACCTACTTTTCTCTTGTGTTCTCAATTGCTTGAGAATTTGCACAACTTTCTTCTCCTTTAACATTAGTGGAAAAGGGAACACTACCATTGAAAACATACTCCCCCTTTGACAAGCAATTCAAAGAGAAAGTAGGGATCCTTGACTATGCAACCATCAAGTTGTTAGAAACTTGTAAACCAAGTTTTCCTAGATCTCATTCTCCATTACCAATGATAAAAAAATTACCAATGAAGCTCCCCATGGATCCATGCCCTATCACTAATATTTATTGATATGATGTGGGAGAAATTACTCCCAACTTCTACCTCAGATATTCAAATTGTTCCTTGGGAAGAGGCTTGGTGAAAATGTCAACTAATTTTTCTTTGGTTGGAACATACTCCATGTTGGCCTCCTTATCTACAACCTTCTTTTTGATGAAGTGACACTTTATGGATATGTGCTTTATTCTAGAGTGCATCACTGGATTCTTTGATATGTTTATGACACTTGAATTGTCACAAAGAATAGAGATAGGTTCACTATACTCTACCTTGATATCCTTAAGTGTCTGCTTCATCCATAGGAATTGAGTACAACATGTTTCTATTGCTACATATTATGCTTCTATAGTGGATAGAGTGACAGATTCTTGCTTCTTGCTCATCGAGGAAACCAAATTGTTTCCCAAGAAGAATGCTCCTCTACTTCTGCTTTTTCTATGATATGGACATCCAACCCAATATGCATCTGTGTATGCTTTTAGAGAAAAATCCTTTCTCTTTGCATACCATAGCCCATAGTTAATAGTTCTTTTGATGTATCTGAAAATTCTTTTCATTCTGTTGAAATGAGATTCTTTTGGTGTAGCCTAAAATATTGCTACTAAACACACTGCTTGCATAATTTTTGGCCTTGATGCAGTTAAGTACAACAAGCTACCAATCATTGACCTATACAACATCTGATTTTCATCTAGTGATTCATCTAATTTTCTTAACTTACAACCATTTATCATGGGGGTAATGATTGGTCTACTATCCTCCATACCAAACTTCTTAAGCATTTCCTTAACATACTTGATTCAAGATATAAATATCCCTTTATTAGTTTGTGCTATTTGTAAACAAAGGAAAAATGATAACTCTCCTAACATTGACATATCAAATTCATCTTGCATGTGTGCAACAAATATTTTACACATTCTATCATTGTTAACTCCAAAAGTGATGTCATCTACATAAACAACAATAATTATCATATGCTCACATTTTGATTTAAAGTATAGATTGCTATCTACACACCCTTTCTTGAATCCTCATTGTTGTAGGTACTAGTCTAATCTAGAATACCATGCTCTAGGTGCTTTCTTAAGACCATACAATGCATTCTTCAATATGTAAACATAGTCTTCATCTTCTGATAGTTGAAATCCTTTTGGTTATTCAATGTAAACTTCCTCTTCTAGGTTTCCATTCAAGAATGCAGAATTAGCATCCATCTGATATACTTTGAATCCCTTGTAAAGTGAAAATGCAAGAAACATTATTATTGCTTCTAATCTGGCTAATGGTGCAAATGTTTCTTCAAAGCCAATTCCTTCAACTTGTGCATATCATTTGCACACTAATCTTTCCTTATTCCTCACCACAACTTTATCCTCATTCAAATTGTTTCTAAACACCCATTCAGTGCCAAACCCATTTTTTCTTGGGGGTCTAGGAGCCAACTCCCACGTTTAATTCTTTTCAATATGATCTAGCTCCTCTTACATGGCCTCTATCCAGCTCTCATCCTTGTTGGCTTTAGTAAAAAAATTTGGTTCAATTTAAGATAAGAGAGAAAAGTTTACTTGTTCTTTGATCTTTGAAAATATTCTCCTAGTTTGAACTCTTTCATTTTTTCCCCCAATTATCTGATTTGCTAAGTGATCCTTTTGCACATACTTCATAGGTTCCTTCTCAACCTCTTCTTCAAATTCATATTCATTATTTTCCACATTCTCTCCATAGTCTGAATCATCTTCAAAATTATTCTAATAAGATTTGATATGCTTTATACTTTCATCAATCTTGACATTGATGCTTTCCACAATCTTGTTCAGTCATTTTTTATAGCATTTATATGCTTTGCTTTGAGTAGAATATCCTAAAAATATTCTTTAATCACTTCTTGATTCAAATTTTCCCAAATTCTCATCATCTCTTTTAATGTAGCACTTGTTTCCAAACACTTTGAAGTACTTCATAGATGTAGATTTTCCATACCACAACTCATAGGGGGTACTATCACTATGTACTCTGATTTTAACTCTCTTCAAAATATATACCGCAGTATGAACTGCTTCTCTCCAAAACATATTAGTTAAGTTGGCCTCTTTTAGCATTGTTTTGACCATTTCCTACACCACTCTATTCTTTCTTTCTACAACTCCATTTTGCTGCGAAGTTCTTAGCACTGAGAACTATCTTTTGATTCAATGTGCCTCACAATATTCAAAAAATTCACATGATGTGAATTCTCCTCCTCTATCTGATCTTAAGAATTTGATCCTTCTACCTATCTCCTTTTCAACCATTTTCTTGAATATCTAAAATATTTCAAATGCTTGGGACTTGTCTCTCAGAAATGTTACTCAAGTCATTCTTGTGTAGTCACCAAATAGAAACATGAACTACCTTTCTCCTTGCAACCCCCTTTTTCTTACAACTCCACACAAATTACTATGAACTAGTTGTAAAGGATTAGTGGTTGAATACTCCTTAGTTGGGAAACTAGACTTTGTTTTCTTTCTCTGCTAACACTCTTTGCATATGAAATTTGTAGGCTTGGGTTTTTTAGGCATGCGTCTTACCAGATATCTTGAAGTCACTTTTACCATATTATCTAGTTTTATGTGGCCTAATATTTTGTGCCACAATCAAATTTCATTAGCTTGTCCCATCAAATATATTTGACCTTTGATTTTAGAAAGATTATAAAGATTGTTGTCAGTTCTTAGTCCTTGCGCAAATATTTTTCCATCCTTTCTGATTTTGCAACTCTCAAAATCAAATGTCACTTTATAACCATTGTCACACATTTGGCTTGCACTTAACAAGATGTGTTCAATCCTTCCACAAATAAAAAATCTTTAGTGGGGTTTTTACCATCTAGGCTCAAAATGCATTTACCACATAGCTTGACTGTAGTAATATCACCCAAACTCTTAGATCTTGCATTACATTTCTTGAGTTTTATGAATTTTCTCGTCTCTAGTCATGTGCTTGGAGCAACCACTATCTATCACCCATATATTTTTCTTCTTGGCATGCAGTGTTGTTTGTGCAATCATTGATTATGTGAAAATTTCTTCTTTTTCTTTCCAAACCTTCTTAGCTTTCTGTTATATCTTATCCTCCATTATTTCAGATTCTTTGTTTACTCTAGGAGGTGGATCTTTCTTTTTCTCATTCTTCACATGTTTGGTCTTGTAAAATTTGTTCTATAGTTTTTAGCTATATGGCCAAAGTTATTATAGTTATAACAAACTACATTCATATCTACTAAAGGAGCAAACAAATTCTTTCTTACAAAATTTGCATTCCTCTTAGGAATGACTCTACATTCTTTATCCTTATGACCAAATTGATTACACATAGAAATATCCATAGAAATATAAAGAATACCTAGTCATAGCATTTTGTGTTGAATGAGGTGTTCTTTTTTGTCTTGGCCTCCATGGACCATGCACTCTTGTAAATCTATCAACATCAGTCCTAAAATGTTTCCTTGTCTTCTGATGATCTAGAGTAGATTTGTTATCCTTCTTTCCTACAACAAGCTTCTTTTCCTTCGTGATTTTCTCAAATTTTGTGGATTTCTCTGTGATTTCACTCCCTTTACAATCACCATCATTAAGAGATTTATAGTTTTCTCCTACCCTAAATCATTCATATAATTTTGCAAAAGCATCAACAAAGGGCTCTATCCTTTTTCCAATCCTAAACTTGATTTTTCTTTATTAGTTGGGATTTGTTTGCTCAAGAGTTCATCCAAAATTTCAGAACCACCTTTCAGCTTCAATCCTTTTTCAACATGCTCCTTATCTTTCTCCAAATTCTTTCTCAAGGAAACAATTTCTACCTCAAGCTTCATGCATCCATCCATTTCATATTTTAATTTTAATTTCACTATTACCATTCTTTTGGATTCCTCCACTTGAAGTTTCAGATCTACTATCACCTAATTAGATCCCTCAAGATCCTTTCTTAGTTTTTGTGACTCTTTTTTGTGCAAGTTTCTTTTGCTACTTGTTCTCCTTTTTCAAAAGTTCAATCTCATCTCTGAGATCATATATCTCATCTAGGGAATAGATAAGTTCTCCTTCTAAGTTAACCTCTCTTTCTTCTTCACCATTTTCACCAAGGTCTTCAAATTTTCCATCCTTTTGTTCCTCAAACTCTTTTTCCATGAAAATAAATTTATTTTCTTTTACAAAAAAAAAACACAATATTGCTCATCATCTAAGCTATTGTAGTTATTTGAAATATCACTATCCTCTTGGATGCATAAACTCTTCTTCCTTTTATATTTAAAGTTCCTTCTTTTAGGGTGGTAGGGTTTCTTCATTTAATCATCTTTCTCATGTTCAAAAATATTTTTCTAATTATGGGGATATGTAGCAAAAAAATGGCCTGGTTTACCACATTCAAAGCATTTAAAGGGAAACTTACCTTTGTATTTTTTGGATCGTCTTCTTAGTCTTGTGATGAATTTTTCTTCTTCTTCATCAATCTTGTCTTTCTTAGGTGCTTCATCCTTCACTTTGTTGTCGACCTTGAATGCAACTTCTTTTTTGGATGGTTTTGCATCTCCCATCCTCATCTCATATGCAATGAATATACCATGTAGCTCATTTAGATTAATTTTGTCTATTTCTCTTCCTTCCTCTATTGTTGAGATCTTAGAATGATACTTGTATGTTATTGATCTTATAACTTTCAGTACAACAACATCTTCTTTCACTACATCTCCAAATCCTCTAATGGAGTTCACTATATCATTAACTCTTAGAAGATAGTCAGAAGTTGTCTCTTTTTTTTTGTCATTTTTAGGCCTTCAAAATATGGCTCTCAGTACTTGAAGCTTGGCCAATTTTACCCTGTCATCTCCCTTGAAGATCTTTTTCAATGTATCCCAAACATCTTGCGCATTCTTACAATACATAACCTTATTGTGCACAAATCTAGACAAATTATGTGTAATAGAAAGCCATGCTTTTTCATTGTTCTCATAATCTCTTGTTCCTGCAACATTAGTAGGAAGTGTGGCTAGTAGTGTATATACATTCACAAAAAATCAACACATCAAACCCTAAAGATCTTAAGTATCTCTTCATCGATGAACTCCAAAAAGTATAATCCATTCCATTGAACCTAGGTGGCTTATTTGTGGAAGAAATTTATTGATTGGCTATTATGTTAAAAAATTTAAGGATCTACCTGAGCTGATTAAGATTCTCCTAGTGAACCCAAGGCTTTGATACCAATTGTTGGAATGCAACAATCAACTGGGGGGTGAATTAGTAGATTTTAAAATTTTAACCCTTTAACCTTTTGAATTAACTAAATTCTTAAACACACTATGTAGATTGAAATATGAAATACAAAAATATAAATAAGAAAACAATCAAGCATCACACAACACAAGATATACGTGGAAAACCCAAGATGGGAAAAACCATGGTGAGAAAATGTTGCTAGGAGATACTGTCCTAATCCAACCTCACAATGAAGTCTTTTGTTATAAATTTTAAGGGAACCAACCCCAAGGAGATACCAATCACCTAATCTGAGCACCAACTTAGTTATCTGATGGCACCATCCAGTAAGATTTACAACATATAGGATTAATACATTTTTTTTATAAAGAACACAATTCAACATTGCAACTTACTCTACAATTGCTCAATTTTCTATTGCTATCATAGCAACTCACTTCTCTACTCTACACCCCTCTGTGCTAGTCTATTCTTCTCTTCTTCTATTAGTGCATTCTCTATCTACCTTAATGCATAATCACACAACTTCTACAACTCTCAATTTTCTTTTTAGTGTATTCTATGTTTGCCATAGGAGCCCAACATATCTTCTGTTGTATATACTTGTAACACCCTACCACGAAACCTCAAAGGACAACACTTCTAACTAACAATTATGAGACCATTTTTTTTGAAAGAAACTAACATGAAATGTAAATCATACAACACCAACATATAATGCATCTAACATACATAAGTTCTAACAATGTCCTTTAGGGTATCATGACTGTATTACAAACATAACAATTAACCAACTTAAACATACATCATAAAATAAATAATAACATGAGTTCATTTTCATATTTTGCATTAAAAGAATTAGATATACATATTTCCACATATACAACAACATTTAAGAGCATAGAATACAAACCAATGAACAGAGATAAAACTTCCCAAATATGAAGGTAGAACATTACACTATTTACAAGTTTACATTAGAGCTTCCCTTATAACAATGAGAAGGATACATCAAATACATACTATGATACAATTGAGAGGATCAAAATTCATAGTATCAATGCTGCCACAAGAATCTAGTGCAAGATCTAGAACACACCATCAGGCACAACTCCATGCTCACAAACATCAACTGGGAACCCAATGGAGTGCATAGCACATTCAACATGATTATGGGGAACCCTATGGTCCACTCCGCATGCTAGGAGATGACAATAAGGACCCACTACACAAGCAACCAAGTAGACATAGGCTAACATGACTCCAACATACAAAAGTAACAAACAAAAAATTAAGTATGACCGCTACTAGAGGTACATGAACAACAAGGGGAAAATAAACAAGGCATACAAGGTTGCTATAGGGAGGAGTTTCATCACATAGTTTGCTATGGGTTACCTGGCAGAACCTTCCTAGGCTACCGAACCCCCATCCTGGGTTACCCTGGACCACCTCTACCGGTCATCAGACCCCCATACAAACTCATGCGGGATCAACATACCTTCCAAAAGAACAAGGTAGAGAACAATGCAGTTGATCTTGCCATTCCAATCCTTCCCACTCATCCCAATCCTAAACAAGCACTTGAGCCATGAGTGAGGTGTTATATTGATTAATGTGAACTACCCAACCCCCTAATTCATTTTAGATTATCATTGATCAAGAAACTATCATGAGTTACCCTGACTACCACTTTATGTGCCAGACCCCCATTAAGAGCCACTCCCCCTACTAGCAACAAAAAAACTCCATAGTCCACTAACTGTGTAAGCCAACTTGCACAACATATAAAGCCACATGAATCATCACGTAAAGTGAGGCATGCATCAACTCACACAAAGTATCCACAGATAACAATTCCACAATGTAAGGCCATAACCCACATAATCATAAATCAAGAATAGAATCAAGTGTTCACACAAAACCAACATGAAAACCAATCATAAAGAAAACTCTTTTTCTCCAACCTCTGGAAGTCTAAAAAATCACTAACATAATGATTCCCCATCGAAGTGGCAATAATAACATGATATCAAAATAAAAATAAATTCACAATAACCAAAATCTTCTCAAAATCAAACAACCGTGACAACAATAGTAAAATCAACCAATTCTCAACTCAACACTAAAATCAACCCAATAGTTCAACATAAACAAACAATCAAATCAACCATGAAATATTCCATAAAAGTCTTGGTCTCCACAACTCAGATTACTCATTGTCACATTCAACCATAAATAATAAAAAATAAAGTCAAGTTAAATGTCATGATCACACACATAATTCATCACAAGGAAACAATCAAACATTGTAACCCTAAAATCCTCTATTTAATCAAACTCATAACAATCAAGCAGTCATGAACGACTTTACAATTAAACATCACTGCCACTTTATATTTTACTCAACAACTTATTTACTTAATCCAACACTTAAAACAACTATACAAACCCTAAAACTAATCCATGATCTTAACAACCTCATAACCACTTAGTCAAAACACATTGTCCAATCCAAGTATTTAATCATCATATATAATTCATGAAGACATTCCTTAAATCTTAGAAATATTACAACTTCCTTAACAATCACTTGTCTAACAATATACAAAATAGTAAATGGACTATTTTATAATATCACCATTATAACCTCAATCATTTTTATCAATCAATTTTTGAATTTGAAAAAAACGCACTCTTCCACAATGCATAAATGCATATGACAAGATGTATCGATACCCACACATATATACATTTTTACATATCTATTTATCTCTCTATAAATTTCCTAGTTGATTTACGATACATAATGTGCATATTGATCAAATGTCATATAATATCTCAATTTCACATTTCATTCCTTTATCTTCGTCCTCCTATATAAGTTCCATACTTAGAATACTTTCCTTCAAAATTATATATATATATATATTTATATTTAATATTTCCCTTTATTCTTAATTAATTTATTCACTTAATCAACTAATCCTCTTTAAAAGTAATTACTTAAATATTTAAGATTATAAATGAAAAGAAAAATATTTATTTATTTTAAACTACCAATATAACTACTAAATAATGTCAATAAAAGAATTTATCCCACACATATTAGTTCCCCTATAAATATTCCCTTGATTATCATAACCAATTAGTTTACGAATACTTAAACCTTCTTTTGCTATATATACACCTATATACATATATAGATATAAATATATACATGTTATAATCAAAATCATGTTTAAATAACATTATATCAAATCAAATTATGACAAACAAATCTAACAAACACATATATACAAAATATATAATCGGACAACCAATATATTACGTTTATATCGAATTCCCATATTATAGAATATTTAGCAGACACTTATGCATCAGATGAAACATATTTGAAAACCAAATGAATTCAATGATCATAAAATACAAATGCCCAGATTTTAGAGCGAATTCAGCAAATACATTGAACACCAAATAACCGAATATCCAAGCAAATTTAAACTTACTGACTTTCCAACCTATGCGTAACCATTGAATACCAAAGATTGTGCAGAGCTATCAAAATTCCAGCAAAGGGGATAACCATCAATTAAAAAAAAAACATTTCAGTATAGCTCACGAACATAGGGGAAAGAGGAGAGCTTTAGGATGCTACAAGGGTCGATCCAACAACTTCAAGAAAAGAATTCACCTCAAGCAAGAGGAAAAAACAATCACCAAACAAAATCATTATAAACATCGACAAAGGTCAGTGGAGATTAAAGGTGATGCTAAATGAAACAATCTGAAAAATAGACTTGCACTATAAAATGCGCGCAGCAGTCATGCATGCAAAATGTGAAAGCATGGCCAAGGTGTGCGAACTGTTCCACAAAATGCCCAAAAGAAATGCGATCTCTTGGATTGCAATGGTGTTGGGTATGCACAAGGAGGAAATCTGTGAATTAAAGCATGCTGAAACCCATTCTAACATAGCAAGTTTTGCTTGTGTTCTAAATGCATGCAGGTTTAGTGGATAAAGGGTTGCGCATACATCACACCTTAGTGACCCTTAATACATTACATATATATTCGATCATTAGGGGTGAATGGTTGGGTTTGTTGAAGATGCTTCATCGAACAACTAACATATTACCTACATGCCGATTTGCCTACAGAACGCCATTCACTATACATATGCATGAAATCACAATCTCCCCATTATGAAAGCACAGTGAAATCAAATGATAAATCTACATGTTGTGAGTGCTGGGCGAAATGGATGAAACGCAGTAACAACTCACAAACCTTCAGTCTCTAACCTATTTAGTCTCCACTGACTTTAGGACTTAAAGCATGCAATTCTTCTAATCATAAGGCAAGGTTAAGTTTTCGGCATGCATACGCAAGCATCTCATTTACAAGAAGAAATGTGCTTCCCTCAAGCGTTAAAGATGTAAAATGTAGTGTCATATTCAATACTCAAATTCTATTGGCAAGGTGATGTAAAGAATGTGGCCATGAGGAAAATGCAATAGATTTATAAAAGGGCAGGAAGCTTACCAAGCAAGTTTCAAAACATTGGAAAGTGTAACGAAAACCAATATTGCACAACCTATCCCAGCATCTTCACTTCCCACAATAACATGAGAGTGACAGAAATAGATGTACATGCACAGGCCGGGTGCTTTGACAAGGTATGTGATTTGATAGAAATGTGAATACATGGAACAAAGCGTGGGATCCAGACTTAGCACGTGAACTATGGATGAAAGGATTGCACAATTTCATCCAACAAATTGACTAGGGAAAACAATTTGCCTATGATAAAGGCATGATCTGCGATAAAATACTCGTCTAACTTAAGAATATTCATATGTGAGGAGTTAAATGTATAGCATTTTGAGCCAAATCATTACTCAAGGAACCCACACAATATGCTTCTTAATGAAACCTACATGCAACCATGATCTATGCATGCTAAAATACAACCATTTCTGTAATACGATAAAGAGATCAAAAGAGATTTAGGCAGTCTAGAAGCATGATACCTTTCAATTTAATTCAACGTAAACTTCACAAATACCTCGAAATGAAGGTGATCTCCAAGCTGTTGTTTATTTAGTTCACTAACATAGCCACCCCTGCTCGTGTTCCCATCGCCATTACTTCCTTTCTCAAATATTTTCTACGGAGGTCTCCCCTTTGATCCTAGTATTCTGACCCTGATTGCATACTCAAGACATGGAAAAATGATTTGCCTCCAAGAGTGGTATCCTAGAATGCCATCCACGAATGTGTAAAAGTCGTATCTACACTCGCTACTCCCAAACCAAAAAAATAATATGAACATTAAAAACCCTAGCTAGGGTTTGCAAAATGGAGATGAAACAAAGTGCAAGAATGAATTTTCCCCCCCAAAAAAAACCGATGAAAGCTCTAAAATTTCCAATAAAACACCTTGGCTTCCTTTTCGACAATAGTTCGAAGTTATCCATGCTCTGCATGCGAAATATTTCTATCTTTTCACATGTTTTAACTGATTCTCCATTATCTCATGCCACTTAATATTTTATTTTAATATTTAATATCATATTAATATTTTCCCACATTTTACTTTATCAAAAATAACTCAACATTAAATATTAATTAGCTTTATATTTTAAAATCACTTTATAATTTAATACTTTAATTACCCAAGAACAACATACATACATGTTTATCAATTTATTTAATAATATATTTAATTCTTCACTAACATACAACATTATTAAACAAATTTAATTCAAACAACCCAGACAAAATTTATCAAACACCAAGAAAGGACCAATCACGGAGGGGCACTAAAATACTCACACTTCTCTCTACTGCTCTTACACACCATCTTCATCCTTTTTTATCATCTATTTTGTGTAGTTACTAACTGATGGTGATTTCCTCAGGATTCTCTACCATAATCAGATCTTTTGTTATGGTTTTTGGATATCTTCAACACTTCCATAGTCTTGCATTGAGCCACACAACATTAAATTCTAGTGCAGAGAATTTTCCCTCTCAGTCTCTCTATCAAACCCTGAGATTGGATATGCAATTAATACATATTTCTGATTATCTGATTTGATTTCAATTCTATCCTTTGTAGCAATTCGTACCATTATTTTTTGCATCAAAAATTCAATTAAATCAATTGTTGGAGCAAGGAGACCAATTAATTTCATTCTTTTAGTTGGCTGCTAGTCAGAAACCGTGTACATGAGATTAGGTGTTTGAAGCCTTTACCTTCAAATTCTAACTATTGATTTTTTCTCTACACACCATGATCCATGGTTCTCGATTCATCTCAACAACTTTAAGACACTGTCATCAGATTGTTCTTCTTTAAACCTCTTTCATCAATCTTATAGCTTTATGATCATCATGCATAGTTACATTGAAGAGACTTATAAATTACTCACTTTGAAGTCTTTCTTTCTCTTTGATAAGCTACCTTCGACCTGCATGTCCACATCATCACTACACAATTCAGAACAAGGATGTAAATTTCTCTATTGAGAAATCACTCTTTTCCATTTGTTGTCACTTGTTACTATACTCCATCAACACCTTTATTGGGACCCACTTTGTTGGCATTGTCAGAGGGACTCAAGAACAAGTCTCACCAAAAATAATTTGTCAACCCAATGAAGCAATACTTCATCACAATGTCAGGGAGACAACAAAATTGCTCACTCTAAAAATGTGTTGTCACTTTGATGTACTTCATTCGATCTCTGTCGTTCAATCATGATCATTCACTCGCCACTGTTACCCACTATACCACCAGCTCAAAGCATGGGCCCACAAAGACTTTCTAGGCTGGCTGGCTAGTGCCATCTATTCTCTTGTTTCATCAACTACTTTCATGTCACTTACTTGATGGACCTACCATCGGAGTGTTGAAGGGACTCCTAAATTTCTCTCTCTGAAATTGCATTGTCTCATTGATATATCTCCACTGTTCTTGATATGTAGCTATCATTGTGTTGAAGAGAGTTAAAGCATTATGTCTTTGAAGCCTTATTGTCACTTTAATGACACTTTATCACTTCTTCAAAGGGACACCTCAGGAACTCCTAAAATCTTCCTATCACCCCGATGCAACATCAACACTTTTCCTTTATCGTGAATTTTTCTCTTTTGTCAAATTCATACACTTGCGGATTACTTGAGCTTCACTATTTTCTTTTCAGGGGATTGGAGCTCTATCATTTCATTTTCCTTATCTATGGAGTGCATTGTAGCTTTAGACAAGTAAGTCTGAACACCTAAGTCTGATAAAATATTTCTCATGTCGGGATTTGACCATTGGCCTTACCCTTTTTTATTTACCTCCTTTCACATTTATCGCAGATCATACCTACAAAACTCCAAAGTGAAAAACATGAACTTTGCATTCCTCTCGTTAGATGTGGGGTTCTCCCTTCCACCTTGCCACTTTCAATATTTCAATGCATTGCAGGCTTCAAACATTTTTGGGTGGCGGGGTCTATTGGTTATTTTTTTAGAACCAAATTTAATCTCACCATATACCTATGAATTTTATAGAATTGAATGATAACTAAAGGAAAGGATTTTCCAACAAACAAGTAAAGGATTATCAGGACTCTACTTCTACACTTTGGGCTCTCTGAAACCTAGGAGGGTGATCCTAATAATGTCTACATGATATTCTTGTGCCATTTTTATCATAAAAATTGCAACACAGATAATTCTCATATAATGGCTCAACGAGTAGAACATATCAAAATAATTGGCCACGTCTTAATAATAGCTCATATTCAGAGCCTGAGAATGGTAAAACCTAACATAATTATGACCTGTTTCAGAAAATTTGATTTAATAGATGGTTTGTTGTTGAATTCATCAATAAAATGGAAAATAATCACCTCACTAAGATCAGTTCCTCATCCTAGGAATGGAATCAATTCTAGCATTTACATGATTTGATATTAATTTCACACACAATTATTTAAAGCTTTGAGAATATTGCATTACAGTATTTCAACATTTAATCCTAATGATCACTTCTTACTAACATCCTATTACATGATTTAACATATACCTATAGCTCCATTCAAGTATTTCGATCAACACTTTGAATCAATAAGCAAGAATAAAACCATACATCCATTGGAGGTCAATAGAGAAAAATAAGATAACCCTTGATTACATTACTTGTATTTTATAAAACCAATACATAGGAGAGATGATGGTATTGGACTTGCACTATTCTGTTCTATATTGTTAGTATTACTATCAAGACTACATGAGAATATTGGCAGATTCAAACCTAAAACTTAACACTAAAATGTTCAGTATATTCTTTACAATCCTCAGTGTGATCAATTCCAGAACAACCAAACTCTCTGTAAATGGCCCTTAATTACCATTTATAGAATATGGGAATAACAAGCTTCAGGAAAAATTACCATTTCAGTCACATTTACATTTTACACTTAATTTCATTTCAGTTTCAAAGATTCCCTAGATGTTTACATTTACTCATTGCAAAATGGGGGGGAAAAAAATACAAAACTCCATATGATTCGTGGAAGATGATGAACCATCCTTCCAAAAGGAATCGTTCGTCATTGTAGTAGCTCCCAAAACCTCTTGTCCACATTGACCAAAGAAGATTCTCCACGTCATTACCCTAGAAAAAAACATATATGTTCGTCGAAGAGGATGAGTCCACCATTGTGGTAGTGGTGTCATCAAAAAAAAAGAAAGAACTGAGTTGCTACTCTAATTCTTCAGAATCAGAGTAAGAATGCCCTCTCTATTTTCTTGTTGAAACTAGAGAAACTGCTACCCCTCCATCATCAAAATCCTCTCGACATGCCAGTGTGAGAAGGTAATGATCGTACTCTGGGTCAATATCTCCTTCATCAATCAAAGGACCAACCAAATCCTCCATGAGAGAGTGATGCCTCCCCATATAAGAATCATAAGCCTTATGCTACTTATTCTTCCTCTTCCCACAAGAATTATCTAGTTTCCCACCAGACTCACCTTGTTCATGACCAACAACTCTATTCCTTATGTGGTAATTGCTCTTGACACCACCCTTCTTAGTTTTATTACGATCACTCCTCCTACCCTTTGGTGTTGTAGGAGATCCTAGTGTGCCAAGTTTGGTTTTAGGTGCATCGTCTTGGGACATAAGCATACTAAGTCTCCTATACCTTTTGACTGGTTGGACAGATTCACTTGTCTTACCCATTCTTACGATAACAAACTATGAATTCCCAAGTACAAAGAGACTTTGCAAGTTTGCAGGACAAAGAAACTTCAAAACTATGTAAAAACCTATCAACCAATGTGAATTCTTCATATAATAAACCCCTAAAAACCCTAGGTAACTAAAACCTATAGAGCCCACAATAATTTCCCGAGACTAGCCAACTGATACTTAGTCGACACATAAAAACATTGATATCAACTTACCAGGGAGACACTATCCACAATGTCTCTGCAACTTCACGCCAAAGTTCTTCATGCCATCTTTTTCTTGAACCTAATCTTAATTCCTTGGCTTCTAATTGAAATTGTAAAGAAAATATGGCTACCAACTCTCATTATATCAAGAAATTTGACTGTGTTGACCATTAATGCTTGAGGAAGGCTTGTGCGAGCAAACTGACAATCAGCTGCCTTATTTTGCATCGTGATGGATCGACAAATAATTAAAATCAAGGTAATTAATTATGAAGAAGTCGACTGCATGTGGCTGATGCCTTTATCTAATTAGAAAATCCCATGTGGATATGCATCCACTATGTCTGCACATTTAATCATCCACTTAGCATTAAAGAAAGCTTGTCGTGTCAATATCTCTCGCTCACTTGTGAGAATTAACCCACTTGTACCTTTGATCAATAGGACGATGGGGAGTGGTCAAGATTTGATTTCAATCCAATAACCTATACTTTCCCTTTCACAAACCACCTGTCTGCATGTACAAACTTCTAACAAAAATAACGACCGAGATCAAAAATACCCATCATATCTCAAACATGTGTAGAAGAAATCAATTCTTATCTTGTACCATTTATCCTTCTTCCTTTCTTAGAAAATTTTATTAATATTTCACCTTTACTAATGTCCCTCTAGCCCATTAGATCACTCCATGTGGTAGTCGCCCACTTCCTTGCTGAGAAAGAAAAGGCACGAGTAGGTCTCACATGAGATGGCGAGGAGTGGCCAAGATTGACTCACATCACGCACTATCAACCGTCGATCCTTGCTTGATAAAATATTTTGTGCATTTAAAACCAAGTGGGCCCCTCCACAAAGGGACAAATGTTGACAACTTGCTAGCCCATGAATTTATTTTAAGACAAAATAAAATCAAACGGAGTAGCCGGGAGTAGTCCTAATGAATCCACATCATTAAATAGCCACCGTTGATCATACCAATTCATGACCCGTCGTCCTTTCAAAAAATTTGGGCCCACCAATGAGAAGGGCACATGGTGTTCACCTTCTAGCCTGTTGCAATATTTAAATGAAAAATAAAATAGAGTGGGGCTGCAGTGAACAACTATGATACACTTGCATTGGTCGAACAGTCATCATAAAACCATAAATATGCACATGCCAAAAGTTAGTTTTTAAATGAGATCCACCAATAGGCTTATGGTAGATGGGGATGTAATAATTAAGGTTAAAACCTTAGGCAACCATGGATAATATTAAAACCCAAGCCGAGAGCCAAACAAATATTTTGAAGAACATCAACCTTGATCAATATAAGGCAAAAACTTTTAGTATGACGAGAAATAGTTGGGATCATTAGGACTTAGGGGCCGGTAATAGAACAGACTCGATGAGATAAGTGACAACTTAACTAACCAGGAACCTGTGAAAATAGGTCAACAATGAAATATAATGATTGCCATAAAATTTATACTCAAGGGTAACTTGGGAAGGGTTTTAGCAATATATACCCTAAAACAATGATAGTGAACCAAACCTGAAGCCCAAAGAGATGGATTTAACCAAAATTTTGTAGAATTTTGAGATGGAACATGAATAAAATTTAGGGGTTCCATCGGTGGCTCCTGCTGGGGACATCCATTCCTCCAAAATAGAGCGAGATCCAAGAAAATCAAGTTGGAGTAGACCAATCACAGAGAACCAAAACCAAGATCTACCCAGACATGGGAAGAAAACACCAGACCCGAGAATATCAACACATATACAAATATACACATGATTGTACAATGTGTTCCAACTTCAAATTTTCATAGAAGCCCCTTCTAATCCATAAGCCTTTAGCCTACATTTTTTAATTCAATAGTCTTCAGTATTAATTGGTGTCCCTAGGCCCTCAAAACTTAGAATCATTCTTTCCCTCTGTCAAAAAAATTATTCTCTACTATCTGCACTAGGCCAAGGCTAAAAATATTACCATGATTTACCCAACAACTAGTCCTATTGAGGATATTGCAATTATCCATAAGTTCCATGTGTTTGGTCTTGCCATTTTCATCATTAACTTTGTCCAAGTGAAAATTACAATCAAACATCAATTGAAGTCCATAATCATTTTGATATTATACCACATTTTGTTCACTATCATACTCCACCAAATACTCATCCAATTGGACCAGGAACTTAAAAAATTCAAAATCCATTTGATCACTAGCATCATAAGGGTTAATATCAAATTTAGTTTGAATATCAAATTGAAAACCCTCATACATACTTCTTTCAAGATTCCCATCTTGGGACATATATCTTAACCCTTCAGAGTGATGTTGCAATTCAACTTCTGATATCTTAGAATCATTAGAAAGCTTATATAAAACCCTGGAATCATCATTTGGTTTTTGTCCCACACTAGACACAATCATCTTATGTAATGGACAAAAAATATTCATACACAGTGTAAGGTAGGGGGACTGACCACGTTCAAGGCCCTAGGTCATGAAGGGCTAAGAGTAGAAGGCTGCCCTAGATTACCTTAGCTAAAAGGGGTGTTAAGAAATGTAGGACAAGCATTATGAGGAATTTAAGGTCATTCAATCACTCTGCAAACCCAAAACATAGAATGGAGATATGAGAGTCAATTTTTAGGTTCAATACTCTGCCTCAAGAAGCTCTTTGCTCGAGGATGAAAGCGCGGTCTTGGGACGATAGTGCGGCATGTTGGCTTCTCTCAAGTGTGTTGGCATCTGCATGACCAGAGGACTAAAGAGACAAGATTGAGCTCTAGAAAATAGACTAACGACCTAGCTAACTTCTTCCAAAGGTCCAAAACAATGCTATAAAGTAGATAAGATGTGCCCTAATATGATAAAGTAAATACACAATAGTTAGGGTGGTAAGAATAATCTCACAAAGGAATTCATTTACCAACTAGCTCCAAGTAGCAAGTTCACCTACATACAAATAAGAGGGAAATTTGGTTGGGGCTGTTAAGGGGTCTACCTTAGACCCCCACTTTGGTGTTTCCACCTCCACAGACAACCAAGTTTGTAACAATGGAGAAATAGTATAATAAAGAAGGAAATGAAGTAAAGAACACTAAAACACTACAAAACAATAAATGTGCTTACTCAACGAAGTAATAGAGGAGAGGAGTGGAAATCTTACCACCTCCACCAAGAGCACTCAAGGCTAATGGGGGAGAAAATCAGAGTACTCAAGCCTCTACTGCAATGGTGTTTGTTCCACACTTGCTCTACTGAATTGATGGAGTGATGTTGATGCTGCTATGGAGTACAAAACTGCTGCTAAAAGTGCTTAAGAATGCAAGAAGTGAGTGCAAAAGAGTGTGAAGAAGTTGAGTTGAAAGCTTAGAAGATGAAATGCATGTTGAAGGAGTGAATTTGAAGGAGAGAATGAATAAAATGGCCATATTTAGGTCGATCATTTGAAGAGGGCATTACAAGTCGACTACCAATGAGAAGTGTAGTGCCTCTACAGGCTCCAGCCGTAGAAATTTGCAAGGGATGTAAGCATGCCGCACGAGAGTCCCCAACAAAAATTCCTCCACCAATGCTCAAACTAGGCACCACATGGAACAAAGGTAGTGGGCTTATGTGGATTTAAGCCTCCAAATTTTGTTTTCTAAAGTTGAAAAGGGAAAAAGGGGAACTTGTACATGGGGTGAAAATTTACTCCTATACATTTTCCCCCCACTTTACTGAGCACAAATATTGATGAGTGCTTTGATAAAGTAGATTGAAGAATAGTAGGGTTAGAAATGTATACCAGAATCGTCGAGGAAGCAGATCACGATTTGATGAACTTGAAGGTGAAGGGCAAGCAAAGGACTTCATAGCTTCTCAGAACTATGAAGCTGAAAGCATCTTACATGCCCATGGACCTGCAAGGAGGTGACCCCCAAGATCTCTCACATGAAGGATTCCTCAAGAAGCAAGCACATCATAGGCTCTTAGGCCTACAAGGAAGGTATCCTCCAAGATCTCTCACATGAAGAAAATCGAGACAAAGCGCCTTATAGACCTGCAGACCTACAAGGAGTTTTCTCCCAAGATCTCTCACATGGAGGAATCCAGGGAAGTGCCTTACAGATCCACAGACCTACAAGGAAGGTATCCTCAAAGAACTCTCACATGAAGGAAACCCCAAGAAAGTGCCCTACAGACCCGTAAAATTGTAGGGGAGCGACCCCCAAGATCTCTCACATGGAGGAAGCTCAAAGGAAGCAACCTATAGGTTCTTAGACTTGTAGGGAGGTATCCCCAAGATCTCTCATATGGAGGAAACCTAGGAAAGTGGACTCCGCAAAGTTAGGAAGTGGCTTTACAGGTGCACCTACAAAGCGACATGTTTATCTATAGGTAGAACATGTTATAAAGAGAACACATAGGAAAGTAAGGGGATAGTCACATGTACCATCAACAAGTCAGAAAAATTTCAAAGGGGTACCTTGGGAACCCGACGTAAAGAAGGGGTCCACTAAAGGGATGTATAGTTTGAAAGAAAATGTTTTCTTTCTTGAATCAATTCATGATCAATGAATCCTTTTGAAAGATGTTCACTTCATCAAGGAATTCGAAAGGAAGAATATGTTGCCGTACAAGGAGAAGGTCAAAGTTTTTCCTACTTTGGAGGAAGGCTTTCAAGTTCTTTCTTTAAGAACTTGTGATGAAGGAAACATGTTCTATTAGGGTTTCAAGTTGAGAAGATGATTCTGAAGAAAGGTTTGGAAAGATTCTTGAGAAATGATCCGTTGGAAACAAATACATTTTTTGAAAATTGAAATGTGGTGGGAGTAGAGTTGTCACACATGAAATGGAAAACTCATGCAAAGAAGAGAGAAAGATAAAGAAAAAAAAAAAAAAAGAGAAAAGGAAAACAAAAACAAAGGGCATAGGGGTAGCCTAATATTTTGGGGTAAGAACTGCTCATAAATATACATATGTATAATAATAGTGTATAAAATGAACAGTCATCAACCCCCTACTATATCAGACCATGTGAAGAATGCACAAGAAGACAAAGTTAAAATAAAAAATTGGGTCGACATGGAAGGGAAGCCCAAATTCCCCCAACGCTTTGCATCATCCATATTTTTTCAAAAATCAATCACAAACATGGAGAATGGTGATACAAATAGAGGAAGATTTACAACACAAAAACCACACTTGTATCCAAGCACCAATAGGGGTGGCAAGGGTCATCCAGGCACACATAGCACAATCACGGGGGAATCACATCACACCATACACACACATCTAATCTAAAGATCAGGAAAATGGCCTCCCCTAACACTGATCAACCTAGAGGTCATCTACTTCCCACTCTAGATCATCATAGGGGGAAGGAGGACAAGCCTATAGTGGTATAATGTTTAGGGTAGGAGCTTTTGACCCTCCCACAACAAGGGCCAAGGAAGAGGGCCCTGCAAGGTCCTCTCCACCGAGCTCTTGTGGAGCTAGGGTTAACGATTTTTGCGAAGATCGCTAAAAAGGTTGAAACTTCATCCACAAAGTTAAACATGCACCTTATAGGAGTGTCTTATTTAAATTCAATGGATGGGGCAAGCTACACCCAAGATTCATCGCTAGGATATTTGAATGAATCTGGAGTGGTGACAAACTCAGGGGAAGCCGAGACTAGTTCTATCACTAGGACAAAACAAGTCAACATGGGATCACCTTATGAAGAATGTGGGCTCCTCTTTCATTCCTCATTGCAGGAGGAACTACCCTCCACCTTTTACTTTGTTGGGGGATGTGAGCTCCCCAAAGATGAGGCAAGAGGTGCAAAGGAAGAGGAGGAGGAGAAAATTTAGTAGACACCGCCGAGGTGTTTGTCATATCTACGGGTCTCAGGAAAGGAAAGAAATATGGAATAGACATAAAAAAAAAGGTAGGTCCATCAAAGGAGCAATGAACACCTGCACCCCCTTGGGTTTAGGTGCATTCATACTCGCAGCAGAAGCCATAAGTGATACAACACTAGACTGAAGGGAGGTAGAGGGAAGTAGAGAGGAGGAAGTTGTAGGAGGCCCTGAAGTAGGGATAGTCATCTCTTCTTCCTTCCTCTGTGAGGTGGCCTGCTCAGCTAGAAGATCCTTTTGCCGACACTTGTGCTCGCATGCAAGGAAGTTTCTTTAACTATTCAAACTAGAGGCTAGAGGTTGTGAAGGAATAGAAAGCTCCTACTCAACCATGGGAACATCCACTAGAGTCTTATCTGGTGGAGGAACAAACTCCTGAATGGGAGTAGGAGGAGCGAGTTGAGAAGCAACAGGAAGATTCAGCTCAAATACCCTCGACAGTGGGCCTCTTCCCATTCACTACCCTGGGAGCAAGAATAGTAGGAGATCGTGGATCAAATTCCCTCTGAGAGACTTTCTTTCTACCATATAAGTAGTACCACAATCCAAGGTATTCATTAGGGAGATCTGAGATCCTGAGCCTAGGTCTGCACCAAGGAGGTATCATCGGACTTAGCGGATAGCCGCCGAGCTAACTCATCTAATACTCCTCCCAAGAAAGGGGAGAGGACGATGCAGTCTAGGAAAATGAAACCTTCTCTTTTACTTTATGGGAAGGAGAGGGAGTTGGCATGGAATTCTCCTTTCCCTTCTGGGAAGGGGGAGCAATCGGTGCAAGCTTTTCCTTCTCCTCTCAGGAAGAGGAGGTGATCCACTACTGTGTTGTACGAAGGGTCAGTTTCAGCTATCCCTTGCCCCTTGTCTTATACTTTACATAATTCTTGTAAAGTAGGTCCATTCTCAAAGGAAGCAAACCAAATGGGGTGGGCCAAAAGTGATCCAATGGATATCCACCATGAGACACCAGGGCCTGGTATCTAATGTCATGCACTACATGCACGACACCTTCATCTGAAAAATTTAAACATTTGTGAACAAAGGAGGTGATTCCCTTCATGGAAGCTAGCCAGGGTATGCCTAGCTTCAACCCAAATAAGTCTAACTTTGGAATAACATTGAAAACTATGTCAACAGCCCTAGGCCCAACTAGGACGAACAAAGTTATCGAGCTATATGGTTTGAGACACATACCATAGTGCATATGGATGGTAGATTTTGTTTCTTCATATTTTTCCCTCTGTAATGAATTCAATACTAATGTTGCTTCCGTAATGACATTCACATGGCTTGTGGGGTCTACCAAGACTCCCATCACAATGTTACCATTGAGGCGAGTATGAATGTAGAGGGGAGAAGGCTTGTTGTTTAAAGGAAAGTCTTGTGATGTGAATGCTATGTCTAGAAAATCGGGTGCAAATAGAATGACAGAAGTCACCATGACCATGTTAACAGAGGCCTCGGGTTGGGTAACATAATCAATGGGATCAATAATCATGTTAGTGAAATGTGACAAAAATGGGTCCATGTATATCTATAATTCACTATTAACTTTTGCCATTGATTTGTTAGTATTATGTTTACTCCCATCGAGATGAATGGTATTGTCCTCGATGCGATCTTGTATCTCATGACACAACCGCATACAACATTCGGTATCATGTCCATTAACTTGATGATACTAACAATAAGTGCTTCCATCATACCAATTAGGGTAAGGCTCTTTAAGCGACTTAGGACTTTGTATGGTTACGATCTTATCCTTTAACAACTTTTGTAAGATAGAAGAATAAGATTCTGATAACTTTGTGAACTTTCAATTACATTTGAGTCTATTATTGTTAGCAGTGGCCACTACATTTGTAATAGTATTACCTTTCCTAGAGATTGATACGATGGACTTTCCCTCAGAATGGGAGCACGAGGAAGATCCCTCAAACTGAACAACCATCTATTGGTACTCTCGTAGGGTTGCACACAAATGCGCGAGAGAAGGATACTTCATAAGGGAAAACTTCTCTTGCCAAGGCCTTTGTAAGTTACCTATGAATACCTTCTGTATGTCAAAATTAGGAAGCTGATACAAGATTTGTGGAAGGAGCACTTGATAGTGTGCTATGAAATCAATAATTTTTTCATTGTCACTTTGTTTACATCAGATGAGATCCGAAAAGGTCATCTTCAGTCTAATGTTTGCATGAAATTTTCTACAGATGGGTGCTATCACAATAGTGGTTTACAATTCCTGAGAGGAATGGATTTTAGCTAAAATCACATATTTTTAGAAAATATAATGATTTAAGCCTTAAAAAGTTCCATTTTAAGGATTCCAATTGAAGAGGGTTTGATCAAATCACCTCAGATCAAACCCGCTTGGATAGAACCTCACTAGTTTTAAACCATACCTATAAATGTGTCTCCTTTACACCTATCAAAATGCTGATAAAAAATAACTTTTGATTTAGATTTTGGGGGATCAAATGAATTAATTTAAAATTTATTTTAAATTATTATGGTATTCCTCAAAACAAGCTATCCAATGAATATAATTTTAATATGTTTTGGTTTTGTTATGTATTTGTTTTTTAAGTTTTATTAAACATAGGTTTTCCATGGAAAATGAATTTCTTTGTTCTTCACATGTTGAAAAATAGAAGATTATCAAAAGAAAAATTTGAAAAATATGAGTGCACCAAATATCCAAGTCCTTGATCCAACAAAAAAAATTAAATTAAATTTTGACATATATAAAAAAAGTTACACGTTATACGGTCGCGCTGTGTCTGAATTGTAATTCGTTTGAATTTGAAACTTGATTAAGGAAAAAATATTCAATAAAAAACTATCTAACCAAGTGGAAGCACTAGATATCAGAGTTACAAATCTAAATTTGAAAGAATTAGAATTTTATCCTTCATGGAAAAAAATTTATGCGTTATACGGTGTGCATCACTTTTTAAAAATGTTGTTTTCTGAAAAAATCAATTTTCATGGGAGATAGAAAAAGAAGTACAATTTGACTCCAAAAATTTTGAAAAAAATATTTTTAGAATCTACAGACAAAATTTGATGAGACTCTAGTTTGCACCATCTTCAAATTCCTCACAGTTTAGTCGCTATAGGTGCCCGAATGTGAATAATTAGTTAAAAATAATAATTTCAGTGTCCAGTTTGGCCAAAAATTGTAAACCACTATTATGGGATCACCCAGAATTTATTCACAAGTTGGTGAAATGAGAAAATAGAATTGTCAGGTAAGGAATAGTACCATCCAATGCTATGTCCTTGAGTGATTGGGGAAACAATTTTTCCATTAATGCATCATGATGGAAGAAGTTTGTGCACAAGGCATTAAAGGAAAATACGTGTGTCTGTGGATCCCCTTTACCACCATATATTTCAAAATTAGGGATCTCCATTCCTTGAGGGAAGGGAGTGTTCAGAATTGCAATGGACAATGGGCTATGTCAGAAGGACTGAAATATAGGCTAGGAAGAAGCTTAGGAGAGACTCGCCAATTGGCTCTACATCTTACCCATATTTTGAAGAAGGGTATTCATAATAGGGTCATTAGAAGATATGGGGCTCAAGGAACCTCCTCTAGAACCACCACCAAAGCCACCTCCAAAACCGCCACTGGTGTGACCCCTGCTAGAACCACTACTAGAGCCACCACCACCAGAAGGTCCTCCATTGGAGCCACCACCATGACCTCGACCAGAATTTCTTCCACCAGCACCACCTCTATTTCCAAATCCACTACCACTACCAAAGCCTCAACCACTCATCTTTATAAAGCCTCCACCAGTAGAGGTGATAGGAGAGGTGAAGCTAAAGCCCAAGGGGACCTTGTTTACTTTGATAGTTTTAGGTTTTTCAGAGAACAAAGGGATGTTGATAGAAGGGACCATGTTAACCATGTAGCCAGACGTGGGAGGCATTGATACTCCTTACTATCCTTCATTCTCATCAAAAGTGACTCCTTGTACAATACTAATTTTTTTTCAAAGGAGCACATGCTTTAGCCGGACCGATGAGGCTAGTCAAAATTTCTATGCCTATTCGATCCTTACCCATCATATGTTTTAACTCGCTAATGACTTGAGCGGCCCTAACCATCTTTAGGTTTCTTTCCATGTAATTTTCTAAGTCACCCAGTCCTTTGGAAAGGGCGAAGACATAGTTTGAAGGAATCTAAACAACCTCATGCTCGTCTACTGACGATGGTGTAGGAGAAACAAGAGGAGTGGAGACATGATTGGTCTCATCAAAGAATCCCATCTCGTCCCTTGACAACTGCTCCTACGTAGCTAGACCAATGGTGGGACAAGAGAAAAGACCTTTAGAGAAACCAATAGTGACCTTCATCCTATCCATAGGGAGGTGTTGTATACTTCTCCTAGAAATATGCCCAGAAGTTTTGGATTGGGTTGTGATGCTCATAAACCTTCACAACACTCAGGAATACAATGGTCCCACAGTACACGAGAGAAGCCTCAACACCAACAAATGAATAGATGTTGGTTCACATTAGGTTCACCAAAAATGTAAGGTAGGGGTACCGACCACATTCAAGGCCCCAAGTCATGGAGGGACAAGAGTGGAAGGTTTCCCTAGCTTACCTCAACTAAAAGGGGTGTTAGGAAATGTAGGATGAGAATGATGAGGATTTTAAGATCCTTTGATCACTCTGCAGACCCAAAACACAGAATGGGGCTAGGCAAGTTAGTTTTTGGGTTCAATACTATGCCTTAGGAAGCTCTCTACCCAAGGACAAAAGTGTGGTCCTGGGATGACAACGCGACGTGTTGGCGTCTCTCAAATGCACTGGCGTCCATATGACCAGAGGACTAAAGAGACAAGATTGAACTCTAGAAAATAGACTAACAACCTAGCTAACTATTACCAAAGGGCCAAAACAATGCTATGAAGTAGACGAAATATGCCCTAATATGATAAAGTGAATACACAAGAGTTAGGGTAGCAAGAATAATCTCATAAAGGAATTTGTTCACCAGCTAGCTAAAATTAGTACATTCACCTACACACAAAGAAGAGGGAAATTTGGTTGGGGTTGTTAAGGGGTCTACCTTAGTCAGACCCCCACTTTGGTGTCTCCACCTCCACAGACAACTAAGTTTGCAATGATGGAGAAATAGTATGATAAAGAAGGAAATGAAGTAAAGAACACTAAAACACTACAAAAGAGTAAATGTGCTTACTCAACCAAGTAATAGAGGAGAGGAGTGGAAAGCTTACCACCTCCACCAAGAGCACTCAAGGCTAATGGGGGAGAAAATGAGAGTACTCAAGCCTCTACTACAATGGTGTTTTCTCCACACTTGCTCTACCGAATTGATGGAGTGATGTTGTTGTTGTTATGGAGTGAAAAAGTTCTTGAGAATGCAAAAATGTGGTGCAAAAGAGTGTGAAGAAGTTGAGTTGAAAGCTTCGAAGATGAATTGCATGTTGAAGGAGTGAATTTAAAGGAGAGAATGAAGAAAATGGCCATATTCAGGTCAGTTGGCCGAAGAGGGCATTACAAGTTGACTACCAATGAGAAGTGTAACGCCTCTGCAGGCTCTAGCTGTAGAAGTCTGCTAGGGATGTAAGCATGCCATGTAGTTGATCTTGACATAAATTCCTTTTTGACGCTCAAACAGGTGCCAAGTGGAATGAAGGCACTGAGCTTATGTGTATTTTAACCTCCAAATTTGGTTTTCTAAAGTGGAAAAGGGAAAAATGGGAACTTGCACATGGGGTACAAATTTACTCCTATACACACAGGAATAATCTCAAGCTGGTGGTCACACTTGTCTGAGCAATGTAAATTAGTTATATTGTCATATGCTCTACAACTTTGGAGAAGTGATTCACCAAAACCTATGGTGTCTTTGCTCCTGTTTGGATTAGGATCATCACCATAGACAATATTATCAATAACATCCCATGCATCAAAAATACCTCCATTTCAGGTTCATTAACATGGTCAAGTTCACTCTTCAAGTCATTATCCAACCCAAAGTAAAAAATTTCAAAGGTTGGATCAAATAACTTAGGATTGATAAGGTTAGCAACAAGGTGCTCAGGTACCTCATCTATTGATAAGTATGATGACTCAAATGTGAAAGGTTCATTATAGTTTGAATGTTTCTCATTAGCAACTGAACAAGCTTCCACATTTCTTTCCTCCTCAATACATTCCTTTTCAAAAACAATCATGTCCATTTCTACTAAAAAAATTGCATATTCCACGTTTGCTTCATACATATAATTTGGAGAAACTAGAACATGATCCTATTGGTTAATGCCATAGTTTTCATCATTTTCAACACTATGCTTAGGCTCAGGATATTGAATACATACATTCTTGTATTTAAACACATTATCATTCACAAGAAAAGCACACTCTATCCCTGATATAACTAGATTGCACTCCAGATATCCATCACATGGAATTTGTCTATTCATTTGTAAGGGAAAAACTTCATGAGAATTAGTATCATTGTATCCCTCATGCAAAGAAAATTCTTTCGAATCATCATCATAGAGAGATTTATATTCTTCAAAAAAGTAATCAGAGACCTCAATTTCCCCTTGATCATTACTACAAGGGAATTCATCATCACCCAAGCTATGCTTAGAGTGTTCAGAATGAAAACTCAAACTCTCATTCTCAATGCCTTGATTATTGACTTGTGGTGAGACAACATCAATGCTTGCAAATGTATCTTAACCCTCATAACCAATGTATTGAATTACATATGGGTTCTCTGCAAATTGATTACACTCATTTTCCTCACCCATACCACAACACAGGTGTCCATTCTATGATTTTCCTTTTTCACTTGATTTTTATTTTGATTCTCTTCTTGATAGGACATCCATTATTGAAACCTTGAGACACTATACTTTGTGCATAATTACATTTAGCTTCCTCAACAAGTCTTATCCAATCAAGCATTTAGTCAAAACCCTGAGGCTTCAATTCTTGTGGCAAGGTACTCAACCCATGCTCAAATATTTCTCAAAATGAGTCAATGCATACTGAATCCTTAGGTTTGAACTTCTTGGGAATTTCTAACAAGGCATCCAAAAACCTTGCAAATAGGTTATATGGTGATTCCCCTTGATATCTTTTCATACTAGATATCCTTTGAACAAAAGACATTTGATCAACATTGCCTAAGCTTTGTTGATGTTCAATTTGCACTTCACCATTGATTACGTTTGGCAATAATGGACAAATCAGAACAATAGAAGCATCTCTATCATGAAAATTACTACTATTACATGTTCCATTTGTATGAAATGTGCTAAAGTAGCGAACACTTTCAGCCATATAACGCTTCATTGTTGAGTATCTAAAATTATTTTCAATGTCCATGGAAATTTAATATGCATGATGCAATGTTAATGGCTCCTTACCTCTCAAAAACTAACTCATTTCTTCATCAAATGCACCCAAATATACAACCAGTCACTCTGCATCACTTGGTCTCATATTTTCAAGAATATCTCTTATTGCTTTTGCAAATCTAAGGTTGAAAGCTAGGACCAACTCATCTTCGTCCTTTTGAATTTCAATGAGTTTTCTCCTTACTGAATTTGGATCAATTCTTTCACCAAAGTGTTCTATAAATGCTACCATAAATTCATTCCATGAAGGTATAGAGCATACTGGTAAGCATGAAAACTAATCTCTAGCATCCTCCTCTAGAGATTGAACAAATAAATTCATAACATCTTCATAACTTATCTCATAGTCTCCCATTAGGTCCTTAAAAGTATACAAATACCTATAAGCTAATTCAAAACTTTTCCTTGTGAATTTGGAAAATGTTCCCTAACATCATTAGGAATAAAATTTAGGAAGTCCTCAATACCATCAAAATTTAATGGTCTATACTTCCAAAAAGAGAAATTTCTTTGATGGCATGACAAGGGCTGCATGCCCTACATGTTTTCACTTGAAAGTCCACAGTGAGGTAGAGAGGAATGATACATTTTCTTATATCCCTTTACAAATCTTGAATATCAACTTCATAGTTGATCATTCACTGTCTTACATCCTTGGTTTAATCATGATTTTATAATGCATGACTCAAATACATATATTCCTTGGATCTTCTAATGGGAAAATTTTAAAGATAAGCATAATTCTTCATCATAATATAGAGATTTCAAATTATATCTTAGAAGTATGTAAAATTACAACTACCATTCCCTTTATCAACACTCAATTCACTTAATAGGGAACCAAATTTTTTCCAAATCACTCAACATGGTTTTCACACAAATTTATTGCTTCTTGAAAACCAAAATAGGGGAAATACCTAGATATGTTGTAGTTGCTTTGAATTATTATTTTGATTGGAAAACTTTGCAAATATGAAGCTATCATCACCATTCCATCAGGTTCTTTTGCATAGAGTCGCCACCTCTTTTAAAGAGGAATAAACGTCAACAATATGAAGTTGCTTTCATAGGTTGATTTAAATTTAAGTTTCCTTGATCGGAAGATTCACACATGAATCCTTTATGTTTTCTACAACACAACCCTTTCCATGTTTTAAGTTCTCAAAATCTGAACCATATGTTTAGATTTAGTAAATTCTTTGAATCTCTCAGAACAATACTGGAGTCCTTTGAAGTTTTCTCTCTAGCTTCCTATCAGGGTATTTCATCATGTGAGCTCAAGTCTACCCTATATTTTCTTAGAAAATTTTCATTCTATTTTACTTGATTCTCTCACATAGTACATACCGATTCTAAGATCTCAAAGTTTCCACCCACATCTAGTGAGAAATTATGAAAATATTCATGCAATTGTGGTAGATCTTGATAGCATTTGCAAGTTTCAAGGGAATCACAACAAATTCTTGCAACATTTTTGAGAGTTAACTAACTGATATCAAAGATAGACCGAACATGGACTTGTTCTATCAAAGTACTCAACTCTAACACTTATGATTGAGAAACACATACTTCATGAGTATTTTTCCCCAGCGGAGTCACCAATCTGTTGGTTATTTTTTTAGAACCAAACTTCCATATACCTATGGATTTTCCAGAATCCAATGATAAGTAAAGGCAAGGATTGACCAACAAACAAGTAAAGGATTATCAGGCCTCTACTTCTACACTTCGCCCACTCTGTGAAACCAAGAGGGTGATCCTAATTATGTCTACATGATATTCTTGTGCCATTTTGATCATAAACATTTCTACACATAGATAATTCTCATATAATGGCTCAACGAGTAGAACATATCAAAGGAGTTGGCTGCTTCTTAAAAATAGTTAATATTCAAAGCTCGAGAATGGTAAAATCTAACATAATTATGATTGGTTTTAGAAAAAATGATTTAATAAATGGTTTGTTGTTGAATTAATCAATAAAATGCAACATAATCAGCTCACTTAGATTAGTGCCTCATCCTAGGAATGGAGTCAATTCTAACATTTACATGATTCAATAATAATTTCACACATGACATTATTTAAAGCTTTGAGAATACTACATTACAGTATTTAAACATTATATCTTAACCAGATCACTTCATACTAACATCTGAGTACATGATTTAACATAAACCTATACATACATTCAAGCATTCACATCAACTCTTTGAATCAATAAGCAAGAATAAAACCATACATCCATTGGAGGTCAACAAAAACAAATAAGATAACCCTTGATTATATTACTTGTAGTTTATAAAACTAGTACATAGGAGAGAAGATGGTGTAGAACTTGCATTATTTTTTTCTATATTGTTAGTATTACTATCAGGACTACATGAGAATATTAGCAGACTCAAACCTAAGACTTAACACTAAAATTTTTAGTATATTCTTTACAATCCTCAGTGTGATCAATTCTAGAACAACCAGCCTCTCCATAACTAGCCCTGAATTCCCATTTATGGAATATGGGAGAAACAAGCTTTAGGCCAAATTACCATTTCAGTCACATTTAAATTTGACACTTAGTTTCATTTCAATTTTAAAGATTCCCCAAATGGTTACATTTACTCATTGCAAAATGGGGGGAAAACAAAAGACAAAACTCCATATCATTTGTTGAAGAGGATCAACCAACCTTCCAAAAGGCATCGTTCATTGTTGTAGAACCTCGCAAAACCTTTTGTCCATGTTGAACAAAGAAGATTCTCCATGTCAGCTCCCCAGACAAAAACATATACTTTCGTAGAAGAGGATGAGCCCGCTGTTGTGGTAGGAGTTTCATCAAAAATAAAAACAGAACTGAGTTTCTAGTCTAATTCTTCAGAATTAGAGTAAGCATGCCCACTCCATGTTGTTTAAACTAGAGAAGCTACTACCCATCCATCATTAGAATCCTCTCGACATACTAGTGTGAGAAGGTAATTTTTGTACTCTAGGCCAGTATCTCCTTCATCACTCAAAGGACTAGTCGAATCCTCCATGGGACAGTGGTGCTTACCTATATAAGAATCATAAGCCTTGTGGTACTTATTATTCCTCTTCCCACAAGACTTAGCTAGTTTCCCACTAGAATCACCCTGGTCATGATCAACTCTATTCCTTATGTGGTATTTTCTCTTGACACCACCCTTCTTAGTTTTATTATGAGCACTCCTCCTACCCTTGGCTTTGCAAGAGCTCCTAGTGTGCCAAGTTTAGTTTCTGGTGCATCATCCTGGGACTTAAGCATACTAAGTCTCCTAGACCTTCTGAATGGTTGGACAGACTCACCTGGCTTACCCATTCTTATGATAACAAACTATGAATTCCCAAGTACAGAGAGACTTTTCAAGTTTTCAGGACAAAGACACTTCACAACTATATAAAATACCTATCAACCAACACGAATTCTTCAAATAATCAACCCCTACAAACCCTAGGTAACTAAAACCTACAAAGCCCACAATAATTTCTCGAGACCAAGTAAATGATACTTAGTCGACACATAAAAACACTGGTATCAATTTTCCTAGGAGAAACTATCCACAATGTCTCTAAAACTTCATGCCAAAGTTCTTCACGCCATCTTTTTATCAAACCTAATCTTAATTCCTTAGATTATAATTGAAATTGTGAAGATAATATGGTGAAAAAATATCATTATATTGAGAAATTTGAGCTTGTGGACCATTAATGATCGAGGAAGGCTTGCGTGAGTGAGCTGAAAATTAGCTACTTGATTTTGAATCTTAACCGTTGACCATACGTCAAGATGGGTTGATAGATAATTAAAATCAAGCTAATTAATTATGAAGAAGTTGACTACATGTGTCTGCTACCTTTTTCTATTCAGAAAATCCCATGTGGATTTGCATCCACTTTGTCTGCAGACTTAATCATCCACTTAATATTAAAGAAAGTCTTTCCTATCAATATCTCTTGCTCACCCATGAGAATTAACCCACTTGTACCTTTGATCAATAGGACAACGAGAAGCGGTCAAGATTTGATTTCAATCCACTAACTTGTACTTACCCTTTCGCAAACCACCTATCCACGTGTACAAACTTATAACAAAAATAATGGTCGAGATCGAAAATACCCATCATATGTTGAACAAATGCAAAAGAAATGAATTCTTATCTTGCACCATTTAGCCTTCTTGCTTTCTCCAAAAAATTTATTTATATTTCGTGTTTACTTATTGTAAGAGAGGGGGACCAACCATGTCAAGGCTCCAAGTCATGGAGAGCCGAAAGCAGAGGGCTGCCCTAACTTTTCTCACTCTAAAGGGTATCCTGGAATAAGGATCAAGA
The DNA here is from genome assembly GCA_007258455.2 of Sequoia sempervirens. Taxonomy (NCBI): domain Eukaryota; kingdom Viridiplantae; phylum Streptophyta; class Pinopsida; order Cupressales; family Cupressaceae; genus Sequoia; species Sequoia sempervirens. Next base: position 35,036,009 of record VDFB02252616.1, read on the forward strand.
ATGATCAGGACTATGATGTACTTCAATCACTCTATAGATCTCAAACTTAATTTTAGTCTAGGAAAACCAATTTTTAGAGTAGGTATTGTGCCTTAGAAAGCTCTTTGTCCAAGGATGGTAGCATAGTTATGGGATGTCAGTGCAATGTGTTGTCATCTCTCGAGTGCGTTGGCATCCATACGGTCATAAAATAGTGAAAATAATACAAACTGTACTAAAAAAAACTTACAACCTAGCTAACTAATCTTAATGGTAAAAACTAAATGAGAAAGTATATGAAATAGAAATTAAAGTGATAAAACAAGTAAACACGAACTAGGGTGACAAAGATAATCTCACAAAGATGCACGTTTGCTAGCTATCACCACAAGTTCTCTCACCTTCACACAAGAAAGAAGGGGAAAATTGTTGGGGTTGTATATGGGCCTACCTCAGTTAGACCCACATTTTGGTGTTTCCACCTCCATGGATAAATAGATAGAAATGAGATAGAAATATGTGATAAAGAATTAAAGAAATTACAAATTTTAATAAACACTGCAAAACAATATAATGCTACTCAAACAAATAAAAAAGGAGGGGAGAAAAATGTTACCACCTCCACCCAAGAGCTCACTAGCCAATGGAGGAGAATACAAACCTTGAAAAGTCACCACAGCCACAACTGTGATGAAGTGAAGCCTCACAAGGCTCCAAGCCCGCACTACAATGGCTTGCTTCACACTTGCTATGTGTAGTTGATGGAGTGCTACTACTGCTAGAATGAAGTATTTAGAATGCTGCTTGAAATTGAAAGTGAATGTTGAATAGCTTGAGAGTGTGTGGAGGAATTGCAAGAGGATGAAATGAGATGAAGATTGATGAATTTGAAAGAGAAGAGGGAACAATATACCATCTTTGGTGTTGGTTGGTTGTGAGCACCCCTAAATCTACAAATGATCAATCTCCAACACTCATTAGTGGGGTTAGTTCATACACATGCAAATCTATGAATACTCCTATGAAATAACATATCATACTCCAAAAATGCAACAAATAACAAGGATGATCAAAAAACATGACATGTACCTATTCCATAGTGGATTGGTGTCACTTGTGCAAAGTGACTCTTTCCCAATCCTTGATAAGGTAAATGATAAAATGCTTTGAAGATGGAGTGAAGTGGGAAAAATTAGTTCTCAATTGAAGAGAGTAACTTTGCATAAGATTGTGGATGCTAAGATGAAGAATGAGCCTTCTATTTATAGAGCCCCAAGTTGAAAAAGTGTCCAAAAGAGAGAAATGTGGGATAAAGATTTGGCCAATAAGAAGGAGCCACTTGTCACCTTGTGAGTGGTTGAGGAATGTGCAAGTTTTGGTCAATGTGCCAATAAATGAGATTGGTTGGCCTTTTCAAATTCAAATTTGGCTTGTTGGAGGGAGAAAAGGAGACTTAAATGCCAAGTGGGGGGACATGTAAGAGGGGAGTTATTGCCATGTTGGAAGGGATAAGTCAACTTGTTTTCAAATTCAAACTTGAGGAATATTCTCCAAACATTCCTTGTTGAGGGAAAATGAGGATTTTAATAAATGAATTAAAATGCTTTATTTGTGCAAGTGGGAAAAGCTATAGGATGTGATGAGTGATTAGATTAGATTAACTTAAGATGATGATTAGATGATTTTGACCCATTTGACTTAAATACTTGGATTTATTTAAATCAAAAGGGAGGAATATGAATTTGGGATTTAATTAAATATAGTTTGGTTTATTTAATTAAAAAGATGATGTGAGATAAAGGTTAATCAATTTGAAGGAGATGAACTTAGGAGATGATTTATAAAAAGGTGGAATGTTAGGATGTGATTAAAATTGATTTATTTAATCAAATGAGGTAATGATAGGTTTAAATTAAATAAAGTTAATTTATTCAATTTAAATGGACGATCCTTAGAGATTGAATTAAATAGACTTGATTTATTTGATGAATGGATTTACTGAAATTGATTTATTTAATGAGTGGATGAATGTGAATGATGCTAATTTCATATGTCTACATTTTCCCCCTCTTTGAAGCAATGTACTTGCTAGGTTGGTTCAAAGAATAAACTTGCTGCGATAAAAAAAAAAATTCAAAAAAATTCTAATTTTTTTTGGATGCCCCAGCAAAAAGCAGTACACTAGTACATTTCCCCCTCGAGAGATCGAGCGAAAAGATTCAATTTAAGGGTTGATTTCATGATAAAGAGGTTCAAAATGGATGGTTATGATGATGATGACAATGAGATGGTTTTAAGATGCTTAGAATAACCAATCTATATTATCCTAAACAACTTAAATGATGATATAATGAATGTGAGATGGATGAGATGGATGATGTGATATCCTATGCAATAGATGTTTTATGCAAATGGATGATTTTATGAGATGCTTAGACTAACAAATCTATATTATGATGATGAACATGCATGTGAGATGATATGCAGAATGCTGATGGTTTGTGGATGTAGGCTGGATGCACTGGTGATGATGATTAACTGATCATGATGTGATGTTAGTGCAGAAAAGAAGAATTGAGAAATGAGATGACGACAAGAGGATCCAACAAGCCAACTTTATGAGAGATGATGATGAGAAATGGATGATTTTCTTATCAAGAATTGGGATTTTAGAAGGGCCACTTACCTTATGTTTGATAGCATGCATAAGAATGATGCATCAAGATATAAAGAACCAGGATGGTGTTGCACTTAGTGTGATGGACTTTGACTCAAAAAATAGATAGGAGTATCATTGTTCACACTTGACATACGAAAACCTTGCTAGGATGCCCATTAGAAGTTTCAAACATCTCAGACCAAAACATGGAAAGGTACAACCTATCAATGCAATAGTCAACAAGCTGCCCAAAATACACTCCACACATATCTAACAAAGCAAGTATTCACCAAGTTATATTATAAGAACGCCCAATAAGCACAACAGACTAAAGATAATGATTGTTGCCCCATTCCTATCTCTCTAAATCCATTTGTTTGGACATCATCGAGAGGTTATTGGAATGAGCGCAAAGAGATAAGCAAAAGACAAAGATAAAGTAAACAAACAAGCTGATGTTCTTCAATACCGCTAACCAAAAGGAAATGTGTTTTAAAGGATAAGAATCAAAACTATTTCCAAAAGATAATTCCCATTGTAGGAAGGATACATCCTAGGACATGTTAGTGGATGGCGGCACATCATTTCATTTATCCAAAGTGTTCTTTCTGATAAAATAATGCCCATTGTAGGAAAGATACATCCTAGGACATGTTGTTATCAGATGATTGAAATGTGATTGATTGGATGATGGACTATTGACACAAAGAATTGACCAACTTGTTTACGTACTGACTTAAACCTGAGACTTGATGTTTTGAGTTTTTACTTTTCACTTGGTAGACTTGTTTCTGATTGTTTCACCAAAGGTTGAGGATGACAATTGTTTATTATGAGTGGTTTTTATTGTGGGTGCAAGCGAGATGACACAGATGGATTTTTTCAAATATTTGGATGTTTTTTGGAGTTTTTGCAATGTTTCAAGGCTATTTTTGGTATTTTTTGAGATTTTCAAATGTTTTGATTTTCTGATTTTCCAATGTTTTTGGGGTTTTTTGAGATTTTGACCAAGAGACTAACCTAAGGACCTATGCTAGGGGCCTCAGGGGCTGATCAACAGATTAGCCTTGCCTATGTTATACATGAAGAGATCACATAGTTCGACTGACGACTTGACCAATTTATAGATGAAGATATACATGATGAAATATCAGTTTATTATGAAGGACTCCTAAAGGACTAACCTAAGTGTCTCGGAGGATGATCAAAGATCAACCTTTCCTAGGTTCAAGGCTTAGAGACCCATAGTTTGACAAGATGACTTTGTTTTTGACTTTTTGACTTTTTGAGCTATTTTGGGATTTTGATATCTTTTGAATGTTTTTTGATTTTTGGTGATTTTTCTATGTTTTTGGATTTTCTGATGTTTTGATGTTTATGGATTTTTTGATTTTCTGATGTTTTTGAATTTTGTGATGTTTTGATGTTTTTGGGCTTTTTGATTTTTTGATGTTTTTGGATTTTTTGAATTTAGGACTTCAAGAATATACACAAATCCGATGAGAACAGGCCCCCAACATGATGCAATAGACTACTCTGATAAAGGCATGACAAAATGGCCTTGGGAATGGGCCAAGTAGTACTAGGAGGGATCATGATAAAAGCACAAGACCAAGCTATGATGCAAATGTCAAATGGATGGGTGATGGATGGAGATCTGAATGTGATGGATGATGGAAATGCAATGGATGGATGATGTAGAACAAGCCATAAAGATCTTGGTGGATGGAAAGTGCTTATTTACACAAGGCGTCTGTTTTCCAGGTTTTCACCAAGGTACTTGTCCAAAGTGCCACAAAAGTGGTTTTCACCAGAGGATGATTTTTCTCTTTACTATTTTTTATCCTTTTTTCTAACTTTTTTTTTGGATTTTTTGGATTTTTTGCTTTTGTTTCTTTTTTATTTTTTGTCACCAAGATGCATGTTTGCCAGGTTTTCGCCAAGGTAACCGTTTCTTTAGGAAATTTTCTAATTTTTTTAATTTTTTGGGTTCTATACCTTGAAAGATTAGCCATAATTTTTTTTGAGATGAGAGCTATTCATGGGCTCTTGTAAAGGTTCCCCTTCAGGTGTTGATAACTGGCCTGTCCCTGACTTATAGATTTTTGTGATAACAAATGGTCCCAACTAGTTGGGTTGAAATTTTCCTTTGTTGTTTGGATTTGGTACATTATTTTGATTCTCCTTTAGTACCAGTTCTCCGACTTGGAAAGTCCTGCTTCTTATTTTCTTGTTATAGCTCCTCTTGAGTCTGTTTTGATAGACTTGCAAATGATTTAAAGTGTCTATATGCTGCTCATCTAGTAGCTCCAACTCATTTAGACTTGATACTCAGTACTCTTCATCCATGATGAGGTTTTGCAGTGATATTCTTAGTGACAGGAGCTCGATCTCAATGGGGAGTACTACTTCTGATCCACAGACTAGGGAGAAAGGGGTGGCACTGATGGGTGTGTAGATATTGGTTCAATAGGCCTAGAGGGTGGAATTGAGCTACAAATGCCAGTCACAACCTGCATCATTGGCTATTTTCTTAAGGATTTTCAAAATGGTTTTATTTGTGGCTTTTGCCTGGCCATTTCCTTGGGGATAGTATGGGGTTGAGAAGTGACGTTGGATTTTGAATTTTTCACACAAGTTGTGGACATCCTAATTCTTAAATGGCGTCCCATTATCTAAGATAATGGCTCTTGGGACACTGTAGTGAAAAATGAGATAGTTCAGGATGAACTTTGATATTTTCTTCCCAGTTATATATGTCATGGGTATGACTTCCACCCACTTAATAAAGTACTCAGTGGCAATTATGATGAACTTGTGGCCATTAGATGAAGTGGGAATGATTTTTCCAATGAGATCGAGTCCCCACTGTGAAAAGGGACATGGTGTGATGATGGGATGAAGTTCTTGAGCTTGAGCATGAATGAGGTCCCAATGCTGTTGATGTTGTAGACACCTTCTAACATAGTCATGTGCTTCTCTTTCCATTGTAGGCCAATAATACCCCATCCTCAACAATTTCTTGGCTAGGGTCATTCCACTCAAGTGTGAACCACACATACCGTTATGTACTTCAATTAAAGCAGTCAATGCCTCCTCAACATTTAAACAGCGTAATAAGGTTCCTTCTATGCTCCTACGGTACAGGATATCTCCTAGGATGACGAATCAGGATGCATTTTTGACAAAGGTTCATTTTAAGGTTGAGGGTAAGTCATAAGGTATGATTCTTATTCCCAGGTAGGTAAAAATTTCATGGTACCAGGGATCACCAGGACCAACGATTTCACAAAAAAATTCTGATTCTGGTACCTCGAATGTGGGAACGAGAAGTTGCTCTACCAAGAATTCATATTATGGGACATTGTGAGGCATGTCCAATAAGGATCCAATTGTTTCCATGGCGTCTGCTGCTTTGTTGTTGGCTCTGGGTATCTACTCAAATGTGATATCGATAAAGGATTCCTTGAGAGTCTCCACCAATTTCTTGTATGGAGTGAGCTTATCATCCTTAGTCTGGTATTCATCATTCACTTGGTTTATTATCAGCTGGGAGTCTCCATATACCCTGAGGGCCATGATGTGCCACTGCACTACTATTCTGAGACCTATGGTTAAAGCCTCATATTCTGCAATGTTATTAGTGCAGGGAAATGCCAATTTATAGGACCTTGGTATGCAGTCCCCTTGTGGGGTGATAAAGAAGACACCGGCTCCTAATCCATGTTGCGTGTATAAGCCACCAAAGTAAAGTTTCCAGTGGTCAACTATGTTGAGGTTGAATATGGATTCATCCAGAAACTTTGAGATGAGAGGATTCTCTAAATAAATTGGTGCTTCTACAAGCTGGTCTGCGATGACTTGGCCTTTAATTGCTTGCCACTCCACATATTCAATGTCATACTCTGATAGTATCATGATCCATTTAGCCATTCTTCCAGTGAGCATTGATTTTGACAGTAAGTACTTGAGAGGGTCAATTTTGGTGATGAGCTTGACTTTGTGTGCCAACATGTAATTTCTGAATTTTTGTGATGCAAACACTACTGCTAGACATGCTTTCTCAATGAATGAGTAGTTTAACTCATGAAAAACCATTGTCCTACTGATATAATATATGGCCCTTTTTGTTCCATTTTCATTATGTTGAGCTAGAAGAGCTCCAAGGGCTGCTGTTGTTGTTGACACATAGAGAATTAATGACTTTCTTGGGATCGGTGGCATGAGGACCAATGGTGTAAGTAAATATTCTTTGATCTTATTGAAGGCTTCTTCACACTTGTTATCCCACTTGTACACTACTCCCTTGTGAATTAGGTGAGAGTATATATTTTTTTATCTGCCAGCTGTGCTATGAACCTTAAGATGGACTGAAGCCTACCTTGGAGACCTCTCAATTGTTTCAATGTTTTAGGTGCCTCCATCTCAAGGATTTCTTCTACCTTAGCATGATCTACCTTGATACCTCTCATTGAAACTATGTACCCTAGCAACTTTCTTGATTGTACGTCAAAGACACACTTCTTTGGGTTTAATCTGACCTTGTATTCTTCCAGCCTATCAAAAATGGCACTTAGGGTTGTTATGTGATCCTTCCTCTTTTTGTATTTGGCTAGTATGTCATCGAAATAATCTTGGAGAATTTTATGGATCATGTCATGGAAGATTAAGGCCATGGCTCTTTGGTATGTTGCTCCTACATTCTTCAAGCCAAATGGAATCATATTCCAACAGTAAGTCCCTCACGGACAAGTGAAGGCCGTTTTGTGTTGGTCTTCTTTAGCAATCATTATTTGGTTGTATTCTGAGAAACCATCCATCAACGAAAGAATTTTGTGTCCCACCGTCATGTCTACAATCATGTCAATGTTGGGCAACGAGAAGTCATCTTTTGGACATGCTTTGTTTAAGTCCCTGAAATATGTGTAGATTATGATGCCCCCATCGGGTTTTGAGATAGGTACCAGGTTTGAAACCCATTATGGATAATCTAATCGTCAAATGAATCATGCATCCAATAGCTTCTTTAGTTCCATTTTGACTAGCAAGGTGATTTGAGGGTACATTTTCTTGATCTTTTTTCTAACAAGATTTGCTTCAGAGTATACTGCTAGGTGATGAACTATAATTTTTGGATCAAGCCCTAGCATGTCTGCATAGCTCCATGCAAATTTAACCTGTCTTTCTCTTAAGAAAGCTACTAAGAGTTCTTGTTCTTCTGATAGTAATGACTCCAAATAGAATGTGATGTACGGGGTCTCCTCTATTCCTAGATTAACTAGATTGCACTTTTCTGCTAGGACTGCTGATTTTTCTTGATGAAGAGCTCTGAAAGGAAGATTGAATCCCCCATCCTTAGGCACCTTAGAGAGTTTTTTACCATTGGATGTATCCTTTCTTTTTACCTTTTTCATTTCAGAGAGCACCACAGTGTGGTTTTCACTCAAGGACTTAGATATTATTATTAGTTTCTCACTTTTGCTACTAAGGGATTCAATCGTTTCCCCATAATAGGCCTGTGTATCTAGCTCAATGATGAACCCTTCTTTGTGATCCCCACATGTAATGTTATCCCGTAGTCCCATGAATTCTGAGAGTGCCTCATCATTTTTGAATGTGTCAAGAATTGGTGGTCCTCATTGGACATAATTGATGAGTTGGGGGTAAACTAGGTGGATTTCATGATTTTGATGGTCTGACTCAAAGGCTAAGGTGCTAATCATGAGAAAGGTGGTATCCTCGAAGAGCCTAGGTAGGTTGGTTATGGGACCCTTGTCATCACTACTACTACAGATGTGAGTTATGTCAAATGTGAAGTTGTCTATGACTCGACCTGTAGATATGGGTAAGAGAAGTTCAGTTGCGGATTGCTGAGGAGGATTATTGACCTTTCTAACTAGAAGATTTTGACCACGTATGGTTATACTCGAAGGGGTACATCCAAGGCCAAGATTTCTCATTTGTGTCTTTGGAATGATAGGTATTATAAGCCCGTTATCATTTTTCCCAAGTCTCTGGTTTCTGTCATAGCCCATTACGAGCATCATTTTCAAACCTTTGCTTCTATCATCCAATGGTACATTGGTTGTTGTTCTATTATCTTGGTATAGGAGATGAGATGGGTCCTCCTCTCTGACTTCTTGGCTAAGGTCTCGCCAACTTCTAAAGTTGGGATAGTCTTTAGGGGATGTTTGAGATGTGGAGGCTTCATTTGATTGCGGATGTCCTCATGATCTGGGAGATTGTGGTAACTCTCCTACCACAAAATCATTTTTGGGAATCGTGTAGTTTCCAAAACCATTATCCTAGATGATGAATTTGTTATCAGAGATGATGGGAATGGCGGGAGTTGTGGGTGTCTCATTCATAGAAGTGGAGGCAAGAGTGGCTAGATCAATGTACAATGTTGATGCACCTTCATCATTTTTAGGCACTTGAGGGATTTTGTAGTATTTTTCCTCAAGGTTCTTGCAGTAGGAGAATGGTTCGAGATCTCCATGGATGGTTACCTCTTGTCCTTCATATGTGAATTTGACACACTGATGAAAATTTGATGCTACCACTTGCATTGCGTGAATCCATGGATGTCCTAGGAGAATGTTATAAGGCAAGTCAAGGTCTAGGACCTAACAAGTGGTTTCCATGATAGCTAGACCTACTTGAATAGGGATTCTGATTGTGCCTTGGGACACTCTTTCCTAGTCATCATATGCTCTGATTGTAATACCTTTTCCTTTTTTGATGGAATCCTCTGAGATTTTTAACTGCTTAATGAGCTTGAGGGAACAAATATTCAAGCCTGCACCTCCATCCACCAAGACTCGCTTAACTTTACTTTTCTACACTAGGACCTCTAAATGGAGTGCACAGTTATGGGATGGTTGAGCAGGAAAGTCCTGGTCAAATAATGTAAGGAGGTTTAGAGTGATGATGTTGCCGACCATAGCTTGGAATTGTTTCGCATCAAGATCTGTGGGGACAATCGATGAAGCTAATGCTTCCTCAAGGATTTTCTTGTGCGCAGATGAGATTTTTAACAACTCTATGATGGAGATTTGTGCTAGCATTCTTTTTAGCTAATCAAGGCCATTGTAACCATTGGGAACAGATTTGGGTGTAGGGACTCCATTTGGTTGGGATGATCCTGCGATGGTAACTTTTCTGCCTCTTGTGGTGACTCCACAATCGACATGGGCTTCTTTGATGGTGATGGTAGTGTAGTAGTCATCTAGAGATGTGATGACATGGTCATACACATGATTTATGTTTTTGAAGGTTCCTTTCCCCTTATTAGTATTATTGTTCCCTTTATTGTTATGGTTAAGCATCAGATTAGTGTATATTTTGAGGTTCTAGTTTCTTGTTGGTTGTTCCACATTTATAATTCTTTTGTCAATGAGATCTTGGACTATGTTCTTTAACCTCATGCAATTGTTAGTGGTGTGCCCTTTGATTTTGTGGAAGTCGTAGAGCTAATTTTCATTTTACTAAGGAGGTTTAACATCTGGTTCTTGGTAGTTCTCATAGGTGGGAATCTTGATGAGGTTTTCATTTATTAGTTTCCTCATGATGACTTCGAGTGGTTCCCCAAGAGCGGCGTATTTTTGCTTGATGGAATTCTTGTTTCGCTGGGGCGGTCCCCTTTGATCATTGATGTTATTGATCGCTTGATTGTTTGTTTGATGTGTTGTGTTTGCATGATGATTGTTTTGATGATGGCTTTGGTTTTTTGTTGTGGTGCGGGCGTGTTTTTCTGAGGGGCACTAATAACAACTTTGGCATCAATGACACCATTGTTGGTAATATTTTTGTTTCTTTCCCATGTGCAAGGTTTTTCATTGTAATTGGTGGGTGGGTGATTATTCTATTGTTCAGGATATGAAGTTGATCCTCCAAGTTGTGTCATAAGGGCTCATTCAATGCTGAGTGCCTTGGAAATCAACTGGTCATACTTGGTGATCCCTTGGACCTTGAGATGGAATGCGAAGAGGCCGTCAAGGTTGGATATGATAGTGCATACTTGTTGTTCCTCGGGCATGACCCATTTACTCCAATTGGCCTTGGATCGCCACCATTGAAGGAATGAAGCAAATGATTCATTCTTGCCTTGTTTCAGAGCTGAGAGTTCCTCTAGACTAACATCCATGACGATATTGCATGCGTAGTTTTTGATGAATGCATCTATGATTTCTTGGAATGCTTTGATGCTTGTAGGTAGGTGAGAGAACCATTCCATGGAGTTTCCAACCAAACTCCTAGGAAATAGTCACATCATATAGGTATCGTCATATGCGACTTCCATGCAATGAACCTGGAATCCCTAATGTGATCTTCAAGGTTTCCCATCCCATGATACTTATTGAATTTGGGGATCTCAAATCCCTTCGGGAATGGTTTCATTACAAGGATTTTTTCAAGCGGATATGGGCACAAGTTGATGGGTATTTTCATGTTTCACCTTGATTGAAGGTCAAGCACTTGTTGCGAGAGCAACCTAATTTGTGTTGTCACATTGTTTTGCATATCAGGGGGTGGGATGAAAGTGTTCTGAGTTGGTTCAATTGTCGGTGGGATGGGTAGATTGGTTGGTATGTTGATGGATGATGTTTTCATATTCTGTTGAGCCAAGTATGCTTGCAATAACGCTTATTGTTGTTCCTATTGCAGTTGTGCTATTAGTGTCTATTGTTGAGCTTGTTGTTGCGCTTGTTGTTGAGCTGCTAATTGGGTGGCTTCGTGTTGTTCTTGATATTGCTTTAGCACTTTTTCATAAGCTTGTTATTAAGTTGTGTGTTGTTGTGCAAGATACTGTGCTTGTGCTTGTGCTTGTTGTGCTTGATATTGGGCTTTGGCTTGAGTGTGCGCTTAAGCTTGGGCCCAAGCTTGTGCTTGAGCTTGTGTAGCTTGAGTTGCTTGAGTGACATGTTGTTGTTGTTATTGTAATAAGGCTTGGGATTGTGCAGCCTACTGCACTTGTTGTGCAATTTGGGTAGCTTGAGCATCTTACGCCACTTGAGCTGCTTGTTGAGTAGCTAATTGTGTAGCTTGCTGAGCAGCTAATTGTGTAGCTTGTTTTTTTTGTACTTGCAAGAATGCATTTTGATAAGCTTCTTGCTGAGCGGATTGCAACGCCATAATGTATTGCCTTGATATATTGGAGCTTGGTGGTGGTGGATTCAAAATAGTGGTCGTTGTGGTGGTGAGAGGCACTATCATGTTGGTGATTGGGATTTTATTGGTGGATGGTGTAATCGATGTGGTTGGTCCTTTAGAGACCATGCTTTGAGATGTTAGGGGGGTGGTTGATGATGTCATGATTGCTTGTGTAGTTATCTGTTGTTGCGATGTCGATGAAAAGTTTTTAAAGTTTGGCGTGATGTTTTGATTGATGTTTGGAATGTTGGTTTGATTGATATTTGGTAAAGGGGGAAGCCCTAAGCCAAGAAGTGGTGTGGATGATGATGGTAATGGCGGAAGTGGTGGAAATGTGAGAGATGTGATTATTGAGGAAATGGTGTAGTGTCAAAAATTCCCCCTGGTCTGAACATGTCACCCTCTCCTTATGAGGTTATGGGGAGAGAGGTTTGGGGCATTACGTGGAATGATGATGATGATGGGTCATTTGGATCATGAAAAGTGAGAGGGACATATGTATGCAATGGTACGATTTGTCCCAAGATGGTGTTTGCTTCCAAATCCTTATTGTTTACAAGATGATGCATTTGCAATGCATTGAGAAATGCACTTCCTTTGTTAACAATGGGCTGCGTTGGAGCGATGGATGATGTGATTTGTCGAATGTTTTGAAATGAGGGGGTAGATGAAATGGGGATGGTAGATGAGATTGGAGGCATGACTCCATAGGATGGTTCTACAATAGTGCTTACGTCAAAATCAGAGGGGAGTTTAGCCCCTTGCTTTGCTAATTCGAGCATGTATATTGAGGGATTGATTCTCATCATGATGTTGATAATCTTATGATTCTCTGGATTTTGAATTATTTCAGCGATTTCCTCATGTGACATTCCAAAGGGATTATTGGTAAGATCCTCCATTTGGGCACCTTCCTCTTGATGGTCTTGCGAAAATGTAGGAAGGTTAACCGTGAGACTGCCAGACCCAATGGGATTTGTTTTGGGAGAAGTTTGACTTAAGTCACTTGAATTAGATGTTTCTTTGTTGGCTTCCATGTTCCTCTTGTGTTGTGATCTAGTTTGCACCATAAAATAGGGATCAATCTTCAAGAATGCGGAAGGCGAATTCCCTAATTCTTTGGATTGATCTAACTTTAGGTTCAAAAGAGAAATTTTAGGATGATTTAAGGATCAAAGGGTGATAATGATATGGATGCAAGATGGGTGTTTGATGGATGATTGGAACTTTTGAGAAAATCGTGAAGGGTATGTTAAACTTTAGGACTTGATTTAGGATTGATTTGTTTCAGATTCAAATTTTGGTGGACTCATAAACTCTAAGAGGTTGGATGTTGTCCTAGAGTTAAATCATTCACAAGATAATAATTTGTCTAGGTGTGAGAAGAAGGATTCATCTAAACACTCCTATCCAAATAAGATGATATTGATAATGAACTCCTAAAATCCCAAGATGTTGGATGTTATCAAGGAATGAATTTGTTCACAAGTTTTGATAATTTGATCAAATATGTGGAGAAGGATGCATCTACACATACTCAATCAAACAAGGTGATTTTGGATTGATTTCAAATGATTTTCCCAAAGTTTTAACATAAAGAATAAATTTTCTAAGATTTTTGAAGAGTTGATGATGAGATGATTTTGGTTTTCATGTTCAAAGATGGGTGAAAATTTTATTTTGATCCTAGGATGTACCTAAAAAGACACTTGTTTACTAGACCTCGGTATTGGAGCACATACGATACTTGTAAGGACCTGTATAACTAAAAGTGGTTCAAACTGAGTATAAATTCTGGATTATTCAAAGGAATGAGTCTATAAAACCTTGTGAATTTTTTTCTTCTTTTGATATGTTGCCTTTTATTGCACTTCCTAATGTATTTCTTGATTACCTTTCAACTGTGACTCCTAAATTTTGAACTTTGACACAAGGACCTTCATTTTGGGATTTTGACTTTCTTGGAAATCATGAGGAATTAACACATGTGAGAGCCAATTTTGTTATCTTTGCTTAGTGACTTTGTTTTACCACAAACACTTCTTTGATTAGTTTTCCAAACTAGATGTCCACTGTCTCAATTTCTTCGAATCCCAAAAAGTATGTTATGTGGAAATTTGATGAAGTCAAGGCAAGGGTTACCTATTGTTTAACTTTAGTAGGAAAATTGAGATGTATATCCAAATTTTTAGAAACCTCTAAGGATGAGAATCCCGAGGGCAATCAATAACACATGAATTGGGTCAATTGTATTTTACTCCTAAAGGGTTTGAAATTTTGATGATGATGTTAAGTGTTTGTTTCCAAATGTTTTCGAACAAGCAAAGAGTTTTGTAACCAAGAATAAGCACAATCCTCTGGATGTGAAAGAAAATATTTGTTGAGTCCCCACTTGGACAAGTCTAGCTATGCTATATTTAGTGAATGGTTAGATGCTTGACCCTACTAGCTCCCCTCCACGACACTCACTTATATGGGGAAACCAAGCATCAACACCCATGAAACTCCCATGACATTCTTTCCATTTCTACTAAAGACCGTAAAAGTGTTGGGCGGCTTCAGGATGACCGTTCTTGGACCAACAAATAGATCAAGGATTTTGGCAATTTCTAAACAAGGGTTTTAGTTCATACTTTCCGTTCATAGGAGTTGACCCAACATGGCGAGAGACCATTGCTTCCCTTCTCATTGGAGTCAACTGCATGATACTGGCATTTACTCTAGTATCCACATTTATATCTTGACTGGAAATACTCTTGGGTTCAGAGTGTTACCGGTTGAGTCGTTCCCTTGGGTGAGTACTTTTTTCCCAAGGTAGTCCCTCTAAGATAAACCAAATTGAGTAAACATATTCATAGTTCAATCAAACTTCATTTAGAAACAAAGGGAGAACACATGCAATAGGCTTACTCACACTCGCAAAGTGTTATGTTCAATTTTAAACCCAAAAAATGAAGTGTGGAGGTGATTACTTTATCTCAACCTAAGATCACAAAAAAGGTATTTTGATTCTCAAGATCACTATGAAGTACGAGAGAAGCGCATATGTCCTTTTTGATGATGTTAGTTTAAGTAAGCAATCACAAAAACAAAGTTGCACATGTTCATTTTAAGTCCACAAAGTAATTGTGAGTTCCATTTAAAGCACCAAAGGACAAATGAGAGTTGTTTTGTTCAATTGTTAACTTCAAACTAAATCTAGTCAATTTTCCTAAAGTTCATTTTAACCCTTTGCCATAAAAATTGAAAGCTTTTGCTATGTTTGTTTTAAAGCACAAAAACAAGTGAGTTAATCTAAAACATAAAATTAAAGCATACGATGGAATCTCCAAGCATTAAAAAATGTTTTATCAACTCCAAGTTTAATGCTCAAATTTCCTCCAAGTTTCTTCAAAGATCTCTTGCAAGCTTCTTGTGCTAACGAAATCCCTCCTCATCGCTTTTCCTTCCTTTACCACTTCCTCGTTTTACTTCGTTTTCTTTTCTCTTTCCTTTCACTTTTCTTTCGCTTTCCTTTGTTTTCCTATTAAACAAAAGACAATCATGTGAGGATCAAAATATTAAATTAAGTTCATTTTAATCACTGATTTCAAATAAAAGAATGATTTCAAATAATAAAGACTCAATGATTTTCGACTAATAAATGACAAAGATCAATGCAATCCAATATTAGACTTAATCATTGATTTCAAAAAACATAATGATCTCAAATAATAAAGACTCGATGATTTTAGACTAATAAATGAATCATTAATAGTAATCTTGCTTTCCACAATCCTTTTCACCATTTTAAAGCCTTTAGTTGAAATACTTAGTCATATGGTAAAGATCCATGTAATCCAAAATAAGACAATGTATACATTAAATAATGTAGATAAGTGAAGATTTAATGCAATGAACATCGATAGAAAGAAGATAGTTCATTTTTCATTCTTAGGATCTTGGCTGCAAACAACAGAAAACAACCACAAAGAATGAGAGAGAATAAATAAATAAATAAAATTAAATAAATAAATGATGAATGGCTAATGAAAGAACATGTTGATTCACACCAATGAAAATTCCATGTAATTAAAATTGCTAGGCACAGCACTGGGGTGATCCCAGAATAGTGGTTTACAATTTTTGGCCAAACTGGACACTAAAATAATTTTTTTTAACTAAATCTTCACTTTCGAGAACCTATAGTGGATAAACCATGAGGAATTTGAAAATGATGCAAACTATAGTTTCGTGGAATTTTGTCTATAGATTCTAAATATATATTTTTTATTATTTTTGGAATCAGATTACACTTCTTTTTCCATCTCCATCGAAAACTAGTTTTTTTTAGAAAATAACATTTTAAAAAAGTGACTCACTGTATAACGTATAATTTTTTTTCCATGAAGGATAAAATTCTAATTCTTTCGAATTTAGATTTGTAACTCTGATATCTAGTGCTTCCACTTGGTTAGATAGTTTTTTATTGAATATTTTTTCTTTAATCAAGTTTCGAATTTAAACCAATTATAATTCAGACATAGCGCGACCGTATAACGTGTAACATTTTTTGTATGTATCGGTTTTTTTTTTTTTTTATGTTGGATCAAGGCCTTCAATATCTAGTGCACTAATATTTTTTTTATTTTTTTTAATAATCTACTATTTTTCCACATGTGTAGAACAGAGAACTTGATTTTTAGTGAAAAACCTACATTCACGAGAAATAAAAAATAAATATAATAATAAAATTAAATTTATTTAAAATTATACTTTTTGGGAAGCTTATAATAAGGACTACATACTTGCAAAAAATAATTTTTAAATGAATTCATTTGATCCCCCAAAAGGTAAATCAAAAGTGGTTTTTTATCAACATTTTGATGGGTGTAAAGGAGACTTTGTTATAGGTATGGTTTAAAACTAGCAGGGTTCTATCCAAGGGGGTTTGATTTAAGGTAGTTTTATCAAACCCTCTTCAATTGGAATTCTTTAAATGGAAACTTTTAAGGCTTAAATCATTATATTTTCTAAAAATATGTGATTTCAACAAAAATTAGTTCCTCCCAGAAATTGTAAACCAGATTTGTGGGATGACGTAGTGGTTAGCTCCATGATTCATATCAATTAAATATTACTCTAGCACCTAGATACTCTATTTTCATTTATCATGTTGGTACATCCAAATGCTACCCTTGACAGTGAATATCACTTAGAAATCTGGTTGATGTTGATTGTAAAACTCGCTTTCTCATTGGTTCACACCATGAGGAATTTTGATGTGATGTGATATGAGGGGAGGACAAGACTGCTGGAAAGATCTATTTGAACACAACAATGACTTCCTTTAATCTATATGGAAGAACTCATCTACCAGCATTCAATATACAAAACTCAAGTTGAAGGAGAAGTTATCATTACTTTTTTGTTCAAAGCTTGCAATCCCATCATCTTTAACTACAGACATAGTAAACAACCACGTGGGAAGATTTTAAGTTCAGAAGTAGTTTAAGGTTGATTTGAACTTGAATTTACACCTCTACTCCCTATATATGTGTTTATCGAGCATTAAGAAGGCATGGCGTAGGGACTAGTTGCAAAATTTCAATATAAAGAGAGCGGTGGAGCTAAGGCACAGATCCACATAGAAATTTCAACATTAATACCTTTTATCTATACCAGTGAAAAGGAACTTTATAACCAACCACAAATAAAGAGCTTTAAAACGTTTAAGCAAATGCAATTGGCAAGTGAAAGAATTTCAAATTCAGAAGGCATTTGGGATTTTAAGCTTAGATTCGCACCCAACAATCATTTTGAAAATTTCCAAATTGATGTATTTGGTATGTGTAAAGCCATAATCAATAGCCTTTTGGCCGACATCCTCCTAGCTCTACTTTTGTTGTACAATGGAGATAGTTCACCATATCAATTACCGACTAACTTAATTTATAGGCAGTTGCTCTCAGATTGGCTTGGGACAAATTGGTAACCATCATTACTAGTATAAAGGGTAGATGGTTGATAGCTGGTTAGTTTTGACTGAGGGTAGCCTCACCATACAAATCTGCTACATACTAAAAATGTTAATTTAGGAAAAAAAATCTTTAGAATATAAATATTTCTAATTGACTCCTTGTAATTTAACAGAGGAATTCGAGAATTATTTTGAAGGCTATGGCATTCCTTTTGAGGAAAAAATTATGCAAGACCATAGTACTGGCCATTCCCGAGGATTTGGGGTTGTGACTTTTGATAGCGAGCAAACAATTGAAGATATCCTTACCCAAGGAAAGACTCATGAATTCGATGGAAAGCAGGTAGGTTTATGTCTTCTTCTTTTTTGCTTTGGATATTGTGTTTTCTCAATATGTTAGATGTTCAAGAATCTATTCCCAAATTTGTATTTCAGGTTGAGATCAAGAAAGCAAAACCAAAAAATACAATACAAGATTCTCGTTCTTCTCATTCTGGTTCTGGTAGGGGTGGTTATGGAGTTGTCCGAGAGGATTATGGGTATGGTGATGGTTATGGAGGATACATAGGTGGCCATAGATCAGCCGATGCTTATGGTGGTGCTTATGGAGGTGCTTATGTTGGTGGGTATGGTAGAGATTACAGTAGTGGTGGTTTTGGAGCTGGTTATGTTGGTGGATATGGAGGAGGACCAATGGGTGGATATGGTTTTGGAGGTGGTTATGATCCTGATAGTTATGGTTGTATGGTTATGGAGGATACTATGGTGGAGGTTATGGTGGTAGCCAAAGTGGTGGTAAGTATCACCCATATAACAGGTAGAAGATGCTAGTAAGCCCATGGCCCTACATTGTATGATGAACATACCACAGATATGCCACCATATGATTAGTGAAAATGGCTGAAAAAATAGGGAGCTTGCAATGTGAAGGAATCAAGCTACTCCTTGGCTGAGTACTTTGGCATTTTTTTTTCTTATCAAAACTAGAATGTTATCAAATTTTAATATTGACAACTTTAGACATAATACAGACAAATGCGAGTAACTTTAAACAAGGTGAAATAGACTACCTATAACAAATACAATATTTAGAGGCAGTAAACACACATCATTTACTCAATTCTGAGCATTCCCTATGGGGCAGTAAAGAAGCATCAGTATGTGCACTTCCTATTCCTAGATTTGCATATTTTCACGTGAATCACATAGCCTGTCATATGCAATATGAACACTACGTAAAGCTAAGGAAGAAGAAAGAGTTATTCTATGGAGAAACTTCATTTTGGAATAAAGCGTAAAAGCTCTTGGCTAAAATTTTCCATTCAAACAAGACAACCATGTTATGTAACTTACTAAAAATGGTGGTTGGAGGCTCAAGCTCTCCTCCTAGCACCATTATGAGCACCCCTAAATCTGCAAATGATTAATCTCCAACACTCATTAGTGGGGTTAGTTCATACACATGCAAATCTATGAATACTCCTATGAAATAACATATCGTACTCCAAAAATGCAAAAAATAACAAGGATGATAAAAAAGCATGACATGCACCTATTCCATAGTGGACTGGTTTAACTTGCGCAAAGTGACCCTTTCCCAATCCTTGATAAGATAAATGATAAAATTCTTTGAAGATGGAGTGAAGTGGCAAAAAATAGTTCTCAATTGAAGAGAGTAACTTTGCATAAGATTGTGGATGCTAATATGAAGAGTGAGCCTTCTATTTATAGAACCTTAAGTTGAAAGAGTGCCCAAAAGAGAGCAATGTGGGATAAAGATTTGGCCAATAAGAAGGAGCCACTTATCACCTTGTGAGTGGTTGAGGAATGTGCAAGTTTTGGTCAATGTGCCAATATATGAGATTGGTTGGCCTTTTCAAATTCAAATTTGGCTTGTTGGAGGAAGAAAAAAAGACTTAAATGCCAAGTGGGGGGACATGTAAGAGGGGAGTTGTTGCCATGTTGGAAGGGACAAGTCAAGTTGTTTTCAAATTCAAACTTGAGGAATATTCTCCAAAGATGCCTTGCTGAGGGAAAATGAGGACTTAAATAAATGAATTAAAATGCTTTATTTGTGCAAGTGGGAAAAGCTAGAGGATGTGATGGGTGATTTGATCTGTATAGGATCTAGACTAATTGTGTAATTGAATGCTTAATTACAACAACTTAAAGGAATTACAAATTCATGCATACATTATTGAAAATATGCATTAAAAAACTAAAAACTTAAGGTGAAAATCAGAACATGAGAGAGGAGAGAAAGTGCAAACAATTTGATAACGGAGCTCATCACAAATGTGACTACGTCTCCAGGTCCACTCCAATAGAGTGACGGATCCAATTAATCTACAAAAAAAGATTACAAATGCACCAAGACCATTCATTCTAGCACTTCGGCAGCATAACAATACTCCGTCGTACGAAAATGGCTCAAAAATCTCCACAAGATCCCTCTTTCGTATCACTTGTTCTCCACTAAATCACTTGCATTCACTGAACTCCTAAGAGCTTACATTATCCCCCATTTATACATAAGATTAAGCCTAAAAAGGATAAAATCCCATAATTACAAAAAAACAACATAACCCCCCTATTAACAATTTGTAGATTGGTGTATTTGTCTTTTAGACCACTTTTGTTTTAGTGGTTAAGGGGTTTCTACAACAAAAATAGCCCATTAGTTAAGGCTTCGAGCCAACTAATGCAACAAAATAAAACTAACCCATAACATTCTTGACAACACATTCGGTGGTGTGGTGGTTCCCCTATGTTTTGTATCACCGGTGGTTGGTGGTTCAAATCCCAATGGCCATGTTTTAACAAACTGACACAGAATTAAATCAACAAAACAAACCATTGTCTATAAATAGTAAAGCACAATGCTCGTGCTCTAACGATTGGAACTGTAGGTTGTCCGTGCCCAGGTCACGGGTTCAAACCCGGCCAAAACATTTTGTTCAAATAACAAGCCAGACCGAACACACCGATGGAGGATAGAGGGGCACGTGGCACTCCCAAGAGACGCCACGTGTCAACACCTGATTGGATGACAACGCTGACTCAACTGCCACGCAACGCTGACTGGGATGCCATTGTGCTCGCTGACTTGGAGTATGGTTTCTGTGCAGGAGGTACAGATGGACACGTGTCATAATCTGATTGGTTCATATAGTCTGATGCTAGAATTTTTCCATTTGGATTCCATACTATATGGACTGACCTTTGACGTCACCTGTTGTACCATCAAGTCAACCAAACTTTAACTGCCAATATCTCGAGCGTACGATGTCGGATTTCGATGAAACGAACATTTCCAGAATTGTCTCGACGAGCTCTTCAACTTGACACCACTTCCATTGATTTCCAAAACAATCATTTTTTCCACTTCCTAGATGACCCCTGATGGCAGTTTGACCCAAGGTTTGACTGGCCATAACTTGTGCAAACAAACTCCTTTTCGCTCCGTTCAAGTTGCGCTAGAATCAGGAGATCAAGCTCTTTCTAGTGGTGCTAAAATCTAGAGTATTGGAGACATTTTAATTTTCACTAAAAAATATCCCCCGGATTAGGCCTCCCCACTGGAGAACTTTTGGACCTCCAAAAGTGGCATTTATTCAAACATCAAGTGAGGACTTGGCCTCCCCACTTATCCTGTATACCTGGCTCACAATCACAACAAATACTGCAACAACATTGTTGAACATAAACATCACTTTATCACTTCCATAAGCATCTACATCAATTGTCGTAGCCACCAACCAACAAAAATTGACTAGCATCAAGCTGAACAATAATGCAGAGATGAAAGATAATAAATCAACAACATATCGATCTTTCACATGAGAAGCATTTTTACCCAAGGGACCATCAATGCTTTCAATCACCATCCCCTCATACTGTACTGTGGGTGCATCCTGTGATATCTGACCCTAGTTAGCTACTCCAAGTTCCTGTCTAGAACCACCTGTGCTGATAGACATAAGAGTTAAATCCTTACTTGCATTAATCACCCTCTTTAACTACCCTGTGTTTGTAAAAGAATGATCAGTCTTAATCCTGTGAGAATGTACAATATACTGAATTCCATCTTTAAACAAATGATAATGATTTTTTCCCTGTAGAAAATAGCTTTCCGATCATATAGATAAGGGCTACCAAGAACTATCCCATAGATATCTAGTGGAACCACATCAAACTGTACTTCATCCAAAAACTTACTAGTGATTGTGAATCTCAAAGTGCATTGTCTTGTTACTTGCAACTTATCATTCTCACAAATCCAACCTAGTGGATAAGGTTTCTTATGTTGTGTAGTTTTCAATCCCAAGTTTCTTACAACATCTTCAGAAATTAAGTTGACTTGAGAACCACTATCTATGAGTGCATCAATTTTAATGTTCTTAGCAACAACCCTTAAATGAAACAACTCATTCCTTCTCTTATCTTCAAAGACATCATTAACTTTAGAAGTAGAAGCACAACTATCAAAGGAAACACTAGAAATAGGAGCTTTACCTTTCAAACCCATAGTTGTTATCTTAGTTTCATCATCAGAATCAGAACCAAGATCCATAACAACATTTGTGGCTTTCTCCTTACCCTTTTGTTTCTGATTCTATCTCTAAGCCCACTTATGCTTCAATTCAGGATGCAACTTCCAACAATGATCTTCATCATGACCCTTCTTCTCACAATGAGAGCAAGAAAGCTTATCATCCTTCTTGACCGTAGTTGTCTTCTTTCTTTTCCCTGTCTCTGCAACCTTAGAAGATTTCTTTACAAAGTTATCATTATCAATAAAAGAACCCTTTCCCCTTGACTCTAAGTGTGTAGCTTGAACAAACACTTCATCCAAATTACAAGGGTTCAAAACCAAAATAGAA
The DNA here is from genome assembly GCA_007258455.2 of Sequoia sempervirens. Classification (NCBI taxonomy): domain Eukaryota; kingdom Viridiplantae; phylum Streptophyta; class Pinopsida; order Cupressales; family Cupressaceae; genus Sequoia; species Sequoia sempervirens. The sequence continues at coordinate 35,058,642 of VDFB02252616.1, forward strand.
TTTCTAATATGTGAATGAAGACCTCCTATGTACTTTAACAAAGTATCCTGGGTGTATAAAGGTACATTTAATGCAATAGCCTTCTTTCTAAATTCATGGGTGTACTCTTGGACAGTTTGACCTTTCCCTTGTTTAAACACTTTCCAGTCCATCATTAACTATTCCATATGTCCTAGAGGATAAAACTGCTTCTTAAGAGCATTAACAAACTCTGCCCAAGTTAAACTGACTCTACCATGTTGTGAAATTTCTGCCTTAGTCTTACTCTCCCACCAAGTTAAAGTTATACCTCCTAACCGAAGAGTAGCTAATTGGATCCTATCAACATCATCTAATAGGTTTTGGACTCTACAATAGACTTCAACTTGTTGAATCTAATCATCCAAATTTTTAGCATTTAGCTCACCATAATACTTAGGTAGTTCAAACTTAACATCCAATTTAATTTTAGGCTTATTTACACCCTTAAAAGGATTACCAAAAAGAGAATGTGTAGAAGAAGAAGGAGAATGAGGAGAAGAAGGAGGAGTAGACGGAGGAGATTTTATGGGTTCATCACCACCTCCTATTTGCTTCTTCTTGCTTTTATTGTCTCCACGATCTTCTTCATGTTTCATGCATTCTTCCCTTTCTTTGAGTAGCATCTCCAATGCGGCTTTCATCTGCCAAAAAGATCTTCTTACTCACTGATTCTTCAGGTACCTCCATTCCAGACACAGACATCTTTGGAAAAGTTCTTCACTTCCCAATCTCAGGATTAAATTCCTCAAGCTTGCCTTTGCCCTTCTGAATCCTGGATCTTGTTAGCATTCAAAACAACTGCAATAATAGTCACCAAAAGCTCTGATACCCCTTGATCTGTATAGGATCTAGACTAATTGCGTAATTGAATGCTTAATTACAACAACTTAAAGGAATTACAAATTCATGCATACATTATTGAAAATATGCATCAAAAAACTAAAAAATTAAGGTGAAAATCAGAACATGAGAGAGGAGAGAAAGTGCAAACAATTTGATAACGGAGCTCGTCACAAATGTGACTACGTCTCCGGGTCCACTCCAATAGAGTGACGGATCCAATTAATCTCCAAAAAAAGATTACAAATGCACCAAGACCATTCATTCTAGCACTTCGGCAGCATAACAATACTCCGTCGTACGAAAATGGCTCAAAAATCTCCACAAGATCCCTCTTTCGTATCACCTGTTCTCCACTAAATCACTTGCATTCACTGAACTCCTAAGAGCTCACATTATCCCCCATTTATACATAAGATTAAGCCTAAAAAGGCTAAAATCCTATAATTACAAAAAAACAACATAACCCCCCTATTAACAATTCATAGATTGTCATATTTGTCTTTTAGACCACTTTTGTTTTAGTGGTTAAGGGGTTTCTACAACAAAAATAGCCCATTAGTTAAGGCTTCAAAACAACCTATAAATAGTTCACATGCTGGTTCTAACAAATCCCAGGCTGTCCGTGTCACGGGTTCAGACACAATGCTCGTGCTCTAACGGTTGCGGCTGTCCATGCCACTTTCGACCTAGCTACTCAACACGCGACGCTGACATGCTACTCCCACTGCCATGCAACACTTGATAATCGACAACTACTCAACTGCCACGCGACGCTGACTGTTGACGTCACTTGGATCATCAAGTCACCAAACTTTGACTAACGAGTGTTGGATTCCGTACATAGAGCTGTTGACTTGTTGCATCATCAACAATTTGACTGCCAATACCCAGTGTACTGTCCATTTGTGCTAGACTCTTGACGATTCAAGTTGCGCTAGAATCAGGAGATTGAGCTCTTTCTAATGGTGCTAAAATATGGAGTATTGGAGACATTTTAATTTTCACTGAAAAATATCCCCCATATCATGATTAGATTAGATTAATCATAGTTTGATTAACTTAAGATGATGATTAGATGCTTTTGAACCATTAGACTTAAATACTTGGATTTATTTAAATCAAAAGGGAGGAATATGAATTTGGGATTTAATTAAATAAATTTTGGTTTATTTAATTAAAAGGATGATTTGAGATAAAGGTTAATCAATTTGAAGGAGATGAACTTAGGAGATGGTTTATAAAAAGTTGGAATGTTAGGATGTGATTAAAATTAATTAATTTAATCAAATGAGGTAATGATAGGTTGAAATTAAATAAAGTTAATTTATTCAATTTAAATGGACGGTCCTTAGAGATTGAATTAAATAGAATTGATTTATTTGATGAATGGATTTACTGAAATTGATTTATTTAATGAGTGGATGAATGTGAATGATGCTAATTTCGTATGTCTACATGTTGAAGAGTGATGTTACACATTGTTCCCAATTGAAAGTGTAACTCCTCTACCAACTTCAGACATAGGAATCCATCAGGGATGACAACATGCCACATGAACATCTACACGCTGCATGTGCATCCCCGATAGAAATTCCCTCACTAACACAATAGACAGATGCCAAGTGGAAGGAAGTTAGTTGGGTGATGTGGAATTTTGCCTTCAGATTTGATTTTCTAAGGATAGGTTGTGTAAAAGGGGAATTTGTGTAAGGGTGCAAATTTTCTCCTATACATTTTTCCCCCACTTTAGTAAGCATGAATACTGATGAGTGCTTCGGTAAAGTAGATCAAAGAGTTAGTAGGGTTAGAAATTTATACCTAAATTTTTGAGGAAGTAGACAACAATCTGGTGAACCCAAAGGCATAGGGCATGAAAAGGACTCCACGGGTACTCTCCCTGAGGAGTTTCAAACAAAAGAATCCATAGTCCCACAGAACTATGAAGATGTAGAATGAGAGTGTCTCACATTCCCATAGACTTGCAAGGCGGTAATCCCAAAGATCTCTCACTTGAAGGAATCCCAAAAAAGTAAGTGCCTTACAGGCCCATAGGCCCATAAGGGAGCGACCCCCAAGATCTCTCACATGGAGGAAGCTCTAAGGTGTAAGCACCTTATAGGCCCTTAGACTTACAAGGAGGCATCCCCTAAGATCTCTCACATGGAGGAAACCCATAGAAGGAAATTCCATAGAGTCAGAAAGCGGCTTTACAAGTGGACCTGCAAATCAAAATGTTTACCTGTAGATAAAACATGCCAGAAAACAAAGCAGCCATGCTGAAAAAAAAGGTGGATATTCATGGAAACCATCATCAAGTTGGAAAGATTTCAAAGGGGTCCCTTCATAACTCATTGTGAAGAGGGGGTCCACTCAAGGGACACATTGTTTGAAAGTATGGAAGAGATGCCTTTTTTCAAATTGATTCATCATCAAGGAATCCTTTCAAAATACGCTCACTTCATCAAGGAATTCAAAAGGAAGAAAGTGCCCCCTTACGAGGGGAAGGTTAGAGTTTCTTCCACCTCGAAGGAAAGTTCTCAAGTTTTTCCTTTATGAACCCATGATGAAGGAAACATGTTCCATTAGGGATCCAAGTCGAGAATGCGAATTTTGAAAAGAAAGCTTGCAAAGATTCTTGAGGAGAGATTCGTTGGCAATAAATGCATTCTCCAAAAATAAAAGTATCATAGAATTGACATTGTCACACATAAAAGGGAGAACTCAAGCAATGAAGATAAAAAGATAGAAGAGAGGCTAAAAGAGACAAAGAGATGATAAACAAAGGGAACACGGGTGATCTTATATTTTGGGGTTAGAGTTGCTCATAAATATATATATATATAAGTATAATAGTAGTATATAAATGAACTGTCATCAACCCCCTACTATATCAGACCATGTGAAGAATGCATGAGAAGACAAAGTAACAATAAAAAATTGGGTCAACATGGAAGGGAAGCTTAAATGGCCCCAATGCTTTGCATCATCCCTAATTTTTTGAAAATCAAGCACAAACATGGAAGAATGATGATACAGATAGAAGAAGGTTTACGACACAAAAGTCACTCATGTATCCAAGAACCAACAAGGGTGACAAGGGTCATACAGGAACACATAACATAATCATGGAGGAATTTATCACAACGCACATATCTAATCTAAAGGTAAAGAAGAGGCCTCCCCCTAACATTCATCGAGGAAGAGGTCAAGTGCTTCCCAATCTAGATCATTGTAAAGGGAAGAAGGATGAGTCTACAATAATGGAATATTAAGGGAGAGAACTTCCAACCCTCCAACAACAAGGGATAAGGAAGAAGGCCCTGAAAGGTCTTCTCCACTAGGGTCTTGTGGATCCATGGTCAATGACTTTGCAAAAATTGCTGACAAGGCTAAAAATTCATCCAAAGAGTTAAAAACACACTTTATTGGAGTGCCATGTTGTGCCTCAATAGATGGAGAAGGTTGCGCCTGAGATTCACCGCTTTGCTCACCGAGTGACTCGGGAGTGGTGAAAAACTCAAGTAAAGTTAGGACTATTTCTATCACTAGGATAAAACAAGTCAGCATAGGACCACCTTTCAAAGAAGGTGGGATCCTCTTGCATCCTCCATTACTAGAAGGGATATCCTCCATATTTGCTTCATCATGGGATGTGAGCTTCCAACAAATGAGGCAAGAGGCATGGAGGAGGATGAGGAGAAAAATGCAACCAGATACCATTGAAGTATTCAAAATATCCATGGGTTTAGCGAATGATAGGATATTCAAAAGGGACATCAACAGAGGCGGCTCCACAAAAGGATTAATAAACACCTGCACCTTTTTGTGGTTAGGAACACTTACACTCACAACAAGATCCAGAAGAAAAACTAAATTTGATTGAATGGAAGCAAAGGGGAGGAGAGAGGAGGATGCATCAGGAGGCCCTAAAGTAGGGGCAGAAATCTCCTCTTCCTTCTTCTACTAAGTGGCCTACTCAGCCCCAAGATCCTTTCGATGATGCTTGTTCTCACACACAAGGCAGTTTCTTTGACTCTTCAAGAAAGAGATTGGAGGTTGTGAAGGGACAAAAGAATCCTTCTCATCCATGGGAGTGTCCACCACAACTATTTCCAACAAAGGGATAGGCTCTTGAATGGGAGTAGGAGGAAGAGATTGAGAAACAATAGGGTGAGTCGATTGTAATTCCTTGGAAGTGGGCCTCTTCCCATTTACTACCTTGGGAAAAGAAGTGGTGGGAGGCTTTGGAGGTCAAGACATAGAGGATTCCCCACAAGGACCCTTTTCCTTTCCATACAAGTAGTACCAAGGTCTAGGTGGTTAGGTAGGGAGGTTCGATATCCTAATTTTAGGGTTATGCTAGGTAGGTATCATTGAACTCAGTGGGTAAAAACTAGGCATATTCATCCAAAACTCTTCTCTAGAAAGAGGAGTGGGAGAGCCATCCCGAGGACATGGGAGCCTCTCTTTTCCCTTTCAAGAAGAGGAGGAAGATGGTTGTTGCGCTACCAGAAGAGTATTTTTTGGTTGTCCCTTGCCCTTGGTCATATACTTCACACAATTCTTGTACAGTAGGTCCATTCTTGAGGGGAGTCGACAAGGCTGAGTGGGCCAAAAATGATCCAATGAGTAATGCCCATGGGACACCAATGGCTGGTATCTAGTGTCATGCACTATGTGCACAACACCTTTGTGGGAGAAGTTCAAACACTTATGAATGATGGAGGTGATTCCATTCATAGAAGCTAGCCAAGGTATTCCTAACTTCATCCTGAATGAATCTGACTCCAAAATAACATCAAAAACTATGTTTATAGCCCTAGGTCCAACTAGGACAGATAGAGTTATCAAGCCATACAACTTGAGAGAAAGAACATCATGTGTGTAGATGGTAGATTCTATTTCTTTGTATTCCTTTCTATGCAATGAATTAAGCCACAACGTCTCTTTTGTAATGACATTCACTTGGCTCATATGGTCTACTAAGACCCTCATCACAATGTTGCCATTGAGGCAAGCGATAATGTAGAGGGGAGAGGGCTTGTTGTTCAAGGGTAAATCATGTGATGTGAATGTTACATCTGGGGAGCCAAGCGTAGGTTACATGGTAGGAGTAACTATGACCATGTTAACATACACCTTAGATGAAGTGGTAGAATCAGAGGGATCGATAATCATGTTGGAAAAATGTAATGAAAATGGGTCTGTGTATATCTATAACTGACTATTTTCTTTCGCCACTGATTTGTTTGCATTTTGTTTACTCCCATCGATATGAATACTACCATCCTCAATGTAGTCCTATATCTTGTGACACAAGTGCATACAATGTTTGGTAGATCATGTCTGTTAACTCAATGGTACTAACATAAGGAATTCACATCGTACCAACTAGGGTAAGGTTCCTTGAGACGTTTAGGATTCTCTAAGGTTATGATCTTATCCTTTAACAACTTTTGCATGATGGAAGAATAAGATTCTACTAACTTTGTGAACTTTTTGTTGCATCTGAGGCCATTATAATTTGTAGTGGCTACTACATTTATAACAAACTTACCCTTTCCAGAGATTGATACAATGGATTTTCCTTCGGAATGGGAGCATGAGGAGGATCCCTCAAACTGAACTACTATTTGTTGATATTTTCATAATGCCATACACAGATGCGTGAAAGAAGGGTACTTGATAAGGGAAAAGTTATCTTGCCAAGGTCTCTCCAGGTTCCCTACGAACACCTTCTACAGGTCAAAATCAAGCAACAAATATGAGATCTTTGAGAAGAGTTCTTGGTACCATGCTATAAAATTAGTAATATTCTCCTTATCCCCTTGTTTGCATCCAATGAGATTCAAAAATATCATCTTTGGTTTGATGTTGGCTTGGAACTGTCAGAGAAATTGATTTACCAGTTGATCAAATGAGAGGATAGAATTGTCTAGTAAGGAATAGTACCATTCAAGCACTATGTCCTTAAGAGATTGAAGGAATAATTTTTCCATCAATGCATCATGATAGAAGAAGTCTATACATAGGGAATTGAAGGCAGACACATGCATTTGTGGGTCCCCTTTTCCCCCATATTTTTTGAATTTGGGAATCTCCATTCCTTGTGGGAAGGGAGTGTTTAGAATTTCTATCGACAATGGGCTATGTCAGAAAAAGGGTTGAAAGATAGGCTAGGTAGAGGCTTGGGAGAGACTCGCTAGCTAGCTTTGCATCTTACCCATATTCTAAAGAAGAGTATTCAGAATAGGGTCTTGGGATGAAAAAGGTCTAGTGGAACCTCCTCCAGAACCACCACAGAAGCAACCTTCAAAACCATCGATGTGACCACCACTGGAACCATTGCTAGAGGCATCACCACCAAGAGGGCCTCCACCAGAGCCACCTCCACTTCTGAAGCCACCACTAGGGCCTCCATTGAAACCACCTCCTCCAGTGCCACTTCTGCCGCCAAAGCCACCACCACTACCAACGCCTCCACCACTCATCCTGTACAAGCCTCCACCACTAGAGGTGATAGGAGGGGTGAAACTAAAACCCAAGGGTATTTTGTTTTCTTTGATAGTTTTGGATCTATGGGAGGCAGAGGGAATGCTAATCAATGAGATTGTGTCAGCCATGTACACAGACATGGGAGGCATCAAAATTCCTAACTATTTCTCATGTTCTTTGAAAGTGGCCCCTTGAATGATGTTAGGGTTTTTTGGAGGGGCACATGGTTCAATTAGACTAGAGAGACTAGCCAAAAATTTTATGCTTGTTTAGTCTTTTCCCACCATATACTTTATTTTACTAATAACTTGGGTGGCCCTAGTCATCTTCGGGTCCCTTTCCAAGTGATTTTACAATTCACTCAATCCTTTGCTAAGGGTAGAGATATATTCCAAAGGAATGTGAATGGTCTCGTGCTCGTCTACTGACAATGGTGTAGGAGATGCAAGGGGAGTGGGGACATTGTTGGTCTCATTAGAAAACCCTACCTCACCCCTCAATAACTACTCTTGAGTAGCAACAGATCCAAGAGAAATTCCTGTAGAGAAACTAGAAGTGACCTTTGTGCTTTCCATTATAAGGTGTCGCACACTTCTCCTAAAAATGTACCCAAAAGTCATGGAATGGGTTGTGATGCTCATAAAATTTCATAATAATCAATCTTACAACAATCATAAGGTACAAAGGAAAAGTCTCAATACCAAATAATGGATAGATGTTAGTTTATGCCAGGTTCACCAAAAATGTAAGAGGGGGACTAGCCACGTCAAGGTTCCATGTCACGGAGAGCCGAGAGCGAAGGGCTACCCTAACTTACCTCACTCTAAAGGGTATCTTGGAATAAGGATCAAGAATGATGAGGACTATGGTGTACTTCAATCTATGTGCAGGATCATCATGGAAAAAGCAGGCTCTTAAGTGATGAAAAATTTAGAAAAATCAAAGTTAGGCAACTTGATGTAAAGGTGTCTATCTGACCACCCTAACCACAATAAAATGATAATAATTTTTTATAAGATTTTAGATATAAGTAGAGGACTCATGTCCCGATGTGATGGCTATTTTTTTGTAATTTTTTTCAAAGTAAATAATTAATTATGATTTTTTTATTACAACTTTTAAAAAATATAAGAACTCTTATGTCTAACCACCTTAACTTGGTCGAAACTTCATGAATTCACTTTTTTTTAATCCTATAGTATGTGAAGCCTAGAATGTGGCACATGTTTCAGATTAAAAAAATGTGATACCATTTGAAAGCTATAGATGTTTTTCAATCAACCTATCAATTAGGACTTTAATCGTAATTCAAATAGAAAATGAATAATAATTATTTATTAAATTAAAAGTAAAGCATAATTTGAGAATCTCCTTTAAAACCCTTTTCATTTAATCATTTGTTGGTAAAAAAAAGTTGTCAATCACATGCCCTGCACATACCCATTATATAGCCACTTTTTTGTCCATCATGATCCTGCACATACCCCTCTACATATCCCAAACTTAAGTTTAGGATAGGTGAGCTAGATTTCAGAGTCGGTACTGTGCCTCAAATAGCTCTTCATCTAAGGATGACAGCACAATTCTGGGATGTCAACGTGGTGTGCTAGCATCTCTTGGGCATGCTCGCATCTATACAGTCATAAAATAGAGAACACAATACAAACTGCTCAAAAAAACATGTAGCCTAGCTAACTAATTTTGATGGTAAAAAATAAAATGAGAAAGTATAGGAAGTAGAAATTAAAGTGATAAAACAAGTAATCAAGAACTAGGGTGACAAATATAATCTCTCAAGGATGCACATTCATTAACTAGCTCCATACGTTCTCTCACCTGTACACAAGAAAGAAGGGGAAAATTGTTGGGGCTGTATAGGGGCCTGCCTCAATCAGATCCCTATTTTGGTGTTTCCACCTCCATAGACAACTATATAGAAATGAGATAGAAATATGTGGTAAAGAAGTAAAGAAAGTAGAGATTGCAATAAACACTACAAAACAGTATTATACTACTCACCAAATCACAAAGGAGAGGAACGAAAATTACCACCTCCACCCAAGAGCTCACTAGTCAATAGAGGAGAATACCAACTTGGAAAAATCACCACAACCACAACTATGATGAAGTGAAGCCTCATAATGCTCCAAGCCCACGCTATAATGGCTTGCTTTGCACTTGTAATGTGGAGTTGATGGAGTGTCGTTGATGCTACAATGGACTATTGAGAATGCTACTTGAAAGTGAAAGTGAATGCTGAATAGCTTGAGAGTGTATGTAGGAATTGCAAGAGGATGAAATGAGATGAAGATAGATGAATTTGAGGGAGAAGAGTGAATAATCTACCATTTTCAAGGTCGGTTGGTCAAAGAGGGATGTTAAAAATTGTTCCCAATCAAAAGTGTAATGCTTCTGCCAACTTTAGATGCATCAATCCATCAGGGACGATAGCATGCCACATGGACATCTGCATGTTACACGTGCATCCTCAACAAAAATTCCCTCACCAATACAAAAGATAGATGCCAAGTGGAAGGAAGGTAGTTAAGTGATGTGGAATTTTTCCTTTGGATTTTATTTTCTAAGGTGTGGTTGTGTAATAGGGGAATTTGTGTGAGTGAAAATTCACTCCTATATATTTTTCCCCCACTTTAGCGAGCACAAATACTAATGAGTTCTTTGGTAAAGTAGATCGAAGAGTTAATAGGGTTAGAAATTTATACCTGAACCATTGAGGAACCAGACCACGATCTAGCGAACCTGAAAGCGTAGGGTAGGAAAAGGACTCCACAGGTATTCTCTTTGAGGAGTTTGAAAAAGATGACTCCATAGCCCTGTAGAACTATGAAGCTATCAAATGAAAGAATCTCAGAGGCCTATAGACCTGTAAGGAGGCAACCCCCAAGATCTTTCGCATGAAGGAAGCCTTGAAATGTAAGTGCCTTATAGGCCCACAGGCCTGCAAGGGAGCAACCCCGAAGATATCTCACATGCAAGAAGCTTTGAGGTGTAAGTTCCTTACAGGCCCTCAGACCCAAAAGGAGGCATCCCCCAAGATCTCGTACATGGAGGAAACCCAAAGAAGGAGACTCCGTAGAGTCGAAAAGTAGCTTTATAGGCACACCTGCAAAGCAACATGTTTACACACAGATAAAACATGCCAAAAAACAAAGCGACCATGCAGGCAAATGAGAAGATAGTCACCCAAATCATCAAAAAGTTGGAAATATTTCAAAGGGGTCCCTCAGGAACCTAGCTGGAAGAGAGGGTCCACTCAAGGGACATGCTATTTAAAAGTATGAAAGAGATTCTTTTTCTCAAATCAATTTTTCATCAAGGAATCCTTTCGAAAGATGTTCACTTCACCAAGGAATTCAAAAGAAAGAAAGTGCCCCCTCACAAGGGGAAGGTCACTGTTGCTCCCACCTCAAAGGAAAGTTATCAAGTTCTTTCTTTACGAACCCATGATGAAGGAAAAGTGTTTATTAGGGATCCAAGTTTAGAATGAGATTCTTGAAAAGAGATTGCAAAGATTCTCGAGGGAAGATTTGTTGGCAACAAATTCATTTTATGAATATCAAAGTATCATAGAAACAACCTTGTCACACATAAAAAGGGAAAACTCAAGCAAAAAAGAGAGAAAGATAAAAGAGAGGCTAAAAGAGACAAAGATATCATAAACAAATGGCACACGAGTGATCTGATATTTCAAGGTTAGAGCTACTCATAAATATATAAAAAAATATAATAGTAGTATATAAATGAATTATCATCACCCTTTACTATATTAGACCATGTGAAGGATGCACGAGAAGACAAAGTAAAAATTAAAAAAAATAGTCAACATGGAAAGGAAGCCTAAATGCCCCCAGCGCTTTGCATCATCCCCAATTTGTCGAAAATCAAGCAAAAACATGGAAGAATGATGATATAGATAGAAGAAGGTTTACAACAAAAAAATCACTCCTGTATCTAAGCACCAACAAGGGTGACAAGGGTAATTTAGGTGCTGGAATATGGTTTATAGTTTTGTAATTGATGGCAACCTAAGTTATTATTCCACTCTACAGGTTAGGATTTGTTTATACTGGTAGAAAGAGTGAAGAATATAGTATTACTGGAAGTCAGGATAAAGAACAGGGTATCCGGTTAGTATGTTGATCTGTATGCTTCACCGAATTATCATCTTGTGTTGTGGATCTAGGGGAAGGTTGTTAAGCATCTATAATATCTAATTATCAAGTTTTGTGAAGTCACATTAATCGGTGTATAAGTTAGGAGATCCAGTAGGATGATTTTCTACTTATTTGTTCATGAAAGTTGACTAAATGAACAGGCATGACGTAGATATTTGAGGTGTAAAATTATTAAAATTGTTTTGTGCTTAGAGATTTTGTTTTGGGCCCTCACTATGTTGTGGTTGACTTTGATGGGTGTGCATTAAATGTTATTCATGATTTGAGCTGACTATTGGAGAATATTTCATATTTTGTTGAAGCCGACATGAAGTGATTAAATCATTGATAGAAGATATATATAAGAGTTTGGTAAATTCATTTTGCATGGTGTAGTGTGTATGGGTGTGTTTTCAAAGTTTAAGGAAGTTCATTGTGAATATCATAAGGGTTGTAGGGTGACTATGCACAGTTGTATTTGTGCATAGAGGATTTTTGAGATGCGAATGTTAGCAGAGCAGAGAGAAGTGCAGAATCAGATAAAAGGTCCAAAATATGATATATGAGCCTAGTTCTAGAATTGTAACTAGGCATTTGTAGATGCTACCTTCTCAATTCAACCTTTTATGTAATCCAAATATTTTGTAAGGCAATGAGCCTTCCTATTTTTTAGCAATGCACTCTAGGAAGTGTGCCTCAATCCATGTGCATTCCCCTTTTTCTCTATACTTTTAACAGAGTATAAATTGTGGATTAACCTCCATCGTAGTTTTTCTCCTAACATGGTTTCCATGTAAAAATCCTTATGTTATGGTGTTATTTCTATTTTCTTTATGTGCTTGCATCTTTATTTTTGTCATTGTAAATGGTTTAAAAGATCATAATTATAAAGTTAAGTTTTGTTGAACATTGATTCACCCCCCCTCTTAGTGTTCCTTGAGTCCAACAATTGGTATCAGAGCCGAGTTCCTCTGAAGAAGTTTAACAACTTGAGGTGGATCTTGGATAATAATGGACTCTAGTAGTCTTCAAAAATAGCTTTTGGTGGCACCTGATGATCTTGATCAGTCTAAAGCAAAAGTCCTAGAATTGAAAGAAAATCTTGAGGATGCTAAAAAATTCATTCAATGATTGAAGGATAAAATTAATGAATCAAGAGAAAAGAGAAAGGAACTATGTGATCAGCTTAAGTGAAAAGAAAGTAAAAGCATGGAAGATGCTCATCTGAATCAGATCCTGAAGGAAATAAGTGAAGAATGTGAAAAACTAGCTAGAGATAATGCTAACCTAAAGCTTGAAATGGAATCTATGGTGATGAAGATGACTAAGGAGATTGAAGGAAGAAAGAAGAATGAGGAGTATATTTCCCAGTCTTTAAAAGAGAAATATGATGAATGCTATAGATTTAATAGTGGATTCATTCAACTGGAGATTGAACTGCAACAATCTAGAAATAATGAACAAGAGCTTGAAAGACAAATTGTTATTCTTATAGATGAACTTTCTACTACAAATGAATACAAGGAGAAGTTTAAAACCAATTCTGCTAAGCTTGATGAGCTGACTAAAGGACAAAAGGATGCAAATGACAAATGAGGTCTTGGATATGAGAAAGGAGAAAGCTATGAAACTAGACATAATAATTTTAGGCAAAGAAATTAGATGAAAAAAACTAGAATTTATCCGATAAGACAACCTAATGCTCATAATTTTAATGGATGTTATTTTACATGTAATAAATTTGCTCACATGTTTGCTCAATGTAGAAGAAAAATAAATTCAAGTAGTCCATCCTTCTCCTATTGGTGTTTTAGTTGCAAAAAGTTTGGTCATAAGTCAATTGAATGCAAAAGTATATAAAATAGCTCTGTCAGTAGCAGGAATGTTAAATTCTACACCTATGGTAGATTTGGGAATATTGCTAACCAATGCAATCAAGGGGAAATCAATGGAATGTTTGGTCTAGACAAAGAAATCCTGTGCGTTACAATTGCAACAGACTTGGTCACATTGCAAGATTCTGTAGAAACAAAAACATGGATAGAAGGGGTCTGGTATACAAAGGTAGAAATGCACAGAAAGATGATAAAGGAAAAGGGAAATTGACTATGGAAGAAATTAGAGATCAGATGAAGAAGACATGGGTAAGGAAGAGTGAGTCTGATGAAGGAAATAATCCCACACCATAATCTACTTCTGGTAATTCCTTCGAGAATTGATCTCAGGCCATTGGCCTAGGGGGAGTTTTCCAAGAAAATCCTTTACCCCCTATTGTAAGTTGGTGATCGAATATAGGAGATTGTTATTGGTTGTGCTAATAGTATACAAATGCATCAGTGAGTACTTGAACATAAATTTGAGAAGTTGAAGGTCTACAAATGAATCTTTCTCACTGTCTAAGAAAGTAGGGTATATGGAACACCTAGGGAAAAACATTTACTGAAGTAAAAGGGTTAGGTGTGTGAGTTACAAAAAGCTATCTGGAACCCTTATTTGTCACTTTGCATCGAAGAAGAATAGAAGGAGAGCCTTTGTAATAGAATTTGAAAGAATTGAAGATAATTTGACGGTGAATGTCTTAGGCATTTTAGTTGTTTGTGGATTTTCCATTTAATTTGGTGTTTGGAAGAAGAACTTGTTTGATACAGAAAGAAAAATGAAAAAAATAAAAGGAATGGTGAATTTAGATGAGTATAGTAGTGAAAATATTAGGGATGTAAGAAACATGTATGTTGTCGGTTGATGAATTGAAATGGTTGGAAGGTGTGAAACACAAAAATCTGGACATATGGAATGAATTCCCTTATTTTGAGAACATGAAAGTGGTTAGGTTTATTCTAGATAGATTGAATGATAATGTTCTAAACCTGGATAAACCCTATCATATTTCGAAAGAGGTGATTGGGAATCTAACTAGTTTATGTACAATCAGAGATATACCAAAAAAGAAGTCGATTGGGAACAAAGAAGTCGAAACCCTAATGGAAGTATCTCGAGATCAGAGAGCATTGATAATTTTGACTATCAAAGACCCCGTGAAAAGGTATATTGCGCATGGAATTTCTTATAAAATATTTTTTAGAAACAGGGAAGGATCAACTTTGGTAGGCAAAGTTTATATTTCTCATAAGATGATAATGGAGGATCAGGATTTTTACCTATGGAAAATGTGCAACTGACAAAGGAGGTAGATTACCCTTTCAATTTTGGTACCTTGGTTATGTGTCTTATGATGTACTTTTTGAATTTTTTTCCATTGAAGAACAATGTTGTATGGGAAAAGAATGAATCGGTTTGTAGGCAGATTTTTGAACACTCTAATACTTTGGAAAATTGTAAGCAAGAGTATGCAAATTTCTTTAAATAATTGCTAGAAAAGGTTGGAGAAATTAGCATTTCCATTTTGGTAAGAGCACTTGATTCTGGCTCTTCTTCTAGTGAGATGGAGAAAAAGAGGAAAAGAGCAAAACAAACCATTGAATGCACTCCTCCAACATGCAAAACCCCTAAAATTGAAGGAAAAAGAAAAGAACAAGTAATTGTGGATATACCAGATGAGGAATCTGATGAGAAATATGAAGACACTCCAAGGGAAGAACCAGAATCAGTTGAACTGGATGAAGTAACGACAGAAGGTAGTGAAGAAGAAAGTGTTTTATCCAAAGAAAATATACTACAGCTTATTCATGAGAAAGATGGGATGCAAAAAATTGTAGACATATGGACTATTAGACCTTCATTTGAGCAGGATATGATTGAAAACACAATAAGTGCTTATTTTGTGCACAATAATATTAGTTTGGAGAGCTTGCAGAATGTTTTTCTTGAAGAGATGGGGTATGTGCAGGATAATGATGGGCCAAAAAGTGGTGATATGATGGGTATCTGTAGGCTATGTGGTTGATGAAATTAAAAGGGTTTTTAAAGGAGATTCTCAGCTTTCCACCAATATAAATTATGCTTTACTTTGAATTTAATAATAAATAATTATTATTCATTTTTTATTTGAATTACAACTAAAGTCCTGATTGATAGGCTAATTGAAAAACATCTATAGCTTTCAAACATTATCACATTTTTTGAATCCAAAATATGCACCACACTCTACGCTTCACATACTATAGGATGAAAAAAAGAAAATTGAATTTCATGAAGTTTTGACCAAGTTAAGGTGGTTAGACATACAAGTTTTTATATTTTTTAAAACTTGTAAAAAAAATTACAAAAAAATATGCATCACATTCGGACATGAGTCCTCTACTTATGTCTAAAATATTATAAAAAAATAGTATCATTAAATTATTGTGGTTAGGGTGGTTAGACATACACCTACTTCTTATTTTTTCCCTAAAATTTAAGTACTACTGCATTGAAATTTCAAATTTTCACCAAATAGATTTTTTAAAAAAAATAAACCTAGTAGTTTAGAAACTACATTCAATTTGCTATAGATTCTATTTGTACATTTTTTTGAAATTTAATATAGATAACTTAATCAAATTTTTACATCAAGTTGCCTAACTTTGATTTTTCTAAATTTTTTGCCACTTAAGGGCCTATTTTTTCCATGATGATCCCACACATACCCGATGATTGAATGTATTAAGGAGATCATGGACTCTGAGTCTCAAGACAAGAAGGAGGGAGAAATAATTCTACATCTGGAGGAGCTGTTTAGGTTATCACTCACCAAGATGAAAGGGAAAATGAATGAGTTAAGGCAATGCATAAATGCAGTGAACAACATCTACAACTATTGCTTCTGTTGGCCTCATGCAGTTGGTAAATACAAAGAAAAGTTGGAGCAGATTGAAACTGAGTTGATCAAGATTGGTCAAAATTATGACATTTTTTAGGACTAGGATGGTACAATCAAGAAAAGGATTCAAGAGTTGTAGTCTGAGCACACAAAAGTTCAATTCAACAGAAAAAATCTTGTGGACACCTTTTGGAAAGTGAAGGATTTAACAGAATGCAGATTGGAGCAACTAATTGAGATTCTAAGGAAAGGAGAGAAATTAGAAGTCTAAGCTATCGCTATTCTGGAATCCCTCATCAAAATTATCTAGACATCTAAGAACAACAGCTTGATCATAATCATTGGGATTGTGGTAGAAGCTTGGAAGAAATTTCTTCCAGAGATGAAAGATAAGTACAAGATAATCTTCTAACTTGAATATCAGTCATATTTCTTCAAGTTTTGAACCAGTTTTTGAATTAGTAATTTTTGGTTACATTTCAAAGGGGCATATTGAAAACATGTTTGTCATTGATGTCAAAGGGGGAGAGAGAGCAGTGAAAAATTCTTTATCATTCTCAGGGGGAGTTGTGTTTTGAAATTTTGAACTTTCGCAGTCTAATCACATTGGTTCTAGCACTTAGTCATTTTTCACTAAGTGATGCCATCAATACCAAAGAGAGAGATTTTTGGAATATGGCTTCTAGTGTTGTCATTGATGGCAACCTAAGTAATTATTTCAGTCTGCAAGTCAGGATTTGTTTATACCGACAAACAGAGTAAAGAAAATAGTATTACCAGAAGTCAGGATAAAGAAAATGGTATCCAGTTAGTATGTTGATATGTATGCTTCACTGGATTATCATCTTGAGTTGTGGATCTTAGGGAAGGTTGTTAAGCATATATAATATCTAATTATCAAGTTTTGTGATGTCGCATTAATTGGTTTATAAGTTAGGAGATCCGGTAGGATGATTTTTTGCTTATTTGTTCATGAAGGCCAACTAAATGAATTGGCATGTCGTGAATATTCAAGGCATAATTATTTAAAGTGTTTTATGCTAAGAGATTTTGTTTTGGGCCCTCACTATGCTATGCCCAACTTTGATGGGTGTGCATTAAATTTTATTCATGATTTGAGCCAACCATTGGAAAATATTTCATATTTTGTTGAAGTTGACATGAAGTGATTAAATCATTGATAGTGGATATATATAAGAGTTCGGTAAATTCATTTTGTGTGGTGTAGTGTGTGTGGGTATGTGTTTGAAGTTTAAGGAAGTGAATTTTAAATATTAGAAGGGTTGTAGGGCGACTATGCATAGTTGCATCTATGCATAGAGGATTTTTGAGATGCAAATGTTAGCAAAGCAGAGTGAACTGCAAAATCAGACAAAAGGTCAAAAATATGATCTATGAGCCTAACTAGAACTGTAACTAGGCATTTTTAGATGCCACATTCTCAGTTCAATCTTTTTATGTAATCCAAATATTCTGTTAGGTAGTGAGCCTTCCTATTTTTGAGCAGTGAGCTCTAGGAAGTGTGCCTAAATGCATGTGCATTCCCCTTGTTCTCTATACTTTTAATAGAGTATAAATTATGGATTAAACTCCATAGTGGTTTTCCCCCTAATAGGGTTTCCATGTAAAAATATTGGTGTTATGGTGTTATGGCTATTTACTTTATGTGCTTGCATCTTTATTTTTGTCAACTACTATAAATGGTTTAAAAGATCAGAATTATAAAGTTAAGTTTTGCTTAACACTGATTCACCCCCCCTCTCAGTGTTCCTTGAGTCCAACACCAGGAACACATAACACAATCATAGGGGAACACATCACAACACACATATCTAATCTAAAGGTAAAGAAGAGGCCTCCCCCTAACATTAATCAACCAAGAGGTCATCCGCTTCCTAATCTAGATCATTGTAAGGGGAAGGAGGATGGGCCTACAATGGTGGAATATTCGGGGGAGGAGCTTTTGACCCTCCCATAACAAGGGCTAAGGAAGAAGGCCCCAAAACGTCTTCTCCACTACGCTCTTGTGGAGCTATGGTACATGAATTTTCAAAAATTGTTGACAAGGTTGGAACTTCATCCAGAGAGTTAAAAATGCACTTTACTAGAGTACTATGTCATGCCTCAATGGAAAAAGAAGGCTATTCCTGAGATTCATCACTTGGATCACTGAGTGACTCAGGAGCGGTGACAAACTCAGGGGAAGCTGGGATTGGCTCTGTCACCATGAAAAAATAAGTCAACATAGGACCAAATTTCGGAGAAGGTGGGATCCTCTTACATACTCCATTACTAGAAGAGCCATCCTCCATCTTCTATTTCATCGAGGGATGTGAGCTTCCCATAGATGAGGCAAGAGGCACAAAGGAGGAGGAGGAGAAAACTGTGAAAGATACCACTGAAGTATTTGACATATCTATTGGTTTAGGGAACAATGGGATGTTTGAAAGAGACATCAAAAGGGGTGGCTCCACCAAAGGAGCAATAAACACTTGCACCTTTTTTGGGTTAAGCACACTTACATTCACAGTGGGAGATGAAAGAAAAATTGAATTCAATTGAACACAAGCAGAGTTGAGGAGAGAGGAGGACACATCAAGAGGCCCTAAAGTAGGGGTGGATGTCTCCTCTTCCTTCTTCACCTGAGTAGAATACTCAACTACAAGATCCTTTCACCTATGCTTGTGCTCACATGCAAGGCAATTTCTTTGAATCTTTGAACTAGAGACCAGAGGTTGCGAAGGGATGGAAGACTCATACTCAGCCATGGGAGTGTCCACCATAGCTGCTTCCAATGGAGGGGCAGGCTCTTGAATAGGCTCTTGAATGGGAGCAAGAGGAAGATATTGAGAAACAATAGGGGGAGACGATTCTAATGCCTTGAGAGTGGACCTCTTCTTATTTAATTCCTTAGGAGCAGAATCGATGGGAGGCTGTGGAGGTTGAGACGTAGAGGATTCCCCATGGGGACCTTTTCCCTTGCCATACAAGTAGTACCATCTAAGTGGTTTGGTAGGGATGTTTGATATCCTAATTTTAGGCTTATGCCAAGCAGGTATCATCAAACTCAGTGGGTAAAATCTAGGCATATTCATCCAAAACACTTCTCTAAAAAGAGGAGTGGGAGAGCCATCCCGAGGATGGGGGAGCTTCTCTTTTCCATTTCATGAAGACGAGGAAGCTAGATTTTATGCTATAAGAAGAGTTAATTTTGGTTGTCCCTTGCCCCAGTCTTATACTTCACATAATTCTTGTAAAGGTAGGTTTGTTCTTGGGGGGAACAGACCAAATAGGGTGGGCCAAAAATGATCCACTGAGCAGCCCCCATGGGACACCAATGGTTGGTATCTAATGTCATGCACTACATGAACAAAACCTTCATGGGAGAACTTCAAACACTTATTAATGGAGGCGATTGGATTCATGGAAGCTAGCTAGGGTATGCCTAACTTCATCCTGAGTAAATTCAACTCTGGAATAACATTAAAAATTATGTCTACAACCCTAGGTCCAACTAGGACATGCAGAGTTATTGAGCCATATGGCTTGAGAGAAATACCATCATGTGTACAAATGGTAGGTTTTGTTTCTTCGTATTCCTTTCTATGCAATGAATTAAGCCATAACGTCTCTTTTGTAATGAAATTCACTCGGCTTGTGGGGTCGACTAAGACCCCTGTCACAATGTTTCCATTGATACGAGTAGTAATGTAGAGGGGAGAGGGCTTATTATTCAAGGGTAAATCCTGAGACATGAATTTCATGTCTACGGAGCTGGGTGCAGATTGTGTGATAGGAGTAACTGTGACCATGTTAACATATGCCTCGGGCCGAGTGCTAGAATCGAAGGGATCGATAATCATGTTGGAAGAATGAAACGAAAATGGGTCTATGTATATCTGCAACTCACTATTCACTTTCACCACTTATTTGTTTGCATTTGTTTTACTCCCATCAAGGTGAATAGTACCATACTCGATCTAGTCTTGTATCTTGTGATGCAAGCACATACAACATTCAATATCATGTCTATTAACTTGATGATATTGATAGAAGGTATTCACATTGTACCAACTAGGGTAAGGTTCTTTGAGAGGTTTAGGATTCTCCAAGGCTATGATCTTATCCTTTAACAACTTCTGCAAGATGGAAGAATAAAATTCTACCAACTTTGTGAAATTTTTGTTGTGTCTGAGGACATTATAATTCGTAGCAGCTATTACATTCGTAACAACCTTACCCTTTCAGAGATTGATACAATGGATTTTCCTTTTGAACGGAAGCACAAGGAGGATCCCTCAAACTAAACTACCATTTGTTGATATTCTCGTAATGCTACACATAGAGGCATGGAAGAAGGGTACTTCATCAGGGAAAATTTTTCCTTTGAAGGTCTTTTTAGGTTCCCTATGAACACCTTATGTGCATCAGAATTGGGCAGTAGATACGAGATCTATGAGAAGAGTGCTTTGTACCGCACTATGAAATTGGTGATCTTCTCATTATCCCCTTGTTTACATTAGATGAGATCCAGATAGGTCATCTTCAGTCTGATGTTGGCTTGGAACTATCAGAGAAACTGATTTACCAGTTGATCAAATGAGAAGATAAAATTGTCTAGTAAGGAACAATACCATTCGAGCGTTATGTCCTTAATAGATTGAGGAAATAATTTTTCCATCAATGCATCGTGATGGAAGAAGCCTATACACAGGGAATTAAAGGTAGACACATGCATTTGTGGGTCCCCTTTTCCCCCATATTTTTTTGAATTAGGGAATCTCCATTACTTGTGAGAATGGACTGTTTAGGATTGGTATCGACAATGGGCTATGTCAGAACAAGGGTTGAAAGATAGGCTCAGCAGAGGCTTGGGAGAGACTCACCAACTGGCTTTGCATATTACCCATATTCTGAAGAAGAGTATTCAAAATAGGGTCTTGGGATGACAAAGGTCCAGTGGAATCTCCTCCATAACCAACACCAGAGCCACCTTCGGAACCACCAACATTACCACCATCGTAACCACTACCATAGGAACCGCCACCAGCAAGGCCTCCACGAGAGGCACCTCTACTTCTGAAGCCACTACTAGGGCCTCCACCGAATCCACCTTTGCTAGTGCCATTTCCATTGCTGAAGCTACCACACTAACAAATCTTCCACCACTCAACCTGCTAAAACCTCCACCACTAGAGGTGACAAGAGGGGTGAAACTAAAATGCAAGGGTATTATATTCACTTTGATAGTTTCAGATCTCTTAGAGACAAACAAGATGATAATTTATGGGACTATGTCGACCATGTACACAGACATGGGAGGCATCAACATTCCTAACCATTTCTCATGTTCTTCAAAAGTGGCCCTGTGTATGATGTTATGGTTGTTTGGAGGGGCACATGCTTTAGTCAGACTAGAGAGAGTAGCTAGGAGTTATATGCCTGTTCGGTCTTTTCCCACCATATACTTTATTTTTCTAATAACTTTGGCGGACCTAACCATCTTTGGGTCCCTTTCCAAGTGATTTTCCAAGTCATCCAATCCTTTTCTACTAAGGGTAGAGATATATTCTGAAGGAATGTGAACAACCTCATGCTTGTCTATCGATGATGGTGTAGGAGATGTAGGGGGAGTGGGGACGTGGTTGGTCTCATCAAAAAATCCTACGTCACCCCTTGAAAACTGCTCCTAAGTAGCAAGACCAATGGTAGATCCAACAAAATGGCTTATAGAGAAACCAAAAGTGACCTTCGTCCTTTCCATCAGAAGGTGTCACAAAATTATCCTAACAATGTACTCAGAAGTTGTGGAATGGGTTGTGATGCTCATAAAATTTCACAACACTCAAGCTTACAATGATCACAAGACACAAAGAAAAATTCTCAACACTGACGAATGGACAAACATTAGTTCATGTTAGGCTCACCAAAAATGTAAGAGAGGGGGACCAACCACATCAAGGCTCCAGGTCACGAAGAGCTGAGAGTGGAGGGCTGCCCTAACTTACCTCGCTCTAAAGGGTATCTTGGAATAAGCATTGAGAATGATGAGGACTATGATGTACTTCAATCACTCTATAGATCCTGAACTTAAGTTTAGGCTAGGAAAGCTAGTTTTTGGAGTCGGTACTATGCCTCAAACAACTCTCTATCCGAGGATAACAACGTAGTTTTGGGACATCAACACGATGCATTAGCATCTATTGGGTGTGCTGGCATCTGTATGGTTATAAAAAAATGAACAAAATAGAAAATTCTCAAAAAAAATCTTACAGCCTAGCTAACTAATCTTGATGGTAAAAACAAACTAAGAAAGTATAGGAAATATAAATTAAAGTGATAAAACAAGTAAACAAGAACTAGGGTGACAAAGATAATCTCACAAAGATGCACGTTCGCTAGCTAGCTCCATAGTTTCTCTCACCTGCACACAAGAAAGAAGGGGAAAATTGTTGGGGCTATATAGGGGCCTGCCTCAGTTAGATCCTTGTTTAGGTGTTTCGACCTCCATGGACATCCAAATAGCAATGAGATAGAAATATGTGATAAAGAAATAAAGAAAGTAGAGATTGCAATAAACACTACAAAATAGTATTATGCTACTCAACCAAATCACAAAGGAGAGGAGAAAAACGTGACCACCTCCAACCAAGAGCTCACTAGCCAATGGAGGAGAATACAGACTTGGAAAATTCACCACAGCCACAACTATGAAGAAGTGAAGCCTCACAAGCCTCTAATCCCACACTATAATGGCTTGCTTCACACTTGCTATGTGGAGTTGATGGAGTGCTACTGCTAATGCAATGGAGTGTTGAGAATGCTGCTTGAAAGTGAAAGTGAAAGTTGAATAGATTTAGAGTGTGTGTAGGAATTGCAACAGGATGAAATGAGATGAAGATGGATGAATTTGAAGGAGAAGAGGGAAGAATCTACCATTTTCAGGGTCGGTTGGTCGAAGAGGGGCATAACACATTGTTCCTAATTGAAAGTGTAACGCCTTTTCCAACTTCAGATGCGAGAATCCATCAGGGATGGTAGTGCACCATGTGGATGTCTATTCACCATGTGTGCATCCCTGATACAAATTTCCTCACTGACACAATAGACAGATGCCAAGTGGAAGTAAGGTAGTTGGGTGGTGTGGAATTTCACCTTCAATTTGATTTTCTAAGGTGAGGTTGTGTAAAATGGGAACTTGCAAAAGGGGTGTATATTTTCTCCCATACACTAATGTCCCTTTGTCCTTTTAGATCACTCCACGTGGTAGTCGCTCGCTTCCTCACTAAGAAAAAAAAGGCATAGGCAGGTCCCATACAGGATGGCGAGGAGTGGTCTGGATTCACCCACATCACCCGTTATCAACTATCGATCCTTGCTTGATAAAATTTTCACTGCATTTAAAACCAAGTGGGGCCCTCCATGAAGGGACAAATGTTGACAATCCACTAGCCTATCACATTATTTTAAGAAAAAATAAAATCAAATGGGGTAGTAGGGAGCGACCTTGATGAATCCACATCAATAAACAACCACCGTTGATCACACCAATTCATCACCCATAGTTCTTTCAAAAGTGTTGGGACTACCAATGAGGAGGGCATGTGGCATTCACCTGCTAGTCCATTGGAATATTTAAATGAAAAAAAAATAGAGTAGGGGTGTGCGTAACGACTATGATTTGCTTGCAGTGATCAAACTATCATCATAAAACCATAAATTTGCACATGCCAAAAGTTAGTTCATAAAAGAGGGCCACCACTAGGCTTATGGTAGATTGGGACATAATAATTAAGGTTAAAACCTTAGGTGACTATGGATAATATTAAAACTCAAGCATAGAACCAGAAAAATATTTTGAAGAACATCAACCCCGATCAATATAAGGAAAAAAATTCTACTGTGACGGGCAATAGTCGAGATTGTTAGGACTCAGGGGTCGGTAACATAACGGACTCGATGACATAAGTCACAACTTAACTAATTAGGAACCTGTGAAAAAAGGTCAATGGTGAAATATAACTATTTCCTTTAGACTCAAGGGTAACTTAGGAAGGGTTTTAGCAATATAAACCC
This sequence comes from Sequoia sempervirens, assembly GCA_007258455.2. NCBI lineage: Eukaryota > Viridiplantae > Streptophyta > Pinopsida > Cupressales > Cupressaceae > Sequoia > Sequoia sempervirens. The sequence goes on from VDFB02252616.1 coordinate 35,083,011, forward strand.
TAAAACAATGGCAGTGAACCAAACCCTAAGCCTATATAGATCTGGATTTAACCAAAATTTTGTAGAATTTTGAGATGGAACATGAAGCAAATTCAGAGGTGTCATCAGGGTCCTCCATACTACCTTCTTCAAACACCACTGTAAGTTGTACTCTTGAAGTTTGAAGTTCAAAATAGTTTGAACTTAGCAGATTTAACAACATCCTTCTAAGGGGACTCCATAAGATGTATGACCAAGGCTCGAGGCCTGAACTTTTGCAACCTCTTCAACACTTGCACAACATCTGCAACACAACTTCAATCTCTGACATCAATGACACATTTAGATTAAATCCAACATCCTCCTTTACTAGGTCAGGTCCATTTCACCTATGATCCTCTTTCATCATGCCAACAATCTCCCTTGCATGATTTCCCCTTTTGACATCAATGACAACAATATGCCAACAACTACAACCACTAATCCAACACTTGAAATCTCACATTCCACTTCACAATTTCACACCTTACAACTTTGCAATTTGCATCATTTTCATCACACACATCATCCCTCAACAACTCAACTCATATTTATATCTACTTCAACCTTGAAACCTTTCTCCAAGGTTGTCTATGCACCACAAACATGAAAATTCAGATTAGATCAACACCAAAACACTTCTATGGTAGATAGAAGTGAGTAAATACCATATCAAAACTCAATTGGGACCCAAATCAACAACACTACTCAACTACACACTTAAACAATATGTATCCTTCACATGTAGTGTAAACACTAGGTTAGTAATTATCCATGCAAACACTATTAAAATTTTAAGTACACACTTCATCAAGCTGAAGGATGACTTGCGAACCACACACCATTCTTGAACATGATGTAGAATGCTCCATAAACACCATGAAATACAACAAACTCCTTTGAAATAAATTTCATTTGAAGAATGTACAAGCCCAGTACACTCAAACAAATCTGCCATACATTGTGTTGTGTGGTCTCACAACACACCCCAAGACTATAAGACTTGGGGACCCATGTGAAAAATAACACTTATGGCAGGTGCTGGCTAGTTGAAGAGATCAGTGAAAGCTAAAGTCTAAGGTAATTTTTTGGAGTGCTTTATGATTTGAGTGTACTAGGTATTGGGTACTGGAGGGCCAAAAATGCAAAAATGTTATTGCAAAATGATTTGAAGTGTTTCAGCCCAAGAAAATGTGGAGGTTCTAGTGGAATCCAAGGTCTAGGAAAATTTTATTTTGGAAAAAGCTGAAGTGTTAGGTACTAGGTAATAATGTTAAGTTTAAAGTTAAATGCTTAAGTTTTCCTGAGGGTCCGAAGGCCTGGTAACCGGCCAAAAGGATATAATTATGCAAGAATATGATTTTAAAAGCGTGATATTCATGATATGTTTAAAATGATGATTTGTTAATGATGGTTTTGTTTTCATGAGAGTTTTGTAAATGTTTTAAAAGGGATTTAATATGTATTGTGCTTAGAGGAAGAATAGATTATGATGCACCATTTAGGTATGGACGGTCAGGAAAACTTGGGTTGTAGGAAAATCCAATGGTGTTACCAGGTTCAATAGTACACTTTAGAAGCTCATGCGAGGACAAAGTTTGTTGCGAAGAAGTACCGAGTATTGGGAAATAAAAAACCTTGGTATTATGCATGCAATGAAGAAGTGTTCTCAGTCTTAGGGTCATTCAATTATGAGAATATTTCATCCGATTCCAAACCTGAATGTATGAACAGAAGGTTCACTTGATCATTTTGAACATATGGGAAGTTCCTACATTTTGTTTGGTGGGTTTTTTTGGTTCCAAGATGGAACCCTGATAATACAAACATGAAGATCTTGAAGGTTATTAACATGCTAAAGAAGGTTGAAATCCGTTGAGTTCATTGGTGATTCTCTTTCCAGTTGTTATATTTCACATGCCTTGTTGTGATTTGTCCCTTGGATTTCCTCTCATGTATTTTTCTAATCCTGTGTCTTGTTCTTATAAAAGGCTAGGAGATGTTTCATTTTAAGTTAAGTTTAGAATTTGTGGATGTTAGAGAATCAAAACTTCTTTAAGTCTTGTTCTTTCTCCTATTTTCTAAATCATTCCAGATTGAAAACTTGTATGCACATAGAAGATAATCAATGTCATAGCTAATTTGAAAGCTACCACTAGGTATGAAATATTGTGTAGCTGGTTATTTGTTCAACTGGACAAGACTATATGCTGCACTGTTTAGGGGTTCATACAGAACCTACCTAGTGTCCAAATAAACCCCCCTTTCTTTAAAGTCTCACATTATTCTATGCCTAGCTATGAAGCAATCCGATGAAGTATAGAGTGGTTTTCTTTGTTTTGGTTAATTCTTAGGGCATGAATGGATAATACCTAGGAGCAATTTTACTTTTCAGTAATTTTGATGCCCTATTTTAGAATAGATGTTTAAATTTTAGAAAATATTTCAAAAAAGATATGAATGAATATAAATTTTATTGCAAATATTTTGATTCCATAAAATTGTTGAATGCTTAAAGATAAATTTACTTAAGTGATAGAAAAGTTATTTGAAATACATGAAATGTTAATACAAATCTGTTGATTTCATGAAATTTTTTGATGACCGAATTGAGAATATCTTGTACATATCCTTATGATTCCTTTGAAAATTGGATATTATTGTTTACCCCTTGTGATTAGTAGCATTATCACAATGAACCATGATGCAAACCTAGTATGGTCAAGACCTAAAATAAATGACCCTTGGGATTAAGCTAAGTCAACCTAAGATTTGGGTTGTCCAGGTTCATTCTTTCAAGTAAAGATAGGTTCATGTGGTCTGTCCATGAGAATTTATCTGCAATGTTGGTGTGCGACTAAAATCGTGATCAACAAATACCTCTTAAGGCACGAAAATCATCAGTAAGTTTCCTAAGGGTCCTATAATATCATGTTTTTGGGCTTACTACCCTTAATAGGGGGTGGTAATGCAATCCATCTTGCATTGCCAAGGTCTTCCATTTTTCGTTCAATTTGTGTTTTTGTATGTAGGAATGACAACTTTTTGAGTTTGTAAGGTTTGGATTTCTTGCTTGTTTGAGGATCTTGTTGAGATAGATGTTGAGGAGGACCTAAGATGATCCTATCATCCTTGTAAAGTATTAGTTGTTCTTTAGGAAGGAGGACACTTATGTTGGGAGGAGGATCTTGGTATCTTCAATTGGTATTTGTTCCAAGAGTTTACGAATTTCATCTTTGCTTGTTATGTCACATCCTTGTTTGCTTAAGATCATGAAGCCCTTTCCATATGTGTCTTCTAGGTTGATTGATGTGTTGGTCACTTTGTTAACATAGGATGTGTTGGCCTCCTACAATGATATAACAACTAAGCCTTTACAACTATGATTCAGAGATTGGAAATCTAACTTGAATAGTTATTTCAATAATGATGAAGGTGCATTTAAGTTGTCAACATAGAGACGTGAAATTGAAATGGGTTAGCACAATATTTGCACTAGTAACTCAAAGTAGCCATTTTCATTCTACAGCTAAGAAAAGCAAAATGTTGAAAGTAAATTGCCTGGAAAGGAATAACATAAATTCTGAACATCAACCAACAATTATACTAAGCTAAAATGGATGAAAAAAATGAAAATCTGAGCAAACAAACAAGAAATTAGTACTCTTTCTACTTTCTCTACAGGAATAGTCACATAATGGAATTCTAGTGGCTCCAAGAACAATCAACACTAGATTCTTAACTAATTATTGAATAGAAAGTAATAACTAGGCTAAACTAATCTAAAGGATGGATTGCTCACCAAGTGGGCCACATTGGATAAGTATATCCTCTAAAACTAATACAAGATATAAATAGGAACATCTTTTATGGCTTGAAATAGAGGTATTTGGACACATATATGCTTCAGCTGATCCAAGATGTCAAAAGTTGTGTCCTCTTTGTCTTCCTCTTGATTGGAAACTTCCAATCTCTAAGGAAATGGTGGTTCTTGTTTAGTCTGCTTAACTGGGACTGGTTCAAGATCTTTATGTGCTTTTGGCTGAATGGAATCGTTTAGAGGTTCCTCTTCCTCTTCCACATGAAGCTCAGTAATGGGTATGTGTAGGATCATCATGGAAAAAAGAGGCCCTTAAATGGCAAAAAATTCAAAAAAATTAGAGTTAGGAACTTGACGTAAAAATTTGAATAAGTTATCTATATTATTTCAAAAATATGTAAGAATAGAATCTGTAGCAAATTGAATGCAATTTCTAAACTACTAGGTTTGTTTAAAAAAGAAAAGAAATCTATTTGGTGAAAATTTGAAATTTCAATGCAGTGGTACTTAAATTTCGGAAAAATAAGAAATAGGTGTCTGCTTGACCACCCTAACCAAAATAAAATTATAATATTTTTTTATAAGATATTAGATGTAAGTAGAGGACTCTGTGCCAATGTGATGCATATTTTTTTGTAATTTGTTTCAAGTAAATAATTAATTATGAATTTTTATTACAACTTTTTAAAAAATATAAAAACTTGTATGTCTGACCACCTTAACTTTGTCAAAACTTCATGAAATTTAATTTTTCTTTTTTTAATCCTATAGTATGCAAAGCATAGAATGTGGTGCATGTTTCAGATTCAAAAAATGTGATATTGTTTAAAAGTTATAGATGTTTTTCAATCAGCCTATCAATCGGGACTTTAGTCATAATTTGAATAGAAAATTAATAATAATTACTTATTAAATTCAAAGTAAAGCATAATTTATATTGGTGGAAAGGTAAGAATCTCCTTTAAAAACCCTTTTCGTTTCATCAATTTTGGATAAAAAAATAGTCAACAGCCACATACCCATCATATTGCCACTTTTTGGCCCATCATAATCCTGCACATACCCTAATAATAGGTGTGGAAGGAGTTGGTAAAGTAGTTCTTGAATGCAAATGAATGTCATTCACACTCACAACATATGCAGGGAATTGATTTTAATTGGCAGAGTATATTGGCTACTTTTGTGGTTTGTTATTTGGGTTAGGTGTGGGCTGAGCTGGTAGCTGAGTAGGTTTAGGTGCATTTGAGTTTGAATTAGTAGGAGGAGGCATTAGAGTAGGTTGCTGGGGTTGAGAAGGTAGCCACATGTAACTAGTTGTCTGGTTTGGCCATTATTGTCCTCCACTCCTTTGAGATGTTTGTTGCTAGTTTCTTGGAGGTGGTTGCCAAGGTCCTTGAAACTACTACCAATTCCCCTGAGGTTTCTGCAACTGGGGTGGAGAGTTTTGATGATTGGGCCAAGCATTTGGAGGGTTATTCCAAGGTTGTGGTGGATATCCTCCATAGTTGGATGGATATGGAGGCTACCATTAGTTACCAGATGAATAAGAATTAAAATATGGCCCAACAAAAGATAGTGGATCTGGTGGCATACCTTTTCTTGGAGCCCATGGCCTCCTTTGTGCAACATAGTAGACCCGATCCTCTTCAATTTTGATTGGTTTGAACTCAAGTGGAATCTTCTTGTTGTCAATATTAGCTACCATCTTTCATATGCGGTCCTTCTTCCTTTGTTTGCAATGGGGCTAATATTCTGTCCACATTGCCTCTACCTCCTCATGTTTCTTCTTAGCCTGAAGTGTATCTAGTTGAGTAGTTAGATTGTTTATGATATCTTGCTTGAAATCTATAGAAAAATGAGTAATCTCCATTCTTGAGACTCCAGTAGTAGATGACTTACCCATAGAGGATTGGTAAGCTCTCCCTTTCTTTGAGGCTTCCCTAGATTAGTTTTGACTTAGTTTCTTGATGTCTTCCCAAGGAAATTGGGCAATATCTCCTCTTGCCATCAGGTCCAAGGCATCAATGAAGCTCTCATTAATTCCCCTTATGAAAAGAAGCTTTTGTGATTCTTCATTAAGGGTATGGTGTGGAGATTTCTCTAGGAAAAACATAAACCTTGAAATGTAATCCTCCAAGCTCTCATCTTCCTTCTGTTGTATCCTAAAAATGTCATCTCCTCTCATGTCATTGCCCCTGCAATATTATTTATACTTCTTAAGGAACTTTGTCTTCATTTCCGCCCAAGTAGCCATAGTATCTCTACCTAGGCTCAAAAACCATCTTACTGTAGCCTCTTTCAAAGTGGTTGGAAACAACTTAAGCCCATAAGCATTAGTGGTATAATCATAACTCCTACAGAGTATATCAAACTTGAACAAGAAAGTATCAAGGTCTTCTGTAACAAGTCCATAGACCTTAGGAAGTGCTGAAGTAAGGACATTTTTGAGGTTGTCAACTTCATTCTAATGAGTAGTGGGGAAAGGAAAAGTTGGTTGGTTAGGTTTGTTTCTATTTGCATCACCCATGGCCGCTTGAAGGATTTCTAAAGCAAAGGGGTTTTCAATTAGATTTTGGTCTTTAGAGGAATCTTAAGAACTGGTCAGGTTAGGAAATGTATCAGTGAAGGGGTGTGGTTCTTCTTCTTCTTCATTTCTGGGAAGATTTGGAAGCTCTTCTAGGTAGAATGAATCAGGATGATTAGGAAGGAATCTCCCATAAGCATCTCTTCTCCTCCCTCTATACATGTGGTATCAACTCAGCATCAGCAAACTCACACAAAGAATTGGTGAAAGAATAGCGGACCATTAATTTCCTAGATGAACTTATTCTAAGAATAAACTTCAAAAATACTACAACAAGAAAACTATCAATGACTCCAAAGAACTTCCTAGTTTGACACCATCCCCAACAATGACACCAAATGTTGGCCTCCTATAATGATCTAACAACTAAGCCTTTATAGCTGTGATTCGGAGATTGGACATCTAACCTGAATAGCTATTTCAATCATCATGAAGGTGCATTTAACTTATCAACCCAATGACGTAAACTTGAAATGGGTTAGCACCATATGTGCACTAGGAACTCAAAGTAGCCATTTTAATTCTACAGCTAAGAAAAGCACAATGCTGAATGTAAATTGCTTGGAAAGGAATAACATAAATGTTGAACATTAAACAACAACTATACTAAGCTGAAATGCATGACATAAATGAAAATCTAAGCAAACAAATAGGAAACTAATCTATTTGCTTTGGCTACAAGAATAGTCATAGAATGGAATTCTAGTGGTTGCAGGAACAATCAGTGCTAGAGTCTTAACTAATTATTGAAAAAAAAGTAATACTAGGCTAAACTAATCTAAAGGATGGATTTCTCACCAAGTGGGACCCCTTGGATGAGTATCCTCTAAAACTAATACAAACTTAGATGCTCAAACTGATAACCTCATTTTATTCATTGGAAAACATGAGTACAAAAGAGTAGCATAACTGTATTGTTAAAAACTTAAAAATGCAAGTACATCATTAGATCGTGCAACCTTCTGAGAAGGAGCATCTAATTCTTATAATTTATACTACCAACTAAGCAAGTCGGTCAAATCCACAAATTGGGAGGATGCTATTTAGGGAAAGCAGGGAAAGAAATGGAAGTGCAGTTATGCCTGCATGGAATCTAGTTAGACATGCATGTCCAAACACAAATTTAGCACTGCAATAATGCCCCATATTTTCTCAACAACAATAAAGGCCATTACAAGGTAGTTGCATTTGATTTGCATGGGGAATCCCTTACCGTCAACCTCCTTTGATCTTTGAATGATTCCCTTGTTGGACTTTATGGTGCATGACCAGCTGGCGGTGTCTTTCTCAACTTAGTATCCTCAAATTATATCTGCATGGCAATGTTAGTACACACAATAATTGCATATCTATAACCACCTTAAAGAACATTCATTAACCACATACAAAATTAATATAGATAGTCCATATAATATTCCAATGTCATTAAAGATTTGCAAAATAGGATTAGGCCCAATTTCTATAGTTTTGAGGAAATAGATCATAAAAATGCCAACACTTAACATCAAGGTCCATGAAAAATTCAACAAATAAATAATAAATTCTACCCAAAATTAGGCCATAAACTAGACTCATCAGGATGGTTGAATTTTTGCTTGGTTACAGGAGCTAGGTTCATCTATTGTAGGGAGCTTAGGTTTAGTTTGTGTCTCAATTTTGGGATGTAAAAGATGAAACATCTCAAGTTGTGTTGGCTATTTCATGGAAGGATAAAAGGATGCATTAGTCTCAAGATTTTCAAGGATATTGTTTATATAGTTTTTCATGCTATCATCATCTTCTTTAATGATGTCAATTCCATGAGGAGGAAATGCATTAGGAGTTGATTCAGTGTGAGTGGGTTCAATTTCATTATGATCATTTCCAAAAACACAACTTGATACATCCACTAATGATTTCAAGGACATCCACAACTTACCAAAGCATACCTCCATGATGAAATGTAAGACTAATAGTTGATTGATTTATAATGCAAGAGATCTTAAAATGATGTTTTGAAATGCACTTAAAATGAAACCAAATTAAGCTAGATCTAATGAAATTACGGAAACAAAAAATCAACAAACTGAAACTAAGATCTAACAGTAGCAAACAAAAGCACAAAAATGAAGTTTTGAATACTGTAAAATGCAGATTCAGACCTGATTCGAGACTAAATCACCCAGATGGGTGAATAAGTCCCAATTAGGGTTTTTGGAAAGTTTAAATACTCAAAAACAGAAAGCACAAAATTCTAAAAAATTTGGGAAAACCACCTGTACATGGACTAAATTTCCCAAGTGGTCGAATGAGTCCTAGATTAGGATTTTTACACCAAATTCAACAAATTTTGAGTAGATTTTAAGGTTTATAGGTTGTATGCTCAACTGATTGTTTGTAAGTACATTTTTTCAATGAAATTGAATGTTGTAAGATACAAAAATGCAACCTATATGCACTTTTCACTAATGCAATATTTAAGATCCCTAAATGTAATTTAACTAATGCAAATCTAATGAAAAGTTAACCTAGATCTAGGACTACAATGTTCTCCAAATTAGAAATTCAAGTTTCCAAAGGTCAAGTTCACCAAAATGATTAAACAAAAATAGGGTTCCATTTTCTGGGAGATGGAATTGGACCTATTTCAAAATTTAATCATTGGGAAACCTAGATCCCTCAACAAAATGACTCAATTAAGGGAAGGGCTAGGTGGTTCCTTGTGTGATTAGATGGGGGTTCGCCATTAAATCAAGATTCAAAGGAGAAATGAAAACTCTTATGCCCAAAAACTTAGAAACTTGAAAGCATTAAATCAAATTGACAAACAACATGAAACAAAAAGTACGTGGAAGAATGGAGAGGTCAAACAAGGTCTAAAAACCTTGAAAATTATTGTTTAGGTGATTGTTAATGATCCATAGAAAATTGACAAAGAGGGTTGTATTGGGACTCATTAGCCCAGATGGGTGATTTAGTCCTAGTATTAGGGTTTGAATGATATTTATGTAGCCTCTAGAGATAGTCTATAACTTTTGTCTTGTCTGATCTTCAAGTCTGAAATTTTGAATTCTAGCCTGAAGGTGAGTTTTTGTGAAGACGACAAATTCTTGACAACTTTGACAACTTTTGCAACTTTCTCTCCAAAGGATCTTCAAGCTCCACTTGACCTAGATTTGTAAACACACATCAAGAAAGAAAAATGTTGTTTTGTTAGAGAATATGGGTTTGCCTTGGTAAAACCCCATTTTGGTAATTAACCCTTGAAATGAAATATAAAAGCATGAACAAATGATGAATGAAAAAATATAGTGTTGCAACTCACCAAACCCTTGAAATTAAGATTGCAAACTTGTGTGAGATGGATCCAACGGATGTGGATCTTCACTCTTGATTGAATTCTTGAAACTTTATCTTGAATGCTTGCTTGAATTATAAAATACTACATTAGAAATGTTAACTCACAAACACACATGATGCATGAAGACTTTGACATGATGCTTGAATCTTGAATGTAACTCCAAATTCTTGATGATTTTCTCTTGAATTCTCTTGATCTCATAAAATTGATTTAGGAATTTCTTAGCTAGAATGTTAGGATGCTTCATAAGATTGCTTAGATGACTTGAGAACTTGCTAGGAGAAATTATGTGAAATATCCTTGTATTTATACTTGTTTACACCTAATTGTTATTTTTTATGATCAGATATAAAACTTAGAAATTTAATTCAAAATCAGACACAACAACAAAACATATACCCTAGGAAAACCCTCCTCTTGAGGGATAAAAACCCATCAACAATATATTGCTTTATATATTAAATAGTAAACAATAGTCTCCTTTACAATGAGGCCAATTATGAGGCTAAGTAATAACACCACAATCTAATGCTAACACAGAAATGATATGATTCCTTTGTTGATGATAAACTTGGCCTTCCACAATGCTTCGATCTAAAATTGAAGTATTCACACTTATCTAGAACTCGAACTATGATAGATATGAATGATGAATTACAATGAACTAGCATCAAAAATATATACAAGAGAGAAGGAGGGGACACGTCTCTCCAAGTCTTCATGTCAGCCACCATAAAAAATTGTGACTCTAAGATACATGAAGTTGGCCTCAAAAAATCACAACTCTTCAAGAAGTCGTGACTTCAAGATGTCAGCCTCATTAACCATAATTAAATATTACTTGATGGGTAATAATGAAGTGCCTCTTCATCAATCATTGTCTACAATTTAAATATCTATTAGGCTATCATTTAAATTGTTCTTCATCGCGGCGGGGGCCCTAGCTCGGTTGGCTAAGTAATTCCTTTGCGGCTCTACTGGTCACGAGTTCTAGTCTCCCCCGTCCCGTGGTACCGGAGGGCGTGTCGCGCCAGCGCCGCCGGTCACGTTAAAAAGTTTACCAGGCGCACTGCAGTTTATAGGGGGTCGCGCTACCTGATTCCTGCAGTCTAAAAATAAAAAAATAAAAAAATAAAAAAATTGTTCTTCACCGCATGAAATAGGCTGGAAGAAGAAGCCTAATGTTGCCTCCAACATCAACACTCCTTAGCTAGGGTGGATACTTCCAGCTGCATAAGACATATCACTTCATTGTGTTGTCAACCACCATGGCTACTCCCATATGTGAAAAGAAACATATCACCTCATTGTGATATCAACCATCATGGCTAATCCCATGTATGGTAATCATACACAAGTGCCCATCATGGAATCACTCAACGTGATGTCACCTCATCGTGGTGTTCACCATGGCTACTCCTAGAGGGTGAAAAGAACAAGTATAAGAAAAGCATCACAAAATCTTTCACATGATGTTGTCATGGAGTCACACACATGAAAACCACCATGGCTACTCCGAGAGGGTGGAAACAAGGGCTTTCACCTCAAATTTCTCTCATAGAGAAAGATGCATTAAACAAGGCCTTACACCTCAACTCCAAGCTTGTATCAGAAGTACACAAACTTTACTCTAGAGAGAGGCTTGGTGAGAATATATGTCATCTACTCATCAATGTTGATATACTTCAACTAGATCGCTTTCCTCAATGCCATATCTCTGATATAGTGGTATTTGATCTCAACATGTTTGGTTCTGTCATGAAACATATGATTGACAAAAAGCTTCACACAAATTTGATTATCACAATGAATGATAGTTGGCTCCAATGATTGTCCAAACAATCCTACAAGGAGCTTTTGAAGCCACACTGATTCTTGAGCTACCACACAAGTTGCAATATACTCGACTTCTATGGTGCTCAATGCCACTAAAGATTGCTTCCTGCTACACTAGGAGATCATCATAGACCCGAAACTAAAACAACATCAAGAGGTGCTCTTTTGATCAGCAACACACCCTACCCAATTAGAATCAAAATATCCATGCAGCTTCAAATACACATCAGAAGAATATCTTAATCCATACCCAATTGTGCCATGCAAGTATCTCAAGATATGCTTTGCTATAACTAGATGTATTTTCCTTGGTTCACACATGAATTGACTAAGTGCACTCACTACATAGAAAATATCTAGTCTTGTATTGACTAGATACATCATTGATCCAATCAAATGCCTATACATAGTGGGATCCACCAGATCTGAATTAGTTGCAGCCTCTTTTAGCTTCTACAAGTTGGTCTCCATAGGCGTAGACATGTATTTACAATCCATCAAACCAAATCTCTTCAGAATGTCAAAAGTATACTTCCCTTGACTCTGACTGATCTCATTTGGCTTCTGCCATACTTTTAAACCAAGGAAGTAGTGCATGAGACCAAGATCCCTCATTTCAAATTCAGAAGCTAACTCCTTGCATTTGATAATGAGGTGATCTTCTCCAGTACAAATTAAATCATCAACATAGACAACCAAGATTAATTCTTCGCCATCAGTTGGTTCCAGAGGATCAACTAGATCACTATCTTCTTCAGGTTCATTAGGCTCCCTCTGAATCTTCAAGTACTTGCATCAACCTTCTGACCTCCTTGTCTAAGATTTCCTTAGAGAAAAGGTTTTCTAGCGCCCTCTGTAGAGAATTTTGGACCGTCCTATTCGACCTCTTCTCAAATCACTCTAATAGGTTTGTGGAGCTACCAATATCAAATTCAAATCACTGACTTGTGCAATTTTTTTCTCAATTACTGAAGAGGTCTTTCAAGGATTTAGCACTTGGCCTTGCAACACTGCAATCTTCACTTCTTCTCAGTGAGTCAGAAATCTCCCTCTTGATCCCTACCTCAGAGATTGCAAAGAAAACCTTTGGAAGAGAACTCTCCTCCATTGACTAATCTCAAAACCTTAATCCTTTTCTTGGAAATGCTCACATCTCAAGCCTTGTATCCTCAAAATTTGACTCCCTCTAAATGTCATTAAGTAAACTCATTCAATTACTTCTTGATTCAACTTGCATTTTAAAGGATTAATAATAGTTTATACATAAAAATCAAACTATAAGTGAAATATGTAGAAAATAAAAAAGGATCAAAATAAAGAAATAATAGGACTTATCTTTGTTGATTCTGATATATCTTCTTTCATCATTTCTGCTCTCAGAAGTGTTAATCTCAACACAACAAAAGACAATCTGATCAACACAATTGCTTAGATACATTATATAACTGACATATTCAATATAGGGCCTCTCAAGGAACCATCGCAGTCCATGCACATAAAGAATGGTATTGATGTGACTAACTAATCATAGTCGAAATTGCAGTTCTCCTTTCATTTTTGAGTCACACTCAGAAATATTCACACCTAGCATGAACCAGCTTGCAAAGAATAATTGGAATCTTGAAAGGATCTTATCCCAGTGATCATTATTCAAGAGAAACCATGATCTCTTTCTAAACACACATGATTTAAATAAACGATATACGATTTGCACAACTCAACAAACTGAATTTCAGCCTAGAAGAAAATGATTTCAAGGGTACAAACAAAAAATACTTATCTCTTTCTGTTGGTACACCACAATCTTCACATTGCATAGAAAAATTGTTTCTCCTCTCAAAGGCTCACCTTAACTTTGAATCAGAGTAGCTTCCAAACTATATTTTATGCAGCTCACAAGACATATTAGATATGGCACCCTCTCTTTATAATAGCCATCCTAACAAATTCCTTTACACAACATATATATCTGCAACTCTATGCAGTACCATAATCAATGCCAAACACATGAATTTTCAATACAAATTTAAGCACATCAAAAAAAAATGTCTCCCATTCTTGCTTCTGCTCAAAAGATAGGCTTTCCATCAAATTCTCATTGATGTGAATATCAGGTTCATGCATAAAAATGACCAATGCAGCTGGTGGCCATTTAGCATGATCTTGACAATGAAACTGTACACAAATCACTGAAAAGGTGATATAGACTAAACCCATCTTAGCACAGCTGAAGCTTGGAGTTGTATTTCAATCCTTAGATTAGTCACAAAATCTCAATCTGATCCCAAGCATATGACAACCTTGAAGACAAAAGAATATCACGATCTCTCCCAGAATGGAGTTGCACCTTGCTTGACTCAACAATGAGAGAACATAGTTTTGTGTCAAGAGGATCAAATGGTAGATGGCTTGTAGCTCCTGACAGAAGGAATGCAAGGCATTTTTAGTGATATGTCAGGATGGATTCACTTCCAACAAGAGACATCTCAAGAAGGCGATGGAGAGAGATGTAGAAATGAAGATGACTCCTATAACTATACGTTTAGGCTATGCATGATAGCCAACTACCAATAAGTAGCAACTCTCAAAATTTCTATATCATAGATGATATGCCAATGTGATTTCTCCCAATTCTAGCATCCAAGAACTTTCCCATGCGATAATCTCAATGTCGAGCCTTAAATTCTCATTTCAACAAATCAAGGTCAGACTGAGTGCCCAATCAATAATGAGGCCACTAGAAGAATGATTTTACATATATATGCTGTTGGAATTCGCAAAAGAAGAACCGCCCGAAAATTCAACATTGCTTGATGAAATGGAATCCTGACCTCACTCAAGGAATACATGGTGGAAAAGAAATTGATTAATATGAAAATTCTACAAAGCATCAACTTCGCCAGTATTCATTGCAGAGTTTGAACAACATAAAGAGTAGAACAATTTCGAGTATCATAGATGAATAGGATTACATCCGTTGTTACTCATATCGTCAGCATGAGGAGACTCTCAACTCCTACTTTTGCATCTATGGCTTTACCTCCATCAACGATAATAACATTGACGAAAGATAATGAACATGACCACTAGTCAGTATAACAAGTTTGATCAATTAAGTTCTTCCATGAAATCCACAAATTTGATTGGATCTTCACACCAAACCCGCTCTGATACCATGTTATTTTTTATGATCAAATATAAAAATTAGAAATTTAATTCAAAATCAGACACAACAACACAACATATACCCTAGGAAAGCCCTCCTCTTGAGGGAGAAAAACCCAACAACAATATATCACTTTATATATTGAATAGTAAAAAATAGTCTCCTTTACAATGAGGCCAATTATGAGGCCAAGTAATAACACCACAATCTGATGCTAACATAAAAATGATATGATACCTTTGTTGATGATAAACTCGGCCTTCCATAATATTTTGATTTGAACTTGAAGTATTCACACTTATCTAGAACTCGAACTATGATAGATATAAATGATGAATTACAATGAAGTAGCATCGAACATATATACAAGAGAGAAGGAGGGGACATGTCTCTCCAAGTCTTCATGTCAGCCACCATAAAAAATCATGACTCTAAGATACATGAAGTCAACCTCAAAAAATTGCAACTCTTCAAGAAGTCGTGACTTCAAGATGTCAGCCTCATTAATCGTAATTAAATATTACTTGATGTGCAATGATGAAGTTCCTCTTCATCAATCATTGTCTGCAATTTAAATAGCCACTAGGCTATCATTCAAACTGTTCTTCATCGTATGAACTCGGCTGTAAGTAGAAGCCTGACATTGCCACCAACATCAACACTAATTACCTGAAATTAGAACACTACAAGCTGACATCAAATATAGGATAATAAAATCCTACCAAGAATTTGATTTAAAATAGGTCCAAGTTAAAGAGGGACTCATATGCTAGGTTGAGCGTATGAATCCCAGTCGCTCCAACCTGGGACACAAATTTCAAGAAGTGTCTTGTGTAATGTAATGTTTAAAATTAGGTCCCAAGATCTAGCTGGGACCCATATGCCTAGAGGGGCATATGAGTCCCAGATCCCTAGATCTAGAACACATAGCCAAAAACATCAAGTTATGATTTTCCATTTATTTTATTAAGTGTCAAGATTATCCTTAGAAAAATGCATTTAATTAGGCTTGTGGATGCAAAATAGGACCAATTAAGGCATTAATAAACCTAATTTTAATAGGGAGGGTCCAAACAAGTGTGAAAATGTAAAGGGATACATTTTTCTACACTACATAAGGTACAACTAATTCACCCCCCATCTTATTTGTCTTGTGCATTCAACAATCACATCAAAATGAATCTTATTGAAGATTCACATGATCCTTCCTTAATGGATCATGGGTGTGTTTCTCTTGGTATGCTTTGTTTACATGTATATGAACCATTTTCCTATCATTTTATCTAGCTTTTTACATCAATCATAATTACATGACCTATTGTGTAGTCTCTATCCTTCATTCAAATGTGTAGAAAAGTAATTAGAAGGTACCCCTTTCTCTCTTTTTTTGCAACTTTATATTAGAGATACTTTATAGATCCTATCAACTTATCGAATTTTTCATCCAGATTGAAGGGCTTACTAGAATTTGTTGTGCCTAGTCTATGAATTTTTATATCAACACTTTAATGCATTTACTAGACGCGCTCACTTTTCTCTCTATATTACTAGTGATGGCATAAGCTTCCATTAATTTTTTAGGGTTCTTATAGCATAAGAAGTAACCCAAATTGACATCAAATGCTCACAATCTAAAATAGGGTACGTGGATTCATTTGACCTCATATGAAGATGAAATTTCATAATTTTAATCACAAACCTATTAATGAAATTAACTATTTCATTGACCCCTTTCTTAATAGTAGTCAATTGACAGATTATAAATTTTGGATCCATGTTTTCTCTGTACTATAATATAAAAATATTCAAAAAATCATTCCACAAGGTGCTAATATCTATAAGGCTTTAGTACCCCTTTTTTTCACTTTATTCTAGTGATTGCAGGAAAAATTTCATAATATCTTCATCTTGTATTTCATATCCATTTGTTACATTGAAGAAACATCTTAAGTGGTCCTCACTAGTGACAGTGTTATTCCCTAGAATTTTGGCATCTTTCCCCTAATCTCATTTTTAATTATATTAGGATATCCTAGAATGTCATAAAATTCAAGTTACACATGCCTTTGTGTTCCCAATGATAGCCTTATTGGAGAACTTTTGAGCATTTTCTTCTAGGGTTCAGTCTTATGTTTTGACTTACATTTTTCTATTGATAGTTTTTATGCTTTGGATTTTTTTGATTCTATAGCACATTTTATTCATGCTTTTTTGGAAAGTTTTGTGTATTATTTTAATTTCCTATTTGTTATTGAGAAATATTTTTATTTTGATTTATCTCTTGTGCATTTGAAGTAGTTTGGTTTTGATATAGCAATTAGGTATCCAAAACAAGTTTCCCTTGTTTCAATAATTATTTTTCTTACTTCAATATAAGTTGTTTTTGAATTTCTTGTTGTCTATATCTTTTATGATCAGTCAATTCTACATCTTGATCTAAATTGCCTTAAATTTTCATCCTCTAACTATGTGGCATTGTCAACATCATGAAATTGAATGTCTAATTCTTATTCCGAGAGGATGTAAGGGATTTTTTTAATACAATAAATTGGTTTAGGGTGTGAAAACCAATTTAACATTTCAATGGTGTAGTCCTTTCATTCCATTTGAATTCCATAATTTTATGTGAAATGAAATTGTATCAAAAAACTTGATTATGGCTTTAACTTTAACAAGGGGACTTCACAAATAAGAAATAAAATAGAACTGATCTCATGTGCCCAAAACATGACCCTAAAATAACAAAAAGCGTATTAAAAAATATTAATCGATTGATACCAAGGCTTAAATTTGATGGTCGACCTTGCCTGTCAACAATTTTTTTAACGACAATTATCTATTCAAAGGTGCCCTTAAAACATTATGATATACCTTAGCGTAAGTAAAATTATATATAAATCAAATATATATATCATTATAATTCTATATAAATTTTGACAGTCAATCCAAAATCTCTCCTTTCATCTGATACAATCTTCTTAAAATTTTGATTGTATTTTACAGCGAAAATCTCTAATTACGGTCATACGGCCATCAAATTTAAGCCCTGATTGATACTATTATAACTATAATTATCAAAAGCAATATTATAGTTATAATTATTATATTATAAATATTAAAATATAATTTAGTAAATATTAAACATATATAAAATTAATATAAAAGACAACATAAAATAATTATTCTGATAGGCGTTCCACTGCTGCAACATTCTGTACGTGTACATTGAAATGTATTTGTTAGCATAATGAAAAATTGATGAAGGATGAAATGAAAAGTGTCCTCGGGAGCATCGTACCATATGTTGACAAAAATTCAAAATATCAAACCACCTCTTCTTGGCACCGCCTAATTTCATGCAATGTTGAATCACCTCTACTTAGCACTACCGAATTCGCTTATAAACGTTTAATTAGTTATTAGGTCATTAAATGTCGAACTACTTTGCACTCCAAATGTAAAAGAAGAAGATTCATGTGGAAGCATTACGAGCCCTAATAAGTGTGAGCCTGCAAAATTTGTGGAGCCGACGACCATGGAGAAATTGTAAAAATGAACTGAGTTGCGAGGTAACAAAATTTTGCGCAATATATCTCTGCTTGTAATTTGCAGCTCAGTTCATTTTTAGGGTTTCAATCCGAAGGAAATGTTCACCCTAAATTTCTTAGCTGACTATCCGCCAACACATTCATCTTCATTTTAAGTAAGCGGGGTCACACTTCTATTTTTTCTTTGCTTTGGTAAGTTTCCTCCCTTTATAATCTGAAGGGTTTCATTTTTTCTATTTTGATTTTTGACTTGGAAATCTTCCCTTTTGGGTAACCTTCAGCTTAGATGTCACAAATATCTTTCAGTCAAATTCACCCTACAGTTGGACTCATGTTCTTTGCAAGGTACGGTATATCCTCTGAAATGGCTACTATATTTGTCTAGTTTCTGCCCTAAATTTTCTTATTTGGAAGAATGCTTCAAATAGAACCTAAAATTGATGATGTATGTGTACTTTTCTCATAATTTTGTTTATATTGTTGGGTCTGTAAAAACAGAAGATTCAATAGATGATACACAATAATTATTTTATTGGTATCCAATAAAAATGTTCAGAGGTCAGTATGTTTAGAAGTGGCTATGGTTATTTATGAAGGTTAAGATTTTAGAGCCTTTGTAGAAGTTTGTTTCAGACAATTTGGGGATAGACGGAAGTACTGGACAACTTTTAACGAGCCAATTGCATTTCCGCTTTTTAGTTATGACATTGGTTGGTGACCTCTGTGACGTTGTTCTTATCCATTTGGAATTGGCAACTATAATATAGGAGATTCTACGGAGGAACCATATATTGTTGGTCATCATATTCTGTTATCTCGTGCTGAAGTAGTTGAACTCTACATCATGCTGAAGCAATTGAACTCTATAGAGAAAAAAAATTAGGTCGTAATTTTGAACACTTACTTTCCCTTTGGTTTAGCCCTAAACTAAGACAATAGAAAAGCCCTTATAAAGGGCTATCAAGCCAGGGCTAGAAATTTGGAACGAAGGAATTTTCCTTTTAATAGGTCAATAAAGTTATGGTTTAACAACTGGATAATTATGTTTTCCTGCAGGCCAAGCAAAATGGTTTTATCATCTTGGTGATTCTGTATTTATTTCTATCACTGATTGTTTCATATATTTTAGAGTTTGGGCCTAGAAGTTTGCTCAGATATGATGGTTGGTGATGAAATTTGAAGAGGAATTTCAGGAGGCCAAAAGAAGCGTGTGACCACAGGTGAGAAAATACATCTACTCTTGATGGATGAGATAACTAAGGGAATAGAAAGTTCCACAGCGTTCCAAATTGTAAAGCACTTACACCAATTAGTGCATACATTTGGATGTCACTGTTGTGCTGTCTCTCCTGTAGCCAACTCCATAAACATTTGAATTGAATGTGAGCCTTGCAAAGGTGTGGCTCTCCTAATGGAGATGTGCATTCTAGGTACCTAGGGAGTGTCATAATTGAGGAAAATTGGACCTCTGGCGGGACACAAAATATGGATGGCAAGGGAGATAGCCAAAGGAAAGTCTCAAGTATATATGGCTTTGTTAGCCAGTCTTTTGAATGGGTCCAATAGTGGAAGTCTATGTGGTTCACAATGAAATCAATTGAGGAAAATTGGACCTCTGGCGGGACACAAAATATGGATGGCAAGGGAGATAGCCAAAGGAAAGTCTCAAGTATATATGGCTTTGTTAGCCAGTCTTTTGAATGGGTCCAATAGTGGAAGTCTATGTGGTTCACAATGAAATCAATTGAGGAAAATTGGACCTCTGGCGGGACACAAAAGATGGATGGCAAGGGAGATAGCCAAAGGAAAGTCTCAAGTATATATGGCTTTGTTAGCCAGTCTTTTGAATGGGTCCAATAGTGGAAGTCTATGTGGTTCACAATGAAATCAACTGCATTGCAGGCAAAAAATTATGTGGTTCCAAGAGTAGAAAGCAGTTGGCTGGGGGCTCGTACTTGCCTTAAATTATTGCAGGTTATGGCTAGTGATTTTTGTATTGTGGTTAAACTGTTGTGTCAAAGGCATTGAATATTTCCTTAATTTAGGCATGGTAGCCATCTTTGTGCTACTTTGGTGTAGCCTTTTATAGTTCCATGGCTATTATGGGCTTCATTTATGTGTTGTCTACTATGGTGTGTTTTCTGAAGCTAGCCTCAACTTCTTATTGAATGAATCTTTTGATTTTATTCTTCATTGCAGTATAGTGAAATTTCAATTTTAGATTCATGTTAATTAAGGTTGTTTCTTATTTATACCTTGTTGGGAGATCTGTGCGCACAATTTTTTATCCCCTCATGTTTTGAAAGCTTGAGTATGTGATTTTGAGCATATCCAATATTTCTTCAAAGAAACAAATCAGTTAAAGCTTCCCTTCCCCTTTGGGTAGTGGCATTGTTTGAAATGCAAACATTGTCATCAATGACACTTTCAACCAAGAGGACAAGTGGATATACTCTTTATCTAAGAATGAGGGATGTAACAACTCTGTGACTATAATAATGTATATAAAAAATTACAACTTTTTCCAGTATTTGATGAGTATACTGTTTACATGATGAGGTTCTCACTTTGTTGGGTTTTACAATGGAAGATGAATGCTTGTATCAATTATCAATCTTGTAACATTAGAACTTGAGTGATATAGTGTTCATTCTCTAACAAGTTATAATGAGAGGATTTTAACAAAGTTACTCTTATGTCAATGCAAGGTAGTTTTCAATCAAAAAGATATTATAAGCCTCTTTACCTTTATTCTAAATTCAACAGCAATATCCTCATTGCTTAAGAAACTGCAGTAGTTATTCATAGCAAGTTACAATTTTATTTAACCTGGGAACAATTTAAAATGTGTTTTTATTTTTGACTTGAGAGCCTTTTCTTTAAAGTTATTTTACATTTGTGGTACTGCATTATTTCAGGTTGTTGGATTTGTCTTATCTGTTCCACATTAAAAAAAATGAGTTTCTTAGGGAAATAAATATTTTGCTAATATTTTTGAGCATTCAGAGATTTTCAATAAAATGTTGCAGTTTCTTTGTCTTTTGAGTCCAATTTTAAGGTGCAGAGGTATGGGGAAGAAGAGTTTTAAAATTTAAATGTATTAGGTTTATATTTTTATATTAACATTTGGCCAAGGATCTTCCATAAAAGCATGTACATATTATTTTACTTTTTGACTAGGCAAGCTGATGAACCTTGTAGTATTCCAATAATATCCATCAAGAATGCAGTAGAAGATGCTATCAACATCTGATCATCTTGTGTCAGTTCCATCGTTTCTCTTTTTCACACATGTTCATATCAAACTCTTCATTATTATTGCTTATGGAAAAGCAGAATTGTTTCCACTAACAAGGGTAAGGAGCATGAGCTTTCACAAAGGGAAGAGGTATGCAGTTTGCTCTGTCTTATTGGTCTGTTATTGTTGGAATCTTTTTGATTCAAGGCATGACATAGATTGTATTTAGTAAGCTTCATTTGAACCAGGTTTGTGAACATGCTTCTGATTGACATTTGATTGAATGGCTTAGGTGATATCTTGTGTAGCAGCTTTTGTTCTTGGCAATACATATGGAATATTAATTATATTTAGTTTGGGAGCACTGATGTTGTGGACATATGGTAGCTTTTGGATCACAAGACATTTGTTTTAATTGGAGATAGTTTCCTACTCTCAAGGTTTAAATTTAACCATCTTTTTCGTCTTTGTTGTACATGAGGAATTTTGTATCGCAGATGCATTTTGTGCCATTTTCAACAGCTTATTAGTGTCTGTTGTAAGATATTTAAAAGTTTGGAAAAAAATTGTATTGAGTTATAAAGATTTGTATCATAATATGAGATAATTGCACTTGTAAAAGTTTCAAACATTATGTATTTAAATAACATTAAACAAATAAATAACATATTGTAATTTTTTTGATTAGTTATTAGTTTCTATTGTTTTAGCTGTTCAGACTTTGATCCTTTTACTAATTCGTGTTCTTATTGAACTTTTAAATGTCCCCCAAAAAAATTAATTTCGTCTAAAAAAGTAAAATTCATATTTATGCTTCTAGGTTATTTTTATGAATTTGTAAATATCTTACTCATAAATTATGTGGAACATCAAACTTACAGCAAGCCTCCTCAACTCTCATTAGTGATATTAAATTTGCACCCAATATAAATATCTATCGACATAATATAGATATATTATTCAATAAAATAATTAAACTAGTATGATCATCATGGAAATTATAAATATTAATCAATTACGATTATTACGCCGAGAGGCGTTCTACAGTCACAGCAGGGGTGGAAAAAACCTGAGTACATAAAAAAGAAAACTCTACCATTATTACGCCGAGAGGCATTCTACAGTCACAGCAGGGGTGGAAAAAACCTGAGTACATAAAAAAGAAAGCTCTACCGTTACAGATGGATGGCAGTTACAAATAAGGTGAGATTAATGCATGGTAGGAAGAGTGGATTGTGTTGTCGAAACCGCTAGCATTGTGTAAGGGATGAGAGTTCAAATGCGATGGGAGTGGAAGAGACACGCATTAAAGAATATTTATATTTATTTGAAGCAGCTCTCTTGCCATCAATCTTGACTTTAATATTTATATTTATTTGAAGCAGCTCTCTTGCCATCAATCTTGACTTTAATATTTATATTTATTTGAAGCAGCTCTCTTGCCATCAATCTTGACTTTTGGTTTCTGCGCAGGTATCCCTTGCCTTCTCATTTCTATTTCATCTTTCTATGTAGGTTTTCTTTCTTTCTTGCTACTCAGAATACAAATAGCAGTGAAAGTGCTCTCCTTTTTGAAGCATTTTATGGTATTTTTTCTATGTTTTTATTGTTGTAATATGCCTCTTTCTTCGCTGGGCGTGATTTGTAAAAAATATTAAGTTTTGCCATTCTCACGATAAGTTTGCATTTGATGCAGTTATTGATGGACTATGCAAAGATAGCAGAAACTCGAACCCAACCAGATCTCTGTCGGATGCAATGAAAGTTGGTTAATTGATTTTCATGGTTTATGCAACTTTTTACAATTTCGCGTTGACATTGCTGGTGATTACCAATATTTCTATACTCTATAGGTAGCAATAATCCATTAAGAAAACAAATCCATTAAGAAAACAATTTATGTGCAAATAATAATACCTGAATGTCTCCCATACCATTGATTTAGAAAGTCTTTATAAATCGAAATGTTTCTAAATTTTACAACCGCTTGACAAATGCAGAGAAGGGATTCTTAATTCAACGGTGTATTCTGGAATTAGAAACAATTTAAAAATTATTATCCCTGTGAAGCTTGGTTGCCTGGCTGCCATTACTGTAGCCTGAATTTTTAAGCTCCTCATTTGTATTTTGATGTTTCTATTTATTATTCTTCCTTGTTATTATACGTGAGTTTTATTTTCCAACATTTATTGCAAACATTTTCAGAGAAGTAGAATGAGGATAATAAATAGTAGTTTTGCGATTTCTATTGACCTCAACATGATCAAGTCTAAGACTACATCAAGAATGCTCTCATTTTAATTTAGTGGAAGAGGTGCTTAGAGTTGGAATAAGGGGTATTCGAAAGACCACAGTTACCAAGGTCGTGCACGATGAAGTTTATGGTGATTGCAAGATATGTGCAGGAGTATAAGGTACACGAAATCAGTTGTTCTAACCAAATACTATTCTCTCTTTTTTGTAGCATGAGGCGTAAGGACAATTGGGTGGCTACAAAGTGGGTTTTTAGTCGCCAGGCATAATGACCAGCATATTTCCCTCTTTCTCTGTATTTACCTCTTGTAACTTCTTTTGGCATTTGATGAGGAAATAAGCCAGCGAGGCAAAAAGAGCATCCAGGCAAGGAAATTCATTCTCGCTATAAGGGATACGGCTAACAGACCAAACAAGAATAATTTTATTGTAAGATTGATGAGTATTTTAAAATAGTTGTAGGTTTCCCTGTTTTCTATTTCTTTTTATCAAGAATCTTTTGGTCTCATCCTTGAAATTAATGGCCCTGTGAAAATTAAGGTTTTGGGGATGGAAATCGCTGAAGATTTAAAGCCCTTTTCCTTGATAATATGTGCTTTCATTTCTTTAATGTTTTTAATTTTTATTTTAATAATAGATCTGAAATGTCATTTGAAAATATTGATTAAAAATTAATACACAAATTATATATAAGTTTTTATTTTAATTTTTCATGAATTCTTAAAAAAAGTATCAAAATTATTTGTTATTTTTTTAACTCATCAAAATGAAATCATTTTTTTGTATAACTATACAATTTGGGAATTGTTTTGAGATTATAATGAAATTTTATTCTTCATCATTTGATCAATTCAAAAAGATTAAATTATAAAAATAAAACAATTTCTTATTATTGATTAGAGACAATGCACAAAATTTAATATTTTATTTTCAAAATCAACTAACCATTATTTTCGATGGGTCAATAGTAATAATATTTTCTCTTTAATATAT
The DNA here is from genome assembly GCA_007258455.2 of Sequoia sempervirens. NCBI lineage: Eukaryota > Viridiplantae > Streptophyta > Pinopsida > Cupressales > Cupressaceae > Sequoia > Sequoia sempervirens. Next base: position 35,107,807 of record VDFB02252616.1, read on the forward strand.
ATAATCTTTGCAACTATACAATGGCCATTCTCAAATTACACAATTCAACTTTTAAATATTAAAGATAAGTATAAAAAAAATTCTAAATTTACTATTGCGTATAAAAACTTAAGTACAAAAGAAATATTCTAAGCAAGTTTCTAAATTGATACTTGAAACTAAAAATATTTAAAAATCTTTAAGAAAGAAAAGTATCTTTGATGTCATTGTAAAATATTTTTAATAATAGAATAGAAATAAAATTATAAAAGGATGAGAAATAATTTTTTTTTTAAATTCTAAATAAATACATTTTAAATTGAAAAATTAAAAAACTAAATAAAAATAAAATATTCTAAATTTAGTATTACACATAAAACATATTTAATATTTCAAAAAAAAAAAATTCAAAAAGGAAAAATCATTTATATTGTAAATATATTGTAAAGTCATAAATATATAATATTATATTTATTATATTAGATATTATTTATTATATAATATAAAATTATTTTTAATAATAAACATATTTAATATTATAAGTATTTAGTTAAATAAATTATTATACAATTTAAGATTAAAATATACAAATAAATAAATTATATAAAATTAAATTAAATTAAATAGTAATACTCTAAATCTATAGCCCATTATTGTAACACTATTTTTAAACACCATTACTAACTCTAAATATATATATAACCCTAACCCTAACCATACTTTTAAAATTAACACTAATTCTAATTGTAACCCTAACCCTAATCCTATTTCTCACCCTAACCATAATCATAATTGTAAACCTAAATCTAATTCTAACACTAATTGTATGTCTAACCCTAACCCTAATCCCAACCCTAAAACTAACATTATTTATATCTCTAACTCAAACTCAACCTAACCCAATTGTAATTAAGCCCTAGCCCTAACCCTAACCAATAAACAATTAATATTCAATTAGGGTTAGGGTTCAATTAGAGTTAAGATTGCGATTAGGATTTATTGATTAGGGTTACAATTACTATTATGATTAAAATTCAAATAGGGTTAGAGTTTAATTAGGGTTAAGCTTTAATTGGGGTTAGAGTTAATGTTAAGAATCAATTACAATTAAGGTATGAGTTTAATTAGGGTTACAAAAAGGGCTTAATTAGGGGTAGGATTAAGGTTTAATTAAGGTAAGACTTAGTAAGCATTCAATTAGGGTTAGGGTTCAATTAGAGCTAGGGTTGAGATTAGAGTTTAGTCAATGTTAGAATTAGGGTTATAATTATGGTTCAATTAAATTTGGGTTAGGGTTATATTAGGATTCAATTGGGGTTAGGGTAAGTGATAAGGTTCATTTATAGTTATGATTAGGGTTCAATTAGGGTTACAAGATAAATCTTTGGGTTAGTGTTACAATTAGGGTTAAATTAGCATTAGGTTTTAATTCAATTTAGTGTTAGGGTTAGGGTTAAGTTTGAATTAGGATTAGGGTGAGGGTTAGGATGAGGGTTAGGATTAGGGTGAGAGTTAGGGTTAGGGTTAGGGTTTAATTAGGGTTAGGATTAGGGTTAGGGTTAGGGTTAGGGTTAGAATTAAGATTAGGGTTACGGTTAGGGTTAGGTTTATTAATTTTATTTAGGGTTAGGTTTAGTATTAGGGTTAAGGTTAGGATTAGGGTTAGGGTTAGGGTTAGGACTAGGGTTAGGGTTAGGGTGAGGGTTAGGATTACAATTATAGTTCGGGTTAGGTTTAGGGTTACAGTTAGGGTTCAATTATGGTTAGGATTAGGATTAGGATTAGGGTTGGGGTTAGAATTAGGATTAGGGTTAGGGTTACAGTTATGTTAGGTTTTGAAATTATTTTTAGGGTTAGGGTTAGGGTTAGGATTACAGTTAGGGTTTAATTAGGTTAGGATTAGGATTAGGGTTAGGGTTAGGGTTACAGTTAGGGTTAGGGATAGCATTAGGATTGGGTTAGGGTTTAGGGTTTCGTATTTAGGGTAAGGGTTAGGGTTAGGATTAGGATTATGGTTAGAGTTAGGGTTAGGATTAGGCTGAGGGTTAGGGTTAGGGTTAGGATTAGGGTTAGAGTTAGGGTTAGGATTAGGGCGAGGGTTAGGGTTAGGGTTATGGTTATAATTAGGATTAGGATTAGGGTTAGGATTAGGACTAGGGTTAGGTTTAGGTTTACCGTTAGGGTTTAATTAGCTTAGGATAAGGATTAGGGTTAAGGTAAGGGTTTAATTAGGGTTAGGGTGAGGGTTAGGGTTAGGATTATGATTATGGTTAGGGTTAGGGTTAGGGTTAGGATTAGGGTTAGGGTTAGGGTTAGGGTTAGGGTTAGGTTTAAGGTTAGGACTAGGGCTAGGATTAGGGTTAGGTTTAGGATTAGGGTTAGGGTTAGGGTGAGGGTTAGGATTACAATTACGGTTAGGGTTAGGTTTAGGGTTACGATTAGGGTTAGGGTTAGGTTAGGGTTTAATTAGGGTTAGGGTTAGGGTGAGGGTGAGGGTTAGGGTTAGGGTTAGGATTAGGATTAGGGTTAGGGTTAGGGTTAGGGTTAGAGTTAGGGTTAGGATTAGGGTGAGGGTTAGGGTTATGGTTATGGTTAGAATTAGGATTATGATTAGGGTTAGAATTAGGACTAGGGTTAGGGTTAGGTTTACGGTTAGGGTTTAATTAGGTTAGGATAAGGATTAGGGTTAAGGTAAGGGTTTAACTAGGGTTAGGGTGAGGATTATGGTTAGGGTTAGGGTTAGAATTAGGATTAGGGTTAGGGTTAGGGTTAGGGTTAGGGTTAGGTTTAGGGTTAGGGCTAGGGTTATGATTATTGTTAGGTTTAGGATTAGGGTTAGGGTTAGGGTTAGGTTTAGGGTTATGATTAGGGTTAGGGGTATGGTTAGGGTTTAATTAGGGTTAGAGTTAGGGTGAGGGTGAGGGTTAGGGTTAGGGTTAGGATTAGGTTAGGGTTAGGGTTAGGGTTAGAATTAGGATTAGGGCTATGGTTATAGTTAGGGTTTAATTAGATTAGGATAAGGATTAGGGTTAAGGTAAGGGTTAAATTAGGGTTAGGGTTAGGGTTAGGGTTAGGGTTAGGATTATAATTATGGTTAGGGTTAGGTTTAGGGTTATGATTAGGGTTAGGGTTACGGTTAGGGTTTAATTAGGGTTAGGGTGAGGGTTAGGGTTAGGATTAGGATTAGGGCTAGGGTTAGGGTTAGAAGGTTAAATTAGGATTAGGGCTAGGGTTATAATTTAGGGTTTAATTAGATTAGGATAAGAGTTAGGGTTAAGGTAAAGGGTTTAATTAGGGTCGAGTTGGATGGGGTGAGGTTAGAGGTGATAGCTACTTGATTAGGGTTAGGAGTTAGGATTAGGGTTAGGGTTAGGGTTAGGATTAGGGTGAGGGTGAGGGTTAGGGTGAAGGTTATGATTAGAGTTAGGGTTAGGATTAAGGTTAGGGTTTAATTAGGGTTAGGGTTAGGATTAGGATTAGGGTTAGGGTTAGGGTGAGGGTTAGGGTTAGGATGAGGGTAGGATTACAGTTAGGTTAGGGTTAGGGTTAGGGTTAGAATTAGGATTAGGGTTAGGGTTATGGTTATGTTTATTGATTTTGTTTAGGGTTAGGGTTATTATTAGGGTTAGGGTTAGGGTTAGGGTTAGGGCTAGGGTGAGGGTTAGGATTATGATTAGGGTTAGAGTTAGGTTTGGGGTTCAAATTAGGGTTACAGTTAGGGTTTTTTTAAGGGTTAGGGTTAGGGTGAGGGTTACGGTTAGGATTAGGATTAGGGTTAGGGTTAGTGTTAAGGTTAGAATTAGGGTTATGGTTAGGGTTAGGGTCTAATTAGGTTATGATTAGGATTATGGTTAGGGTTATTATTTAATTAGGGTTATGGTTAGGTTTAGCATTAGAATTGGTTTTAGTTAGGGTTATGGATCAATTAAGATTAGGATTCAATTAGGGTTAGGGTTCAATTAAGGTAGGGTTATAGAAAAAAGTTAGGGGTAAAGGTTAGGGTTAGGGTTGGGACAATGGTTAGGAGTTAGTTAGGGTTAGATTTTAGTTAAGGTTCGGGTTTAATTCATAATATAGTTAAAATTAAGGTAGCTATTAGATTTAGGGTTAGTGTTAAAATTAGAATTATGAGTAGAGTGAGAATTATCGTCGGGATTCAAATTATAATTAGGGTTATATTTAGGCTTAGGGTTAGAATCAAGATAAATTTTAGGGTTAGAATTCAATTATGGTTAGGTTTAGAGTTGGGGATTGAATAGTGTTAGGGTTAAGCTTTAATTAGGGTTAAGATTCAATTATTGTTAGGGTTAAATTGATGTTCAATCCTAAACCTAACCCTAACCCTAACCCTAACCCCAATCCTAATCCTAACCCTAACCCTAACCCTAATCCTAACCCTAATGAAAACCTAACCCTAAACCTAATCCTAATCATAACCTAATTAAACCCTAACCCTAATCCTAACCCTAACCATAACCCTAATCCTAATCCTAACTCTAACCCTAAACCTGACCCTAACCCCAATCACAATCCTAATCCAAATCCTAACCTAATTAAACCTTAACCCTAATCCTAACTCTAATCCTAACACTAACCCTATTCCTAATCCTAATCTTAATCCTAATCCTATCCCTAATCCAAACTCTAACCCTAACCCTAAGCCTAATCCTATCCCTAACCTTATTACTAACCCTAACCCTAAACGTAATCCTAACCCTAACCTAATGAAACCCTAATCCTAATCCTAACCCTAAACAAAATTAATAAACCTAACCCTAACCCTAAACAAAATTAATAAACCTAACCCAACCCATACCCATAACCCTATCGTTAGTTCCCTAATTCTATCTCTAATCCTAACCCTAACCCTAATCGTAACTTTAACCCTACCCCTAATTGTAACCCTAATTGTAACCCTAATCATATTAACTATCATATTATAATATATTAATAATTTATAATATTACAAATGTTATACTATAATATTATAATATATTAATTATTATAATAATTTAATAATAAAATAATTAATAATAAAATATATAAAAAATAATTTATTTAAGATATTACATGTTGTGCCATAAATGCTACTAGCACACACACACACACACAGAGATATATATATATATATATATATATTATTAATAATAATATATATAAAATACGCCGAGAGATATCCTTCTCAAGGCACCTATTCAATTATATTTGATTAAAAAATAGGCGCCTCGAGAAGGATATCTCTTGGCGTATTTTATATATATTATTATTAATATAATATATATATATGCTAGTGATAATATAATGAAATAATAATGAGAGGAAATGAAATGAAATAATGATAATCTAATGAAATTATGATGAAAATGAAATGCAATGATAAATGAAAATGATATGAAATAATAAATGAAAATGATATGAAACGATACATGAAATGATATGATAAATGAAAATGATATGGAATGATAAATGATATGATAAATGAAAATGATATGGAATGATAAATGAAATGATAAATGAAAATGATATGAAATGCTAAATGAAAATGATATGAAATGAGATGCAACTGTTGTGGAAATGAAAATAAAATGGATACAAAAATGATAAGATGGTAATGAGATGAAGATGGTAGATAATATGAAAATGAAAGTGATATGAAATACCTAATGGATAAATTAATGTTATAACATGATAAAGGATTCAAATGATATGCAATAAAATGAAGATGATATAAAATGAGAATGATCAATGATATGCAATGAAATGATATGGAAAAATGATAAATGAAATAATCATGTATAATGGTAGATGGATATAGAATAAATGATAAACTATATGATATGCACAGGACTAAGATGAAATGATAATGATTAATGAAATGATGATGAGGATGAAAGATGATAATGAAAAAAATATCTAAATGTCCTCCACAAATAGTCCAAAGAGATATGACAACCATTGATGTTTTTGTCCAACCTTTTAAAATTCTAATGCAAATCCAGTGTGTAGATATGTACAATGATCTAAATGAAATGCAATGAAATGAAACTAACCATTTGTTGAGCATTTTGTTAGCTTTCTTGAATCATCATAGAGTGTTTTAAATTGTTGGAAGTATATACAAGCATCAAAGGAGAAATTAGCACCAATGATGACCTGAGTACAAATTTCATGATTTTTGATATAGCAAGTGACCACAAGCATTGAGGTATAATTGAACCAAGATGACCTAAGTATTTCTTGCATAAACAGACAAAGATTAACCACTTTCTGATGCAAATTTGGAATTGTCATCAATGATATGTTTTGGAAATCATGTCTTACGACAAATTTGCAACAGATTGATAGTTAACCTCAAGATAGTAGATAAAGAAAACTCTTCCTCTTTCCTTGCCGCTCTAGTTCAGTACATCATCAAGTGAGCTCCAGAGGAATGATAATGAAAATTCAAACAACCATTGTTCAAAATATAATACTGCTATTCCAAATATTATTCAGATTTTTAAATCATCCAGATATGTGTCATGATATGGTACTTTCTTAAAACTGTTGTGATATGAATCAATGATTGGATAGTAGTTCATGTGATTTGATTGTTTGTTCGCATGATTGGATTTTATGTCATTGTCTAGTTGTTTTGGAAAATTCTGAAAGTTGATTGCCCCCATTATGCCAACATTTTCCCCTGGTATTGACACAACTTGCGAGAATGAATATGTACAGTAATCAAGCCATGGTAAGACGTTATCACTCTAGGAAAATGATGGCAGTATGATGCTATTATGGTTCTAAGATGATGGTGAAAAGATGCATGGAATAAACGCTGAGAAGCTAAGTGCAGAACATGAGCTAATAGATGGAGAGCTACAAATAACATCTGTTTGCCAGATTTTCACTATTTGTTTTTATTACATTTTTCTGATTTTTTTATTTTTTATTTTTTATTTTTCTTGTCAATAGACTGCCTGCTGCCAGGTTTTCACCCTATGACTATTTTTCCGATTTTGTTTTTTTTAGGACTTTTTTCCTGCTGTTTTTTGTATTTTTTTTAGGACTTTTTTTGGATGATGATAACTGCTTTAGACATAATACTTTTTTAGGTGCATGTTGTTGATGGGTTCATCAAATAGGTCCCCTTCTGATGTTGACAATTTGTATGTTCCTGAACCTTATACTGCTATGACCACATAAGGACCCAACCAATTTCATTCAAACTTACCTTTCTTTTCTTTGTCTTGTTGATTTTGTGGGTTTTCCTTCAGAACAAGGTCACCAACCTAAAAGGTACGTGGTTTGACTCTATGATTATAGCTGTGAGACAACATTTATTGATATTCTTTCAAATGATCAACCGCTCGTTGTCTCTTTTCATCGAGGAGTTCCACCTCTTGCAATCGGGAAACTATATAGTCATCATTTGTTGTGAGACCCTTCAATGATACCTTGAGTGATGGAATCTCAACCTCTATAGTTAATATGGCTTCTCCTCCATAGACAAGAGCATACGGTATTACTCATGTTGGCATTCTAATGCTAGTTCTATAGGCCCACAATGTGGGATTTAATTGAATGTGCCAATCTTTCCCTGCATCATTCACAGTCTTCTTCAATATTTTTAGTATTATTTTGTTTGAGGCCTTTGCTTGACCATTCCCTTGTGGATAATAAGGTTTCGAATATATATGTTGAATATGGAATCTCTCACAAATTTCATCAACATCTTGATTCTTGAATGGTCGTCCATTATCTATGATGATGGAGTTGGGAATGTCATACCGGAAAATGAGATAGTTGAGTATGAACGATGAGATTTGTTTGCCAGTAACCTTAGTTAGAGGTACCACCTCAATCCACTTGGTAAAATACTTTGTCATTGTGATGATGAATTTGTGTCCATTTGATGATAAAGGATGAATCTTTCCAACTAGATCTAACCCCCATTGAGAGAATGGCCAAGTTGGTGTGAATGGTTGAAGTTCTTGTGCAGGAGCATGAATGAGATTCCTATGAATCTGACATTTAGAGCACTTTTTCATGAAAGTGAATGATTCCTTTTCCATAGTCAGCTAGTAGTAACCCATTCTAATCAATTTTTTTGATAAGGTCAGTCCACTTGAATGAGTACCACAAATTCCACCATGAACTTCTTGTAAAGCCTTGTCAAATTCATCATGTTCAAGACATCGAAGTAAAGTACCATCAAGATCACGATGATAGAGGGTGTCCACGATGAGAGTATAGTGAGAGGATTGGTGAATAAAGTTACGATTTTGGTTTTGGGATAAGTCAGGTGGTAAGATGTCATCTTTTAGGTAGGCATAAATCTTTTCATACCAGGTTGAATCAGATCCTACTAAGTGGCAAATGATTTGGATTTTAGGTGTGTCATAGGCAGGTGTAAATGATTGTTCCACCAGAAATTCATAGCGAGCCTAATTTTCTAGGAGTTGCAACAATGATGCGATTGTGGCCATGGAGTCAGCTGCCTTGTTATCAAGTCTTGGAATCTGTATGAACTTGATATATATGAAGTACTTCTTGAAATAATCAACAATTTTCTTGTCTGGCAATAATTTTTCATCTTTAGTTTGATAATCATCATTGATCTGATTAATGACTAACTGGGAGTCACCATAAACTTGTAGTTATGTGATCCTCCATTCCAATGCGATCTTGAGTTTGGTGATTAAAGCTTCATACTTGGATATGTTGTTATTACATGGAAACATTAGCCTATATGATCTAGGAATGATATTTCCTTAAGGGGTGACAAAGAGTATGCATGCCCCCAATCCGTGTTGAGTGAAAAACCATCAAAATATAATGATCATGGTTGTTTGGATTTTTCAGTGAAGCCATTAGCATCTAGAAATTTGATATTTATGGGATGCTCTGGTTGGAGTGGTGGTGCATCAACTAGTTGATTGGTGATAACTTGTCCTTTGATTGCTTTGCGATCAGCATAATGGATGTCAAACTCACTTAAGATCATAACCCATTTTGCTAACCTTCTTGTCAATGTAGCCTTGCTTAGTAGATACTTGAGTGGATCAATCTTTGCAACAAGATTGATTTTATGAGTTAACATGTAGTGTCAATTTTTTTGTGAGGCAAAGACTATTGCTAGACAAGCCTTCTCAATGAAAGTATAGTTGAGTTCATGACCTGTTAGCATTTGATTGATGTAATAAATTGCACATTCCTTTCTTGTAGAGTCCTCTTGTGCTAATAATTCCCCCAAAGATGTCTTTGTTGCGGCAATATATAAGATAAGAGGTTTGTCTAGATTTGGCGGTACTAGTACCGGTGGGTTCATTAAGTACTACTTGATCTATTGAAAGGCCATTTCACACTTATCATCCCATTTGAAAGGAACATTCTTGTGTAGTAGATGTGTGAAAGGTAGACTCTTATCTACCAGTTGTGCAATGAACCTTCGTATAGATTGATGTCATCCCTGTAATGATCTTAATTGACTGATATTCCTTGGTGGAGGCATTTCCATGATCGCTTGTACCTTGGCAGGATTTACTTCAATTCCTTTTGCTGATACTATGTATCCCAAGAGATTTCCAGATGTGACCCCAAAAATGCATTTATTCAGGTTGAGGCAAACTTTGAACTTTTCCAACCTTGCAAATATTTTGGATAATATTTCAAGATGTCCTCTTGTGTATGATTTTTCCAATATGTCATCTACATAATCTTCCATGAATGTGTGCATCATGTCATGAAAAATTTTAGTCACAACCCTTTGATATGTAGCCCCAGCATTCTTCAAATTGAAAGGCATGATGTTCCAACAATAAGTCCCCCATGGACATGTGAAAGTTGTTTTGTCCTGGTCTTAAGGTGCAATCTTGATTTGGTTGTAAGCAAAAAAACCATCCATTAGTGAATACATGCCATGGCCAGTTGTCAGATCAACTATAGTAACAATGTTTGGAAGTGGGAAGTCATCCTTAGGACATGCCTTATTAAGATCTCTAAAATATTTGCACACTCTGATACGTTTGTCTGGCTTGGATACAGGAACAATGTTGGAGATCCATTTTGCATAGTTGATTGTTCTTATGAAACCCACATCAAGGAGTTTTTTGAGCTCTTCTTTAACTAGTAGTGCGACATGAGGATGCATCTTTCTAAGTTTTTGTTTCATAGGCTTAACTCCTGGTTTGATGGACAAGTGATGCATTATGAGATTGGGATCAAGACCTAGCATGTCTGCATAAGACTAGGCAAAGTTGACTTGATTTTCTTTGAGAAATTTCATGAACTCAGGTACTTCTTTATCTGTCATTGATGCAGCTAACTGTAGAATCCTTGGTTTTTCTGTAGTTTCAAGATTAAATTCTTTTGTAGGCTCAATCAAGATAGGCGATCACTCATGATAGTGTTTCGGGAGAGTGTCAAACTTCTCATCATATGGTGCCTTAAAAAGGTTTTCACTATCTGATACGCTCTTTGTTTTATCTTTTGTTTGATCTAATACTGCCAGATTCTGGTTTTTACCATTAGATCTTTCTTTTCATAGCTAGGAGACTTGACACTCTCCTGATTAAAGACTCTATACCAAAAATTGCTAGTGGAACAATCATTTGTGTCGTCTATGGAAAGGAATTTTACGATAGATTCATCACTTGAAAACATAGGTATATCGATAGGTTCAAATAGATCCCAATCAATGAGATCGGGATGGATCAAAGATAGAGGGTCATCGAGTTGTGTGAAATCGGCTATGATTATGGTCATAACAAAATTGTTTGTAGGATCCAAGGTGTGAGGAAAATCAAAGAGGATACTGTTCTCACGATAGTCTTGTTCAATTAAATCTGACTTGGTATCACTAGAATCATAGTCACCTTGTAGTTTAGATTCTTGTGGTTGGGTCCTTGAACCTTCACCTTCGATTAGAGTAGGCGTATACTTGTGTGTCACATCAACCCTTTTATCTCTCTAGAAATCATCATTGTGGATGGTGTCCCATTCATATTCACCAGAGTCTGTGTTAGAGTTATTATCCATGAAATTTTGAATTTCTATCAAACATGATTCTCTTGTATCAGAACCTTCTTGCAATGTGAGGACAATATCATGCAACTACTTGGATGGTATTTCTTTTGAGTTAGTATCATAGCCTAGTCCTATTTTATCTTTTACAGCAAGTCCTAGAAGGTGAATAGGCTCAACTACTCCTTTTCTCTTTCCAATAGGACCATTAGCATCATAGCCCATCTTTTGCATGATTGAATACCCTTTACCATATTGATCAATAGGTAGTTTGACATTGCGAACTATTTCATCTTCATCTTTATAGAGCCAATTTAGAATTTCTCTATCCTCAGAATCTTCCATGGGGAATTTTTCTTTGATAAATCGTCCATTAAACTTTGTACTTGGCTCTGTTGATGGTTGTGTTGATGTTGATGCTACAGATATCCATTGTTGTGCAATAGAAGGTTTTCCATGTAACCGAGGTGATGTAGGTAGATTAGCAAGATAAAGAGATTACTCCCCTACTCCATTGTCCTTGAACCGTAGTTGCTTGTCAAAGCTTTTGGTTAGCTGACTGATTTGTGTATCAACTTTGGGAGAAGTACTAGCAGGAGCTTCTCGATTGTTGGGGACCAAAGTGTCTTGACTAGCTTTGATGTTGGTGCAAGTCTAACTATTTGAATTATTAGCTGGTATTGTGATCTCCTATCTATCATAAGGAAACTTAAGACATTGATGATATGTGGACAGGAAAACTTTCATTTCATGGATCCAAGGATGACCCAACAAGATGTTGTATGCAAGATCATGGTCTAACACTTGACATAAAGTATTCTTGATAACAGGTCCCCCTCTAATCGACAGCATGATTAAACCCTTGGACGCTCTTTCCTCATCATCATAGGCTTTAATAGTAATCTTTCTTCTGGGATCGATGGAGTCCTCAGAAATTCCTAGAGCCTGAACTAACTTCATGGTGCATATGTTCAAACCAACACCTCCATCTATTAGGATGCACCTAACACGAAACTTGTGGATCATGACTTCTAAGTATAGCGATGAACTATGGAGATGAGTCATGGAAACATCATCTTTATCAAAGAATGAGAGGCATGTGGATGAGGAAATTTTTCCCACCATGGCTTGAAACTGGTCCACATCTAGATCAATGGATACAGTTGTTTCAACGAGGGACTTTTCTAGAATTTCCTTGTGTGCTGGGGAAATCTTTAGGAGTTCTAAGATAGAAATCTGAGCAGGATTTTTTCAAATTTGATTGATTAAATCATATTGATGTTGAGGTAGGGGCACAATGGTTTTTGAAGAAGTTCCCTTTAAGACAACTTTAGCGTGTACCCTTGTTGTTGTGTTAACTTCTCTATATTTCATCTTTTCCTTAACTTTTATAACATTGACCCGCTCATCATTAGTGTAGATATGATTGATTATATGATCATTGATATGATTCACACTTTTTCTAGAAGACTCACCCTTTTGATAGTTGGGTAAAGGGTTACGATATGCTTGGTGGTCTTCATTTTATTGTTGGTGTCCTTCTACTTTGATGGTGTCATTTTCTATCAAATCTTGGATTACATTCTTCAAGGCTTGACAATTATTTGTTTGATGGCCCTTACACCAATGATAATCACAATAGTATGCATTATTCCATGACAGAGGCTTCACATTGGGTTCAAAATTTTGTTGAGGTGGTAGGGTGATAATGTTCTTTTCCATCAACTCTTTAAGGGAAGATTCTAGAGATTGACCCAGTGGAATAAAAGTTCTTCTGCTAGAGAAGAATGAAGATCATTGTGGATTTGTGTTTGAGGCATTTCCTAAAGCATTGTTGTTGTTATTGTTTCCATAGTAACCTTGATTGTTGGCATTCCCTTGATTGGGAGTAGAAGTTTGATTCATGTTTTTCCTCGAAGGAGGAGGATTGTTTCCTTGATTTGTGACTGAATTGAAATTGTTATAGTTATTGTTGTGAGGATCACTTGGAGCACTAAGAAAAAATGGCTTAGTCGAGACATGATTTGCATCTACAAAACCATCATTCACCACGTTTTTGTTGCGAGTCCAATACTTAGATCTGTCATTGTGGTGCTTTGAAGAGCTAGGGTTGTCCTTATCAAGTTTTATTATCCCTCTTTGGACCAAGGCACTTTCAATGGTGATGGCATTTTCAATCAATTTTTGAAAAGAGGGAGGACAATGAAGATTAAGACGATAGCTCATCTCTTGGCCTAAGATGTTTATGAAAGTGGTGATCTTTTCCTTTTTAGGAACATGACGTGGGTACCTAGCAAACAATTTTCTCCATCTCTGAAGAAATGTAATGAATGGTTCACCAGGTTTCTGTTTAGCCTTGCAGAGATCAATCATGGTTATTTGATGGTGTATATTGTAGGACTATTGTGATATAAACTCGTTAATCAATTCCTCAAATTTCTTGAGAGGCAATGTGATTTTTGATAGCCATTCCATAGATTGGCCTCCAAGACTTCTAGGAAATAAACACATCAAATATGTGTCCTCATGAGAAAACTCTAAAGTCATATTTTAGAAGTCTCTGATATGATCGATTGGATCTGATTTCCCATTATAACGATCAAACCTTGGGATTTCACAATGTTTGAGAAATGGGATCATGTTGAAATGTCAGTCAAAAGGATAAGGATAGATGTCATCAAGAGCATATGTCTTTGTTGTGGTTCCCCCTTGTAGATCTTTAATTTGTCCTTGAAGTTCCTTAACCTGTTGAGACAAGGCACTAATATCAGACAAGGGTGTTTCATCAAGACTTTTCTTTAAGTTCTCAGTATCAAAATCATGAGGCAATTTAGCTCCTTTGTCAGCCAAATATAGGAAATATTTCTCTTTGTTACGCTCTAAGATATTTTCTAAGGATTTGTGAAATTTTGGATCTTGCTCACCCTCTCTAAGGTGATGTTCTTCATCTCGTTCATCATCACTATCTATAGGAGTTCTGCTCATGTCTCTGTTGAAGGGGAATGGATTTTTTTCTCTTTCACTCATGTTGTCGTTAAAAAGGGGATTACAATTCACACTATAAAGGGGATTGCTACTCTCACATTCTTCTTGAATTATTCAGGTATGATCCTTTTGTTGAATATCCTCTCTCAGCTTATTGTATTGAGATTTCATAAAAATAGGCATATGATTTCAAAATTTTCTTCGAGACTTAGATCACAATTTGATAAGTGCAAAAATGATGATGTTTTGATCTGATAAGATGAAAATCCTATGATATGATCAAAGAGACATTCCTAATTCTTGATTGTGGCTTCCAATGATAAAGGATATCAAAATCTTGTTGGGGAAGTTGAATCAATAATCAGAAATTTGCTTGAAAGGTGCACTTTTAAGATTTGATCCCTATTTTTGAAGAACGATGAGTATATCAAATAGCCTAATTAAGTCACTGAAGGATTTGGCTAGGATGTGTTGGATATTCAATGGAAGGTTGTGGTAGATAATTGAAGTTGAGAGGTTGATTGTGATTGTGTCATTATGATAGAGCTCTTCTTTGGAAATAGGCTTGTGAATATAAAGGCTCTACAACGTACTTGTTAGTAAACCCCCTAGAAAAATCTTGGTACCTATGGAGAAATTCATTGTAATGGAGCAATACGTTTCTACTTTTATACCAAAACTCTCTTCGTTGCAAGGTTTTCTTGTAACCTAAATCTTTCTTGGGTTTCTTGATCCTATTGGCAATCGATTTCTTGACAAATTTGGTTGATTTCCAATTTCTAAGCATGAGAGAAATGTCAAAATGCTACTGGACCAAGGATGTTATAAACTCACATATGTCAACATTAAAAATTCTTGAAAGTGATAGATGCGCTACTCTGTACACTATATGCATTGTATAAATAGGCATATGGGCCAAATAAATAGTCAAATGCGCTACAACAGACCTCAGATGCGCTACTTTGTATCCTATATCCACTACAAAAAATGATTTGACAATGACCAAAAATTGTTTATAGAATATTTAGCCTATGTGTGGAAACAGGCACTAAATGCCCTGAACTAACCAGTGAATGCACTAGAACATACCTTATATGTGCTAAGATATACCCTAGATGCGCTAAAACAGTTTTCCAAAGCACTTTTCCAAATAGTTTTGAACAATTTCAGCTGAATTTCTACATGTTCATCTCGTATGATCTTTTATCTGAATTAATGTGATTGAAAACACAATAAAAATTCTAAAAATAGTTGTTTTTAAGCCCTATACTAAACATCAAGTGTATGTTCAAAAAAATGTTTTTCAAAAAGTTTTTTCACAGGTTTCACACATAACAGACAATTCAGGCAGACTCACTCTTAGTACTCAAGTAGGTCATCATAATAACCACAACCCACATCTTAGAACTGCATCAACTCATACAATCGTGTCACCCTCGAAGGGGTACTCGTGTTTTTGTGTTTTCTAGGCATATACTCAGAGTGACAAAAGTGGATACCGGATCCCCTGAGCAAACAGTCCTTGGCAGTTATATGGTGAGTTTCTTGGGGGCAGATTCTTCTCTCCCCTTGCACTGTGATTATTAGGATGTTCAGAAACTGACACAATTGGCTACTACACTAGGTTCGTAGTAAGGGTTTTCGTTCAGTGCGGCAATAATAAACTCCGTCTGGAGACCTCCCAACCTTTAGAATAAAGGATTTGGGGATGGTTATCTTACACATTACTGGAAAAAGTGGGTTTCCCTAGATTTTCTTTAAATTTTATAGTGGGGTAGAATAGCCTGCCTTTGGCTTGAACCCACTTGGGTTGTTCCTCTTGGGTGAGTACTTTCTCCCACAAGATCAAGCCCTCTAAAGGATGTAACAAAGCATTAAAATTGTAGAAATTAAAAAGGAAAGTTTGGTATTTTGATCACCCAGTTAAGGGGAGAGCATAGACCTATTACCACAGACAAAGCAAACAAAGTTCTTTTTAGAGCACCAAATGACAATGATTTAATCTATGTGAAGATGTTGCTTCACAACAAAAATGGGATTCATTTTAACTACAAAAATCAATGTGTGGTGACTATCCTAGGATTCTTTCTTTTTAAATTCCATGTCTATCCTAGGATTGGTTCATTTTAAATTGCTATGTCTACCCTAGGGTTGCTTCTTTTTAGCCAAAAAAAGCTCTGTCTGTGGAAGGCGTCAAACTCAAAACTTTGTTTAGTTACAATCTGTAAGTGCTAAAAGATCCTACATATGCACTAAAAAAAATAGTTAATGCGCTAAAACAGACAGTAAATGTGCTGCAGAAAACCTTAAATGCGCTAAAATAAATCCTAAATGCACTAATCTAAAAATATAAAATTTTACAATTTAAATAAAGTAAGCTAAGGGATGCGCTATTATATTCCCTATATGCGCCATTATGTTCCTTAGATGCGCTGAAATAGTTCCTAAATGCGCTGAAAGACCTGCAAAATCGCTGAAAGAAATCTTGGATGCGCTACAGAAACCCACGTATGTGCTAAAATGTGAATTTTTTTGGAATGCCGAACTCCAAAATGCGAAATCCTGTCAAAAAAAATTGCAAGTAGATGTCAAAAATGGGGCAGGGCCTCATGGTGGGCGCCAAAAATGTGTGATCAATTTTAAGTGTATCGATATATAAAACAATAAATCAAACACACCAATAGAACATTATATCAAAACAAGAAATGAAATAAGAAAGAATGCAAACTCAGTTATTTTTTCCTTGATTTCATCCTATCATCCTCTATCTCCAGTGTTTTTGTCGATTCTAGCTTGCTCTCATATTGTGTGTTAGGCTCAATAAACAGTCTTCCTAGAGAACAAGATTAAATATGAATGCATGTTATGTTAAGACATGATTAATGTGCTATGATTGCTATTAAAAGAAACTAGAATTAAGGAATGCTATGAATGCTAAAGTTAATAAAAACAATGCTAATCGCCTAAATGCTTGTATGTGTGTGTGTTGTAACCAAATGCTTGGATTTGTAGGGTTATTTATAGAGTTTACGAAAGATTCTGATTGGCTGATGTGATCAATGACTGTGATAATTCTGGCAAATCAAACGGTCGAAGATGGATAAGACTAGAGAGAAAAATAGATGAAAACTAGAAAGCAAGACTTGTTTCCTTTTTCGTGGAAGAGATAGGATGAGATGATAAAGATGAATTGTAAAAATCATCCTTTTGTGAGATTTTGGAAAGATTGTGAAGATAAATAATGAATTTATCAAATTCATTATTCATTTATTGGTGGCATGGAAGATTTTTCTTAACTAAATAAAATATTTAATTAAGATTTGGAGAATAATAAAAGATTTCATAATTAAATAAAATATTTAATTATGATTTGAAAAGATATGAAGGATATTAATTAAATAAAGATATTTAATTAATTAGAAGAAATATTTGAATAGGAGAAAGGAAATATTTAAATTTAATTAAATCAAAAAACTTAATTAAATTCAAAAGGTGATAATTAATTAAAATAAATAAAGGGTATTTATTTAATTAATCAAGTAGACATATAAATGTGAAATAATTAAATAAATTTGATTTATTTAATTATGGCGGAAGAATAAAGTGAATGAACAATATAATTAAATTTAATCATATGTAGAGGACTTTTAGATAGATTAATTAAGTGCTAGGATTAATTAGACATGACCAATTTTATGCATATACAGTATGATTTTGAAAAAAGAAGCCAACTGATTAGAGTTATCAGCATTCTTCATAAATCATAAGAATTTGTTTAGTACACTAGCCATTTTGATGTATTCTTGCAGTCTCAAACATTATTTTGTATCATTATTACATTGTTCTTGAGAGTGGTAGCTTAATATATCTCCACAATACAAAATCTGGTTTACCTGTGCAGTGTAACAATGGCATAAGCAGATTTTTCTTTCAAAGAACCAAAGGGTGAGTGCACAATTGAAGTGTATAAAAATATATCTTTTTGTAATATCAAGGATACTTTTTGAAACTTCCATGCATTGCTAATCTAAAAGGAAAAATATTATACATATCCTTTGCTTAACTGAGTTGTTCCAATCAAAGGATTAAATATATTGGAATCTTTTTATCAATCATTTCATAAAATACCAATTGAAAATGTGTTTTTTTTCTTTTAGATAAAGTTGTTTACCATCAATCAATTAATTTATTCAAGACAAACCATGAAGGACAACAATGATCAATGCTATGCCTAACCAATTAATAAGTATACACATGAATAAGTCAATCATGTACATGTGAATAAGGGAAGCACAAGTAGTCACAAACACATATGCCTTGAAGTATACACATGAATACATGGTATACACAACTTAATACAAAGTATATCCACGAATACAAGGTATACGCATGAAAATACGTAAGTCACAAAGTATACATTAGAACACACGCAAGTGACAATGAATACACGTAACTCATTTATTGAACCATGAATTTATAACATGCAAATATGGACACCATCGATAAAAAATATTTGTATTAACCAAATCGCCATGTATGCATACATCAATATATGTCCATATAAGTATAAAATATAGTTACAAAATAGCCATATAGGCTTACAAGAATGCCATATAGGCATATATTGTCAAATATATCCAATACAAAATATGTAAAAAATTAACATGTCTAGGAATACAACAAAGGGATCTAGAATCAAAATTCATTTCTCTCCATGCTCTGGAAATAAATTATTTCCCTTTGTTTGGAGATCCGATGGCGATAAGTCCTTCACTCATTTTTGTTGTGCTCGAAGAGTGCTCATGCTGCTCCTCCTAGAGTTTAGCTCCTGGTGAAGTTTTAACTGTTACAATAAGAAGTAAAGACATTAATATATAGAAATTACATTATAAAAAATGATATATTTAACAAAATAATCACTTACGGCCATCTCACGATCACTCTCCATGATTGAAATATTTGCACACTGATGTTGAGGTGTGGTCAAGCCCTGTATAAACCATCCAAATAGGAATTAAACTACGAATCAATAATGGTTTGATTTTTCATGAGAACTAACATCTATAACAACGAATGTAAATTGAAATTTAGTAATTTTCCTCACACCTCCCCTATCAAATCCATCAAGGATTGTATATCAGATGAAACACTTATATCCATTGCCCTTGTAACATTTGGAGGTGTTTCTATCACCGACATTTGAAAATAAAACAACAAATTATTCAATCACAAAAAAGTTACAATAGCGATCCACGTCATGACTTATAATGTATGAGATCTAATGAACAAAAATTTGAGTACAAGTATTAAACTATATATTTATGATTATCATGCTTACTATTTTCCCTATCCATATCTTGTTTGAAAGGACGTGTTTTTAGGCTTTTACCCATAGCAGCAAGCCATTGAACCATTTGATTAAATGCTTTCATAGACATGTACGATAACTATGGTGGCATAGAGAAGGTAGTGAACTATTTGAAAAAATGCCTCAAAAGAAATAGGGTCTCGTGGTGATGGCATGCCATTACAAACAAATGCATGTCATGGCATTCCATCACCATAAGACCGCATTTATTCTAGGCATTTTTTCAAAAATTTAATTGCCTTCTCTATGGCATTATTGCTTACTATTATGCTTTGATAGATATTTTTCCAAGCATCCATATAGTTTGTTGGAAAGCACCTATTTTAGGCTTTTAGCCATAGCAACAACTGCAAGGAAGTGAGTAGTTTGATAAAATGCTTTGGTGAACATGTATGAAAAGTGTGGTATCATAGGAAAGGTGGTGAGTAGTTTAAAGAAATTCCTTGAAGAAATGTGGTCTCATGTGGTGATGGAATGGAATTCCATCACCATGAGACCGCATTTCTTCGAGGCTTTTTTTCAAACTACTAACTGCCTTGTCTATGTTATTGCTTACTATTATGGTTTCATAGATTTTTTCCAAGCATCCATAGTTTGTTGTGCTAGTGCACCTTTGCAAGCACATGCCTCCATGTGAAGTAATTTAATTTTGTTGCTTATGTTGACTTTCTAAACAACTATATTGTACAGTTAAAATTTTGTCATCTATCAACATCTAGTTATTAGTTATGGAATTTGAAGTAATGCTTTGAGTTTGAATGATGTGTAATGCAACGTAACCAACAATATGAATATAAACTACACAAATCTATTAAGTAGAATTCATTAGTTAATTTCTCTTTATTCTGTTACCTCCATGCACGTTTGTGTAAATCCACTGGCACTAGGAGGTGTTTCCTTGAAACCTCCAATATTACCCTATTCAACATCCAAAATCACATATTAAAATACCATTCATAAAACAATGCTATTAACATGTAATAAATTTATAATTGTTTACTAATTACATACCCCACTGATAGGTGTACTACAGAAATAAGTAGGTGGAGGACCGGTGTATCCATTCTCAATACTGTGACCCTACAATTTTATTAAAATAATAAACCTAAATTAGTTAATCTTGCATTTTAGAATCGAAATTTAATAAATTAAATTCAATGAACATGTTGAATTTTACCTGAGTATCAATTCCATATGCATCATGCAAAATGTCAGTCATCCTCTCCATCCCCGTAGATGTATACAGATCCTCCATAGCATCCTCCTGAGTGTTGGTGGGGTCATATGAACAAGTCGCCCCGCAAGATTGACACACATGGGTTCGAAGGCCACCACCCGAAGACTCCCCTAGATGGCACTATACAATAGGGCTAGTATGATGGACAACACTTTGAGTCAAAGTGTTGATCTCCTACAATGTCTCTACATCAGTACTCTCCTTCGCAACGACAGGCATAACAATGTGCTCATGAGGCGGCCTAGTGAGAGGTCGTCTCCCTTGCCATGTAGGATCCAACTGTGCATCGGTCCTATCTTGAGCCAACCCCCCACCTCTCCCATGGAACTCTCTCATATCAAAATAATTTGGGATTTGGTTCAATATGAACTCACTGTATAGTTTCCTAAGAAAATATTAGGGGACTTCACAATTGTTGCACAGTGAGTAATCAAAGACCAAGTACCACCTATCATAAAAATGGTTTCTAATCTCTTGGTGGTGGCACCAATGAATAGGAAACCTCTTCGCATTAAGGCTAAGATTTTGATGTGTTCTAGGGTCAGTGAATAAAGAGCACAAATCACCTTTAGTAATTTTAAAATCTTTTACTTCTTTATATTATAGTTTATCTGCATAATATGCCCTAACTTCATGTCTGCTATCTTGCCATCCAGTTATTTGTTGGGTAATTGAATCTAAATTTTTTAATATATCTTTCAATGAATTTTCTAGGGTCATTCTTTTTGTGGTTGAAGCATTTGGATCACTCAACCTACTGATAAAATCCTCAATTTTTTTTTGTTGTTCTCAATTTCACTCCTCAAATTTTGTTGAGTGCTAGTAGGGTGTTGAGTGATTGGTGGGGGAGGTTGATTTTGTTGTTGTGGTTGATTTTGTTGAGAATTTTGTTGTTGAGGATTTTCCTACTCTTCTTGTTGAGGATTTTGAGGATTTGCAGGATCATTTGCATCTCCTACAAATTTTTTTTTTTAAAATCAAATCTAACCTAAAACAAACAAAATCAACCTGAAACTAAGAAATTCAAAACAAATAGCGAACAATACTTACCTCCCACACATCTTCGTCATCGTGGCACCATCTTTCCAAAGAAAAAGCAATTGTTGTTGATGAATTTTGTAGAATGCCTCCTAGAACGTGAGCATGAAAATGAGGGTTTTTGGCCACAGGAAAAGCAAAAAAATAGACAATAGAAAATGAATCACTTTCACTTTTTTTTTCTTTTAAAATGACATAACATGGGCACGTTATAACGTGCTCGTGTTATAACATGAGTGCATTATAACACGCTCGCGTTACGAGTTTTCATTTTTTTTGGAATTGGCCAAAAAAGTGTAACCCAACTTCATGCACCTGCCCTATGTTGATGACCTTCTCTCAAAACCTCTAGAATCAAGTGTTCACCTAGTAGTCTTGGACAATATTTTCACATGACTTGAAAAGTACAAACTGATGCTAAATCCAAAGAAATGTGTTTCTGGGGTCCAATCAAGCAAACTTTTAGGATACATTATTTCCCACAGAGGAATAAAGGTCGATCCCATAAAAGTAAAAGCTATCTTGGACATGCCACCGCCAACCAACATCAGTTAGTTAAGGTATTTACAAGGAAGATTTTAATCAATCCGTAGATTCATTTCCCAATGAGCAGATAAGATTTATCCATTCCAAAACTTGTTACGAAAAGGAGTTCCCTTCAATTGGACAAAAAGATGTCAAGGAGAATTTGATCAAATCAAGAATTATCTATTGACTCCACCAATTCTTATGGTACCAATTTATGGAAGACATTTGATATTGTATGTGACATCAACTACATCAGCATTGGGGGCATTGTTGGCACAAAATGATAATGATGGAAAAGAATGAGCAATCTACTAAATCAGTCACGCTTTGGTCGGATATGAGTTAAACTACAACCCTATTAAACGAGAATGCCTAGCAGTTGTATTCAGAGCCCAGAAGTTGAGACATTACATGCTAAACCACAAAACAAAGTTGATAGCCAAAATTGATCCTCTGAAGTATCTTCTTAGTAAAGCAGCTCTAAAAGGATGATTAGCTAAGTGGGTTGTGATCTTAAGTGAATATGTCATTGAATATGTTGATTAAAAAGCAATAAAAGGACAAGTGATATTTGATCAACTCACAAATGCACCAATAAAGGAAGACCATCCTTTAATATCCAACTTTCCAAATGAATCAATCTTTTTCATAGAAACACCAATGACATGGAAATTTTATTTCGATGGATCATACGCAAGTCATGGTTCAAGAGCTAGAATTTTATTCATCACACCTCAAGGGGATTCCATTCCTAAATCATTTTGAATAACATTTTTTGTGCACTAATAACATGACTGAGTATGAAGCATTACTAACAAGACTTCGAATGGAAATAAAATAGAAAATTAAGGATCTTCAATTTTATGGTGATTCTCAGCTAGTGATCAAGCAGGTTAATGATGATTATGATACCAAGGATGAGAAGTGATGCCCTACAAGCACATGGTTTATAGTTTTAGACTATACTTTAAAGCTATTACCTTTGAGGAGATACTGAGAATTCAGAACAAGGCAACTGACGCAATGACAATAATTGGATCTCTCTTGGACATTCCTAATAATGCATTGCAATATGAGTTCTTGGTAGAAAAACTATTGGTCCATGTGTTTGATGTCCCCAAAACTAGGCTCGTGTGTGAACTTGTTGGTCTCGAATCCCCCTGGTACAAAGAAATTTATAGTTATTTGTAAGACCAGATTATCCCTCCTGACTTATCTCCTAATCAACACAAAACCTTCATCTGACAAGCCTCTAAATATACCATCATCGAAGATACCCTTTACCATTGCAACCTAGATAGCACCCTCCTCCAATGTGTTGACTCAAATGAAGCACAAATGGCCTTACAAGAGGTTCATCATGGTATATGCAGAGCTCACTCTGTTGGTCCTGTCTTAGCTAAAAATATTATGAGGATGAGATATTATTATTCTAAAATAAAAAATGATGCCTATCACTTTGTGAAGAGATGTCACTAATATCAAATTCATGGAAATCTTATACATGCACTAGCTCATGAATTGTAGTCGCTCACATCACCATGGCCATTTTTTCAATGGGGACTTGACCTTGTAGGAAAGATCCATGCCACTTCCACAAATGGGAATAATTTCATCCTTGTTGCTATAGAATACTTTACTAAGTGGATCGAAGCCATCTCAATGACCTACATTATTGGAAAGTAGATAGCCAAATTAATCTTGAATTGCATTATATGTTGCTATGGTATCCCACAATCCATCATTACAGATAATGGCTGCCCTTTTAAAAATCAAGATGTCTGTGAACTTTGTGAAAATTTTCATATCCAACACCATTTCTCTACCCCGTATTACCCTAAAGGTAATGGTCAAGTTGAGGCATCTAATAAGACTATCCTTAAAATCTTAAAGAAGACTATTGATGACGATGGTTGTGATTGGAATCTCCAACTCAATCCTACTTTATAGGCCTATCATACCAGTGTTCACACCCTTATAGGAGCCACTCCATATTCCCTTGTACTTGGATCTAAGGCCATACTTCCTATTGAGGATGAGTTACCATCCTTAAGAGTATCTATGCAAGGATTGATTGATCAAGAAGAATACCATGTATCTCGTCTACATGAGCTAGAGTTATTGGATGAAAAGAGACATAATGCTTTGACACATTTGCAAGCATATTATAATTTCCTTCAATGTAGCTACAATAAGAAGGTCTGACCTAGAAGCTTTGACATTGGTGACTTAGTCTTGAAAGAAAACATGAAGAATTAGATAGATCGAGAAAAGCCCAGAAAGTTTGAACCTAATTGGTTGGGACCTTATATCATCACAACATCATATGGATCTAGTGCTTATTAGCTCTCTACTCTTGAAGGTTAACCATTGTCTGATCCCATCAACAACATGCACCTTCACAAGTACTACACTTAATTCTCAGAGTATCCCATCCAAAAAGTCAAAAAATACAAAAAAAATCAAAAAATCAAAAAAATGGTCATCCTGATGAAAACCTAGCAAATAGGCGTCTTGGTGACAACAAAAAAAAAAAAAATAGTAAAGAGAAATAATTCGTCCAAATGTGAAAACCACTTCGGTGGCACTTTGGATAAGTACCATGGTGAATACCTGGAAAATAGGTGCCATGCATAGTCGGTCTATGCTCTTTTGTCTACTATCACTCTACCTGGTCTTTTGTCCCTCGCTCATCCATTCACTCATATCATCCATAATAAAGCCTGTCATCATTTCCATGACCTGAGAACCACCGACATTTGGTACCCTTTTCATTCATGATCTTCCCTTGCATTCGTTCGCTAATTCCCTTTCACATAATAGGTTGGTCCTATACCTGACTAGGGGAAATTCCTTAACTTATGTCTTCATGGGATCCGACGCATGGTGTTAGCCTTTTAAAACATCAAAATCCAAAACATCATAAAACATCAAACTCCAAAAAAATCATAAAACATAAAAAATAAAAAAAAATCATAAAACATCAAAATCCAAAAAAAATCATAAAACATCAAAATCCAAAAAATCATAAAACATCAAAATCCAAAAACATCAGAAAATGTCAAAACTTCCAAAAATAGAGTCTGAGTCTGAGTCTGAGTTAGATAGTGTTAACTATGTGTCAGAACTACATTGTCTTTGTACATTTGCTACGCAGGAAAGGCCCATACTCAATGGGCCCCCGAGACATTAGGTTTTTCCTTAGGATTTTGTTGAGTCATGTCAATTTTGGTTTGCGTCATGTCGAACTACGAGGTCTTTTTGTGTATAATGTAGGAAAGGCCATCAATCAATGAGCCCCCGAAGCCCTAAGTTAGTCCTTTAAGGTTTGTGGAGTCTGGTCATGTCCTTTGTCATCAAATAATCATTATTTAAACCAAATCATGAATTACCAGACAAACTTATCCAACAAATCTTTAATCTTCAATCAATCAATCACTGTATCAACACTCACTATCAGCTCATTGGTCTTATATCGAAAAGGGGCATTATGTCACTTGTCTCATTTAGTCTAATCACTTGTCTTTTATTAGGATGTGTCCTTCCTGAGATTAGACATTGCCATTGGTCAATCTTGTCATTCACCTTAAGTAGGATATGTCTTTCCTATAGTTAGGTTTTTATCAAAATGGTCAAATGGTCAACTTTATTAGATGTGTTCCTTACCTTAAAACAAGATATGTATTTCCTAAAGTTAGGCATCATCACATCAATCAATCATATCAATCAAACTTTATCAAATCAATCCAAGTTCATCCCTTGGTCAATTAATCTTGTCATCTTAGTCAATTAACCTTGCCTTATTCAAGATGTGTCTTTCCTGAAACAGGGCATGATCAATCAAATAAGCTAATCAGCCTTTTTCAACCTATCAATCAACTTTGGTCAAACATTCAGTCAATCTGTCATCTCATTCATCCACTTTAATCAAGATGTTTCCTTCCTGAAACTAAACCTAATGAACCTAGAATCAATCAATCTTGTCAATTCTATCAGTAAACATTATCTCTTTGGAAAACACTTTGTTGTTTTGAGTTTGACTTATCTTTTCGATTGGTTTTTGGTTCATGTTACTAGCTACCTTGAGGATGTCCAAAAGGGATTTAGAGGGGTGATGATGGAACATGATCTCTTTTCTTTGCTTGTTGCTTTTGGTTTGTCTTGGAAAAAGACTAGGACAATTGGGTATTTAGTATGAGCCAGGGCATTCCTTGTCTTTTAGCATTTTCTTTTGACTACTTGTCTCTCACAAATGGTCACCTTGCACACCTTGGTCTCTATCAAATAATGGTTTTTGTGCTCCATTTGTGGCAATTTTGACGCCTGATGATGATAAAAATAAAAGCATGAAAGTCTGCCCTTTGTCATTCTATATGCTAACATTTCTTCTATCTACATCTTGACAGAGTCTTATGACACACAAAAATATCCTACATGCAAGATCATGTTAGGAAGACTTATAGAAAGCATCACCATCATAGAGATCATCATCATAATAGGTCATACATATTTGCATGAGGAAATACAAAAACAACATAGAGTGCATTCATATCACATTAATCATTTCATCACATAACCCATCATGCCATTGTACTTTACATTATGATCATAGTTCATTTCCATTTACCACATTTCATATACATTGCATTACATTTCATATAAATTTCATAGCATTAATAACATTATTGCATATCATATCATGCATCGTATTTTGCATTAAACATTTGTATTTGTTATATACATATTATAGAGGCATTGCATTACATCAACATTAATTGCATTCACATATCATATTACATCATAAAATTAGGTCATCCATGTTTCATTAATATAAAACATCAATGCATAATCATATAAGATGCATAAACGAAATAATCATCCATCATCTTAAACCATCACAAAGAATGCAAAAACAACATCATAAAAACATGAACATCCATAACATAACATAAACATAAACATAAAGCATGATCAGATAGAATTGCGTATCATAAATTACCGCCAAAGATCATCATTTATCACTCAAAATATGTCATAGGTATAATGTCAAGATGTATCATATCTAATAAAATGGAGCTCATAGGCTCGATGATCAAAATATAGTGTCAGTATACATAATTTCAAAAAATTCTCTAGCCTAAGCTACCCTTCTCCCCTACCTTTGATGATTGCTTGTCCTCCCATCAAGATGACTCTAAAGATTTATGCTTTGTTGTTGGATTCCTATCATATGGGGTAGACTATCTCAGGGCTAAGGTCTCACCACTAAATGACTTGTTGTGGGAGTGCCTGTTGTGTGACCTGCTATGTCATTTTCCCTGTGATCGATTCTCAACCTATAAGAAGCTCAAATATCTCATCTCGAGTGGCACTGCCCTCTTATACAAGTCTTTGTACTACTACATACCCCTACTCACCCTGGCCATCTCTCGAGCAACATCAACCACCAACCCAATGCATGTCCCTGTAAAATCTATCATCCTCTAATATGTCTGTTGTCAGCTAATGACTACAAGGTCTTGCTCAATCTATAGAGTGTCTCTCTCAACCTATAGGCCATCTTGCTTTGTTGTGAGAGTCCTCGCCTCTACCTCTAGGGCCTATACATGAGCCTGTAGGGTGACTATCTTCTAATCTATTGTCCCCTCATCTAATCCAACCCTGGCCTCCTCCAACCCCTCCTTCACATCCACTCCCAAAGTAATCGTCTTAGATAACTTTCTCCACCTCTCCCATCATCGGATCATCTGCATGCTCCTCTCACCTCTCCTTTGCATGCTTCTCAACCTCCATCTCTACCTCCTGGTGTAGAACCTCTAAAGTTGGCATCTTCACATGTTTCTCTCCCTCCATTTTCATCTCCATTGTTGCCCTAACCTCTAGCTAGTCCTCCTCATCCTCCTAGATCAGTGAAAAATGTCTCACCGCTCATTTTCCTCCATCCCTCATCCTCTTGCACCGGTCTCCTCCTCGTCCTCCTCGACCATCCCCTCCATCATCTCCTCCATCTCCTTGTCTACCATCCCCCCATCCTCCATCTCCCCACCCTCCACCCCTCCATCATCTCCTCCATCTCCTTGTCTACCATCCCCCCATCCTCCATCTCCCCACCCTCCACCCCTCCATCCCCTATCTCCTCTTTGGCCTTCTGGGCCTCTACCTCTACACTCTACCAACATTGGTTGCTCTAGATCAGTGTATGGACTAGGCCTATGAAACAACCACCAGAAATCATACTTTGGTGTTGTCCCTACATCTACATCACCTCCCCTTCATTCCCACTGTACTAGTTCTAGAGCATCAATCTCCCCCTCAGTGGTATTCACTGGTATCATTTTTCCCCATGGATGCACCTCTTGTGAAGACTATGCAAACTCTATTGTGCCTACAAGGACACCCTGAGTCTCTCTCTGAACTATCATCTAACACGCTCTAGAAAATACATCTCTATGATATGCTGAGACTACATAGTCCAACCTATCAGATGCCTAGGCTATCAACACCATGGTAGATGATTTTCTTCACCCATCCATAGATCATAATCTCTAAAAGGTCTCCAGATAAAGCTCACCAATGTATTGATACCATGTCTCCAGTATCTAGTATCTCCTACATTTGTCTGTGTGATGGCACCCCGATACAAATATACATACAGAGTGCTAACTCTCAACCATCATCCCACTGGTGGTCGGAAGATTGCTATATGCTCCCATGCCTATATCATCAGCAATGTAGCCCCATAACTCATGCTTTGTCCCCATTTTTATACAATTTCATGGAGCTAGAAGTATAACATACCCAATAGATATGGTCCCCATGCATATATTGTCTCATCTTGGACCATACCTGCTAACACCTCCCCCCATCCTACTAGGAAACCATGACCCCTACAATCTAGAATCATCACAGTAGAAATCAATATACACAGAATGCAATCAAACCTATCATATCTCTCTATCAGGGTCTCCCACCTAATCTCATAATCCTAAATTCCAAGCTCTAAATCATCATCGCAATCATAGTAGTCATAAATGACTTGTATCCATTGAATGGGATCATATCGTACCCGCTCCATATGAATCAATAACCACAAAATTTTGTAAACATACTTCAGGGTAATAATGTCTTCCCTGGTTGGTAGATGGAAACTGCAAATCTTGGAGTTCCACTACTTCGCCAGTGTTGTCAGCATACCCTTGTTTTCCCTGATCATGGGCATATATGTGACATACAATAAGCCAATATCTAAAAGTGCTTGCCTCTCAACATCATCCAATTGGTCCCGAAGTTGAAAATTTTTTGGTCGTGACTCCCGCATATAGATAGGAGGTATTACAACCTAAAGTCACCACAAAATCCATTACGTCAATCTAAAGTCTTCATTTGACCTATTGGACCTAAGTTGAACAAGTTAGTCTATCATAAATTGGGAAAAAAATTTCATCAACCAATTGCATCGTTGTGCTTGTCAAATGCATCAAATAAATTCTTAAGTGGCTTGCAACTACAATTGTGTCATTTATTTGCACATGCATCATTTCCAACCATAATTGCATTGTTAAATTTTGATTACATCATTCCTGGCCATGTGTACGACTCAAAAAATCAATTGTGGCGCACCATTTTAGATGTGTCGCAATGCAACTATCCTTGCCTTAGACCTATGACTTACAGCACAGAGAGGTGATTGCGGTGAACCACTTCACCTGTGTCACTTGCGCACACAATTGCATCACATGTCGTGCAACACAATTTCCTACTAAATTCTTTCCTAGCTAAAATACATGCAAATAAAAAAAATACAAGGTAGGTTTCAAGTACTTATCAAGGCGGGCGCTCCCTCGGGATGGTAGAAGGTGCGGATGTGGTAGCTTCTATGTGCAATGTTTGGAACTGTTGAAAAATCTCCTCAGCTTTTCTCACCTAGAGCTCCTAATATTTATAAATTTGGAATGCACAAATGACTAATTTTCTTCATCAAGCTCCTATTTATAGCGTAAAAATTAGGGTTTTCACTTGGCATGTGTACTGGGCGCACTCTTGGACCACTTTGAACCTAAATTTGACCCCCTTAATGACCTTGAACATCATTTTTGTTTTCACCATTGAACTTCTGACTGTCAAATTATCTTATCGGGATAATTTCTAATTTTTTTTTAGAATTTAAGAAAATTTGTAAAATTTTCCTGAGGGGGCAATACCTCTACCCTACTTTCATCAGGCCATCTTTTGATTGATTTTATTTGACACGACGTGATGAACTACATTATGTCAAAGAGTGGCAAAATGTAGACACTAAAAAATTTCTTGGTCTACGAGCATCATTTTTCTTGGTCTTTTTCTTTGCTAGTTATCATTGATCATGTTCCTCTATTAATTAAATAATTTTAATTATTTAATTAATTCATCTCTCTATCTTTAATCTACTATGATCAATTAAATAAATTTAATTGCATCGCTAATGTCCTTTTCTTCAATAATTAAATAAATTATTATTTATTTAATTATTTATCTTTCACTATTCATCTATAGTCAAATAATTATTATTAATTGTTTGTCTATTCATTAATATTTTAATTCTTCTATACTCAAATAAATTTTAAATTATTTGGCTACCTTTTGACATTCCTTCCCCATTAAACAATTAATCCAAATTAATTATGTAATTCCACTTTTCTATTTCTTCCCATTTAATTAAAATGCTTACATAAATCATTTTAATTAAATGCACACTTGCCATTTCCTCCAATAAATAATTCATGCTCCCCTTGTCTAAAGATTCCTTTCTCATGAAATAAATAATTTTACTATTTATTTTCTCCATTATCCCCCTCCACTATCTAATTTTTAAATATTTGTCATCGATTGACTTTGACCTCTTATCAATCTTGACCCTCCATTTCATAACCTCCACTCCTCTATGTTGCATGCCTTCTCATCGGTTGATCTTGGAATCTTTTTAGAAGCTCGATCTTGACCGTCCATTCGAATGGTTGTCTATAAAAGAAGCCTTCCTCCTCCATTTTTGATTTAACAACTGCTTATCTCTAACTTTAATGCTTATTGTTTGCATGTATTTACATACACACTTCACAATCTGAGGGAAAACTTGCAAATATAGCTTGAGGAGAGACAAGAGAAGTTATTCAACTTCAATATGGAGAGTGCTTTTATTTGAATGTTTTCATTTTATCCCTCATTTTGTTTGTTTTCTCTTGTTTTAGAAATATATTCAATTGATCATAGTACAATTAAAGATCAATTAATTCATTTTATCTAATATCATCAACATATATACAACTACAATCGAGAAGACTATCATTTTCAATTTTGAAATATATTTGTCCAACATTGCATACCAAGCTCTAGGAGCTTGCTTTAATCCATATAAAGTCTTTCTCAATCTGCAGACCATATCCGGTTGATCTAACAACTGAAATACTTCCAGTTGTTCCATGTACTGTAATTCTTCTTCCAATTCACCATTCAAAAATACAGGCTTTACATCCATCTAATAAAATTTTAAATATTTATGTGCAACAAATGCCAAAAACATTCTGATAGCTTCCATCCTTTCCATTGGAGCAAAAGGTCTCTTGAAAAGATCTATATCTTCTTCTTGTGAGTAGCCCTTACACAAAAGTCTTTCTTTATTTCTGACCACTTCTCCATTCTCATTCAACTCATTTCTCAATATCCATTTTGATCTGATTATGTTTTTATCTGTCAGTCTAGGGACCAATTCTCAAGTTTGATTCTTTTCAATTTTCATAAGTTCTTCTTTCATAGCTTTCATCCAATGCTCATATTTACATGCTTCACTTACTATCTTGGGTTCAACTTTAGAAAGTAAACACAGATTTATTTCACCAGTAGCAGCAACTCTACTTCTTGTCAATACTCATTTCCTTTTATCTTCAATAATTTGATTTTCTAAATGATTCCTTTGCACATATTTAGGTGTCTTTGGGGAAACCATCAGACCTTCTTCTTCTTCATTCTTATTTTCCTATTCTTCCACTTCTTCAACTTCTATGCAATTAGGTTTATCTAATACATATCCATCAACTTCAATTGAATTCTTCAATGCTTCATCTACCTTGACATTTTTGTTTTCTACAATCTTTCTTAGTCTTTTATTAAAGCATCTATAAGATTTGCTTCTAGTAGAGTATCCAAGGAAGATACCTTCATCACATATAGCATCAAACTTCCCTAAATTTTCTTCATCCCTTCTAATATAACATTTGCTTCCAAATACCTTAAAATACTTGATAGTAGGAATTCTTCCACACCATAGCTCATAGAGGGTCTTAGTACTATTAGCTTTTACTTGAACTCGATTGAGCACATAAACAACAATATGAATAGCTTATCTCTAGTAATCTTTTGGTAGAAATGTTTTTGTAATCATTGATCTAGCAACTTCTTGAATTGTTTTGTTGTTTCTTTCAACAACTCCATTCTGCTGAGGAGTTCTAGGAGCAGATAGTTGCCTCTTTATTCCATGAAATTCACAAAACATGTTAAACTCATTGGAGGTTCGAATTAACGACCTCTGTCAGACCTCAAACATTTTATTATCAAATTTGCTTCATTCTCAACCATAGCCTTAAATGCCTTGAATCTATCTAATACATCATATTTTTCTCTAAGAAAAGTAACCCATGTATATCTAGAGTAATCATTAATTAGAAGCATAAATTACTTATCACCTTGTAGAATTCTTATTCTTGTAGGACCACAAAGATCTATATGAATTAAATGGACAGTAGTCTGGTAGTAGATTATTCCTTTGATCTAAAGTAGTTTCTCGCTTGCTTTCCAAACTAACAATTTTTGTAATCATCATTAACAAGCTATATAATCCTTGATAAATATCTTACAACTTGTACTGCACTAATCCTCGGTAAATATCTTACAACTTGCACTGCACTGATCCTCTGATGCCATAACCAATTGTCATTAATTTGAGACATAAAACAATGTCCATCAACACCCTTAAGTTGATAAATATTTCTTTCAAACTTGTTTCCTCCAACAATCACTATTCTAGATCCTTTCTTGATTTCACATCTCTCATCCTTGAACACAAGATTAGATCTGTTACTACACATCTATCCGACACTCAAAAGATTATTCCTTAAACCCTTAACATAGTAGACATCATTAGTATTATGCTTGCCATCAAAACTTACTGAACCTATCCCACAAATCTTAGCACTAGTATCATCTCCAAACTTAACTAAGCCTCCATCATAATTTTTAAGTTTAAAAAACTTACTCTTATCACCGGTTATGTGATATGAACAACCACTATCAATAACCCAATAGTTCTTTTCATGTTTAGCATGAAGAGCAAAGATTACAGTATCTTCAACTTTCTCTGGAGCACTTTCCTTTACCTGTCTTTCAATATTATTAGAAATAGATTCATCTTTTATATCCAAGAACAAGCATTCATTGTCATCAAATTCTTCATCAGCAATACCAACATCTTCATTCACATAGTATGCTCTTTTAATCATCTTCCCTTTGTTTTCTTTGCTCAATCTATGTTTATTCTTCTTAGCTCTTTCTAGACATCTCAAAGCATAATGACCTATTCCTCCACAACTAAAGCATTTAAAGGGTAACTTACGTTCATACTTATCAGAGTCCTTTTTCATCCTTCTTACCAAGTTAGCTTCTACTTCATCAAGGTTCTCTTCACCTAGATCTTTAGCTTTTGTAGCCTTGAAAGTTGTTTCTATCTTGGATCCATTTCTCAAACTAGGCTTTCTCATTTCAAATGATGTTAGAGTACCCAATAATTGATCTTTAGTATAATTCTTGTAATATATAAATTCCTTAATAGCAGATACCTTTTCATTGTATGCATCAGGGAGAGTTCTAAGAATCTTCTTTACAATCTTGGATTCATCTACTATAGCACCGAGTCCTCACATTCCACCTACCAGTTCATCCACTCTTTGTACATAGGATTTAATGTTCTCATATTTAGACATATGTAGGATTTTGAACTATCTCCAAATTTTGTAACTTGGCTTCTTTGACCTTTTCATTTCCTTCATGAATATTTTCCAATGCCTCTTAGACCTCTTTAGCAATCTTTAGATTTTAAACGTTAATCAATTCAGAATGTGAAAGACTATTATTCATAATGAACTTTGCCTTATTGTTTGCTTCATGTGCCTTGATTTCATCAATTATACTCGGACCATTAGTAGCAGGAGTGTAAGCAGTCTTATAACATTTCTCAATATCATATCCACAGTACTCCAAATATCCTTCCATCTTTATTTTCTAGAGGGCATAATTAGTCCCATCAAACCTAGGACACTCAATAGTGATCTTGCTTGTCATCCCAAACCTTCCTCAAGCAGTTAAGCTCTTCTCTAAGGAACCAAGCTCTGATACCAATTGTTGAACAATACAACTGAGGGGGGCTGAATCAGTTGTAGCAAATTTAACTTTTAAAGCTTCCACCAAAATTTGAGTCTATTATCATTCACAAATCCTTTACTATGCTAATATGATTAATCATTAAGTGTAAAAGCATAAAATTGAAAGAAGCAAAAACATACACAAAATAAAACTAGATTTACATGGAAAACCCAACAAGGGAAAAACCACGGTGAGGATTAGCTCACAATATAGAGAATATCAAAACCAAATACAAAGGCTCACTGCTAGAAAATCTCATTGTCCAAACAAGACTCATTGTCTAGAATATGACTCACTATCCAGTAAAGGTTAATCACCTGGAAGGCTCACTGCCACAAAATTACAAAAGAAGACAGAAGAGATTTTTTATAGAGAGAAAACAGTCTCAATGTAATAGAGATTTCTACCATAATTCGCTCACACACTTACAGACATGCTTGAATGATAGAGTACACATTCAACTCACTACCTCTAGAAACTCGCCACTTGAATTTCGCACTGATATGATCAAACTTGCATCACACGCACACACACACACACACACAATTTCGCATCTATCTTGCTCTTGCATTCATTCACTCATTTCTCAACATCTCAACTTATATTTATACCATCTTCAACCTTGAAACTCATCCAAAGTCGGCCACCTACCATTTGTATTTACAAAATCATATTAGGTCGATGCCAAAACATTCTCCGATGAAATTAGATTGAGGGTGACCGAAACACATACTTAAAGAGGACCTAAATAAGTCCCAGCATGTCTCAACATGCTTCCATGATCTTCTTAAGTAATGTTTAACACAAGGTCGGCCAAAACTAGTGTATAACACATAAATCAATTAAGCACACTCAACCTCAACACGATCCAATCTTTCCAGATAACAAAATTAATTTGAACACAACCTCTTCAACTTATCTTGAGAACCGCAAGTCATAAGAATCGAACAAGAAGAAATCCAGAACCACTACATTTCTCTCGAACCTCAGCCAGATACATAGAAAAGCACTGTTCACAATTGGTGAACATAACTTGCACTGTACAATGATCTAGAAACCCAAAATCTAGATATAACAACTTCCAACAATCATGAACAATACCTCAGATCCTCACTAACATAGCAACACATTATGAAGCAAAACTAGGAGCAAACTTTGAATACCTGCAACCTTTCTTTATTACAATCTTCTCAATATCCTCGACATATACAACCAATAACCAACATACATGTCATCAATGACAACAACTAGTTAACGAATTGACATCAATGAAAACACCTTCATACTTGAAACAATTTATAGACATATGAAATAGTAACATTTTTCATTATAGAAACTTTATTAGCCAATAAGCTATAAATAAAATGAATGTTGAGCCAAAACCTGTCTCACACAAAAACCACTCCCGTCAAACAATTTTTTTAATCCGTACACAGTCTTTTTCACCGACATACAACTTCTTCTCGCCCGTATTTTTTTTACTAGTCTATAGTTTTCTTCGCCAATATACAATTTGCAAGTTTCACCTGAATATCATTTAAAACTAAAATACAGATAATTACAATCAAATGAATCATAAATCTGATTTGATTAGTGCACAATTATGCATTGGTAAAGTTTTATTAAATAGAGACGAGAAAAAATAGATAGAATTGCAGAGAGAAAAATTAAATAAAAATTATCAAACCCTATCAAAGCAGAAATTTTAGAGCTGTGAAATATTATAATACAAGTTCACACGCTTCAAATCCAAGCAAATTTCCTAAAACCCCCATTGCATAAAATTTCATTTATGATATTTTACAATTGAATAGATAAATAAGCTTCCATGATTTTAGTTCCAAAAAAATTTAACTCTAAAATAGGAGAAGATTAAAATGGGCAAATATAACTTTGGTTGGAACCATTTAATTCGGATAACTTCTCACAAATGTCACATTATGCATGGTTTAAAATAGGAGATCACACATTTTAAAAATAATTTCTATTATTAATTATTCAAATTAGGGAAAAATAACTTAAATATTAGAAATTATGTTATAAGAATTTTATTTTAAGATGTATTTATGATTTTTATGTTAGAAGTTTTAGCTGTCATGGTAAACCAATTGCCATTTAATGGTAAAAGCTTTCAAAATATCATGTGAAAGCCTCTAAAAATCTCACTTATGAGTAAAACCAGATCCATTTGTAATATTTTTTTCTCAATTTGATGACAACTTTTTGTTTTTAATTTGCATTGCTCTATGTTTTAAATCTATGTAAGTTTATTCATTATTTACCAACTGGTTATTATTAATTTAATGACAATTTTATTTTCTTAATTTGCATTACTTTATGTTTTAAATATGTATGCAAATATTTCAAAATCACATAATAATTAGGGTGTATGAGGGGGGCTTTGGGATCTATTTTGAAGGAGCAAGGGGTCCCATGAAGCAAAAAAATAAAATGCTATAAGATAAATTAGAATGTTTTCCTCAACAATAGCAACCCCTACTTTTTAGATAAAAAAACTCAAGCTTGTGCAAAATGGGTGGGAAATTGCTCCACTAGCTTAGCCTTTTTTTTTGCCATTTGTCAATCATATAAAGTTTTAAAATTCTTACCAATTAATTTTTTTATTATTTTATATTTAAATAGCAGGAAATTGCTCCAATAGCTTAGGCTTTTTTTGCCACTTTTCAATCATATAAAGTTTTAAAATTCTCACCAATTAATTTTTTTTTTTTATATATATTTAAATAATAAAATTCATGAGACCACCAGCTTCATAAATATAGGAGCTTAAACTTTTAAAGTTTAAACTGTGATACAAAATTTATGGGACCACCTACCCACTTTGAAATAATGGTAAAAATTCTCAAGAGCATCTACTAAAATTTCATGGGACCCCAACTTTTAAGTTTAAATTGTGATACAAAATTTATGGGACCACCCATTTAAAAAAAAATTAATTTGCACGTGCATGGGTAAGCCCGAGCCTTGAAGTTGAACCCAAAACTACTGGGGAACAAATCCACAACCCAAGCCAACTCCACCACCCATGCAATAGTACTCTCTAATATATTAACATATATATAATTTTCTATCGATGTAATCCTTGAACCTTCTTTAGGTGCAAGTGCTAGTTGGATAAAAAAGAGGGTCACTATCCATGCAAAAAAAATGGTAATTTTGACATATAAAATAGTAACATTTTCTATTATAAAAGCTTTATTGGATAAAACAGAGGCCTCACTATTCATGCAAAAAAGATTGTTTATAGCATGTGAAATAGTAACATTTTCTATTATAAAAATTTTATTGGATTAAAAAAACATCACTATCCATGCTAAAAAGAGTTACTATCCATGAAAAAACTGTTTTATTCACATTACCACGTTCAGTAACAAAATTGCCGATGCTTTTCAATAATGAATATCCGCTGCTTCAAATGTCCATGCACGAATATTGCCTTTAGTTATGGCTTTATTCGCGTTTGCTTTATTCACCAACGATTCCCGTTCATTAGAAATTTATATTTACCCATCAACGGTGCTTATTTTCATTGAGGCCAAGGTTTAATAAAGATAATATCATCGCTCTTTTGTTCTGTATCTCATTTCACAATCATGCCTGCCCAGGATGCATTCTACAAACTTCCTGATTCTCTTATTTCTTTCATACTATCGAGAATCCCAATAAAGGATGCTGTCAAATCTTCCATTCTTTCTAAGAGGTGGAGATTTCTCTACACGCAGATGCCTGAACTTACTTTCTCTCCGGATCTTGTTTTGGGGGTTGATTGCCCTTATCTCGACCCACTCCTCATGTCAAGAATTGAGAATATAATTTCCAACATCTTGCTTCTGCATTCACATAATCTGGAGGCCCTTCACCTCCACTACACCTCGTTATATTATGACGACCGGGAGCACTTTTCTCGTGAAAATGTGTGTAAATGGGTAAGATATGCATCTTGGCGTGATATCCAACACCTCACTCTGTTTGATCACAATCTGGCTTCAGAGGAGCTCGACGGTGCTTTAAAAGAAATCCCACCCCCTGCTCTCTTTTCATGTTCACGTCTGGTAACACTGTATCTGGCCAAGTACGATCTCACCAGTTTCCCAATCAATTTCGTTGGATTCCCCCACCTCATTACTTGTCACCTCCGTGATGTTAAGTTGACAGATGAATCTTTAGTCTCCTTGATTTCGCTCTGCCCCCTTATGCAAAGGCTTGAAATAATAGGAGATGCTGGGCTAGGTAATGTCACAGTCTTTTCATCCACTATTGAACATTTGAGTATGGAAAGGGTAAAAACTCTATCTATGAACTGCCCCAAACTCAAAATTCTGTCGGGGTACATGATTGAGGATTTGAGTGTGAATGGTGTAAGGTTTTATGAGCTTTCTTATGCTGTCTGTCATCTTGAAATGCACTGTGGAGGTACTCTGAGGGAATTGAACATGAATTGCGCACATGGACGCGGTTCCGGAGTTGTTTCAGCGAGTAGATTTCTTCACATCATGAGCAACTTCCAGTCCTTGAAGGCACTTGACATATTCATTGCCGATGATCCCTTTGAAAGGGAAGCAGATGTTGATGCTCCTCTACTGAACTTCCTTCACAGGCTTCCAAATCTTCAGACGCTCTCTCTATCAGGCTACTTTCTTCAGGTATTTACACACTCTTCAGAACCTCGAGCTCAATGGTTAAAAGTTATAAGTTGGTAGTTTAAGGTCATGCATTTTGAACATATATAAATAAAAGATGAAAGTGCTCCTTTTTAAGAAAGTCATTAGGATTTGCCTCAGTGTGAGAAAGGAACTCTTGTTTAGATTACTTATTCATAGCACTGCAATGCAGAAGTTGACAAGAGATCCTATACCTGTTTGCCTCACCCCTCCACATCTTAACCTCAAGAAAATACGCGTAGAAATTTGTGAGTTTGACCACAAAGAAGTTGCAGTAATAAGTTGCTTGCTTCAGAGAACACCCTCTCTTGAAGCACTGGAAATTCAGCTGCCTGATCGATATAATGAGTTTCAATGTTTGAAACTCTTTAAAGACATTATGTATCTGACGAGAGCATCCTTACTAGCAAGGATAATTGTATTGGATGGTGCGTTCCAAGTAATACGCTGAAAAAATGGCCTTTGAACTGTATAACTGTGTCCTGTGTCCTCTGTAATAGCCTGTTCATGTTAATTTATGCAATACTCTTTTTTGCTTTTATTCCAAAAGTTGTTTATGTTGGTTAAGTTCCATCTGCTTTTACTCGCACTAAAGTCTGGTGATTTGTTATAAAGAAGATAGAATGTGGGGAAAGACTAGCCTCTGTTGGAAAGGAGAAAAATGATAGATGCTAAAATATTGTGCCCAAATTTGATGTTTTTTTTTTTTCAAATTAATGCTCACTCATTCAAACCACCATCGCCACTCTCACAAAACAATCACAACATTCAAATCAATCACAATATAGGCATGCAACTGAACCAAAATCATTCTATCAATTATGTTCCTCAGAGCTGACTATTCTTCCAATTATGTAAAGAATAGGTATTTTAAATCAATATTAAAGAGATGTCAAGGAAAGAATTCTATACAGAAAGGCTGATCAATGAAAAAGAAACACCTGTCCTTTCACATGGAAAATTCTTTTGATAAGAGTTTTAAATTCTAACATTATCCACAATATTTAGTAAATGGTTTTTTTTTAATCATTCTGGAAAACAAAAAATGCATTGCAAGCTTATTTTTAAATATCAAACAATTCACTGTATGTATATATGTTCTTTTTATTTTAAAAGACATTCATATTCAATAATTAAAAATCAATAACAATTTTATATTTCATAAGTACTAGATATATTATTAATTTATAAGGTATTATAAATTTGTTATTGATTTTTAATTATTGAAATTTGAATCGTAAGATTCTATCAATATTTTTTAAGATAGAAAGATTTTATTTAATTAATAGGTTGTAATGGATAACAAACTTTAAAAATTTAATTTAGATTAATTAAATAAATTAAATTCTAGGTTCAATTAATCTAGATTATGTAAATGATAATTGAGAATGATAAAATGTGTATATCAATATTAATTTAGGAAATCAAATATGTGGGATTAAAATAATTGATTTTGGGAACACTTGTTAGGAAAGTAGGATATTTAATTGCAATCCTAATGTCTAATATTGGATCTTCCAACATCTTGGAATGGGTATTTGGATGCTTATATGTTACCATGTATGTGATTTTGGGATATTATTTTTTATTTATTTTCCTTGTAATTTGCAAATATTGGTTGTAGTGGCATTGAAGGGAGAGATGGAGCATTTTGGTGGCAATTATAACTTTACTTGACTCCATTTACACCACTTTCCCAATTTTAAGCACTAGGAGTGGAGAATATTTGCATGTTGAGTG
Source organism: Sequoia sempervirens (assembly GCA_007258455.2). Classification (NCBI taxonomy): domain Eukaryota; kingdom Viridiplantae; phylum Streptophyta; class Pinopsida; order Cupressales; family Cupressaceae; genus Sequoia; species Sequoia sempervirens. Next base: position 35,148,818 of record VDFB02252616.1, read on the forward strand.
GGATCCACAAGGATTACAGAGAGCAAAAATAGAGCATTACTTTTGGGGATTTGTGTCTATTCTTGACATAGGTCAAAGATGTTTGAAGAGTTGCATTTTCTACTCATGGATCCATTGACTAATTACATAGGGGCATTGGGTTTTTGTCATAGCATGGTTTTGGGTGGTCATGGTTTCTTTTTTATTCTTCTTTATAAATTATATGCAATTGATAGGGGTTTCAAGGGTTATTACAAATACATCTAGTGTCATGTGTTGAATTATTATAGTTTCTTGATTTTATGTGCTTTCTCCATTTCCATTTCATTGGTTAATACAATGAACATGTTGAAATATGTGCATTTAGTTTAATGTTTTTGTTGGAATAGTTTGCTATATATTTCAAAATTTGGTATTAGAGCTTTGGTCTTTGTTAGGGGGGTGCCTTTCTAAAATTTGTGTTTTTTTTGTGTTGTAATGCGAGCATCATGCTTTGTGTGTTTATAAATCCTTGTGTGTATTAGAAGCCAAGACAAGTACATTTCACTTAGAGATGGTTCTAATTATGAGTTTTGAAAACTTAAAATGGAGGATCTCATTGAAGAGAGAGAGTAGTAGAAAGTTTTTTTGAGCAAGGTTAAACTAGAAAGTATGTTCAATGATGCATAGAATATAAAAAATACAAGGAACCATTTGCTTGTGTCGCATAGATTATGTCTTGCTAAATATCTCTAAGGAGGCCATTGTATATCTCCTATGAAAAAGAATATGTGAGATCTACCAAAGGTTAGTCCCACAATTGTGTGTCCCACTTATGGGACATTAATTTTTTATTTTTTATTTTGAAATCACATATTTTATGAAAAAAATAATGATTTAAACTTTGAGAGTTTTCATCTAAAGGACTTTGATTTAAGGTTAGATAAAACCCCCTTGGATAGAAACCCTTAGACTTCAACCAAACCCTCAATGGAGTCTCATTTGCACATATTAAAATGTTGACAAAAAATAATTTTGCTTCACCTTTTGAGGGATCAAATGAAGTTATTTAGAAATGTCATTTTGTAAGTATGTACTCAAGTTTAGTATTATATTTACAAAAATTATAATGTATTATATTTTTCTAATACTATATATTTTTAGAATTTTATAATAAAAGTAGGTCCACTACAAAAATACAATGACTTCTATTCAAGACACTAGGAAAAATAACAAACATTGTTAGAAAATCCTCAAAAAATGCATTGAACTCTACATAGGCTTGTAAGGAAACTATGCAGCCATGTAATGACAATTTCCACATAACCCAAATCTGAAAACATGCAAGTAAAATACTCAACATCAACATGCAAGAGAATAGACAACATACCCATCAAAGATGACACAAGATATACCCTGGGAAAACCCTCAAGAGGGAAAAACCCAGCCTCCAAAAGCATCCACACTCCATGTATTATTCAGCAATGAAAACCCATCACAATACATCTGCAGAGACTCCATGAACACTTCTGAAGCACAAGCTATCCATGCATTCCATGTGACCAAGCATGAATCCACACATCCCATGCCATGCTTCAAACCCTCACACATGCACAAGCTCAACCTTGACCAACTTTTGATCCAACCCTTTGATCCAACCCTAAACAACTACCCATGTGGTTGCTTTTATAGAAACAAGCTCCCACAAAACCACCAAGTGGTATTACATAAACCATGTGCCCAAAACCATACAACATCATGTGACCCCACATTTAATATTGGGTACTTTTATTTTATTTTATTATTCCCCAATATTAAATAATTACATTTTACAATTATGTCCCAATGTTACATACAACAAAGTGGCCCCAACATTATAACTCCTTGTGATGCACGTTCACCTAGAAAACCCCTAGGTGCACCACACACATAATAAATAAATAAAATATTACAAACATTATGCAATGTGTGCAACACCTAATTCTAACAAGGCTTTCTTATTTCAATGAAAAAAATAATAATTTAAAAAATATGCTAAGAGAAATGTGTTACAAAATAATAGTTCTCAGATTTTTATTAGTACTAGTTTAAAAATTAATAATAAATAAAACATTTAATAAAAAATTATTAAAAAATAGCCATGCATTAGACATTCGAGCTAATGATCTTAATTCCAATAAATCATGAAATAAATTTTATTTGTAGTGAAAGTTATGCATTATGAAATAATTTCACTCAATAAAGATAATAGAAAAATAATAAAATTATTTTAAAAAAAAAAGAAAATATGATAGAAATAATTATTTTATTTAAAAAACTAAAGCTTGAATCTACATAGAAAATGATACAACTCATTAATTTACATTATTTTAAAATTTGTGACTATTTGTTCCCTTGTATTAACACAAATTAAGAAATGTTAAAAAATATTGTTTCTAAATATCCCAATTAAGTTTAATAGTGAGACACTATTATGGGATCACCCCGAACAAAGAATTTGATACATAAATTTTATTTGAATAGAATATTAAACTAATTGAAAATGAAAAAGGGAACCCTATAACATAACATTTGAATATATTTAATTTGAACTTGAATCAATTAGAATCCATTGATGTTAATATTGAATAGAAGAATAAGTGTATTTTTCTACTTTGCTTGAATTATGTTAAAAAATATAATTCTTGATACGAATGGTTATATGACAAATCTTAGGTTGAATGCTCTTTTTACCTTGCTTATAGATGAAATGGGGAAAAAATATGCATATGAAGGTTGAAAAGTTGCACTAGATGTTTGGGGAAGGTTTAAAATAGATTTAAAGGGGTTTAGAATCAATCTACCAAGCTATCTAAGTTTGACTAGAAGCATTCCATACAATCCTACACACCCAAACAAACAAAAAATTGTTCCAACATACTCTTAGTTTCTTTTTTTCTTTTTTTAGAACTATTGTTGACCATCTAACCCTTGCAAAAATTCTTAACAACTCTCAAGCTTGTAGTGGACATAGAGATTTGTTATCATCACCAAATCTCAAATCATTTTCTTGTGGTGTATTAAAAAAATGGAAATGTCAAGACAATTCCCAAGGTTAAATTTCACGTTGTTCACATTGTTAGTCACTCTTACCCTAAAAAAATTTAGCACAAGGGACAATCTTCTATTCCATAGGGCAGACCCACCACCTTTATCTATTACAAAAAGTAAATATAAATTCAAAACAATTACTTATGCCCTCCAATCCTAGCTAATGGTGCATTAAAACCATCACTACTATGTAGATATCTCATTTGCTACCAATATGTTCCAATTTAAGTTAACAACTAATAGTTGCACATTTGTTGATTTCACTAATTACTCGGGTGTATTTTTTTGCATCCACCAATCTATTAAATTGCTAACCACCATGGTATATTGTAGATGGGTAGTTTCTTTATATTTCAACCAATGTAGAAACTAATGAGGGTCTAATTAACAAGAGTTTATCCCTAGGAAAATCTATTTGAAAATAAATATGAAAATGTGGAGTCTTGAAGATAATACATAGTATTTCATATATAATATGAACAAAGAAGGAACAAAAGAGAAAAGTATAAAAGGGAAAAAAGCAAGGAAGAGGGAGGTAGACATATCATTATCCTCCTTAGGTGAGGACTATAGATAAAATAATGTAAGATAATGTATTAAAAGAAGAGTATTAAGGTATTTTCTTTGGTTAGTCAATTATAATAAAAAGGTTGATCTTGCTTGTGTGAAGGAGATTTGAGAATAAGATGGTTATAATTTCCAATCAATAGATTGAGATTCTTTGAGGTAGTTCAATTGTAATAATTTAATTCTGATGAATAAAATAATCATGCTTTGATTTTGTTGCTTCTATAATAGTTTTGTGAGTTGTTATGTTTCAACTACTAGAATTGGTTTCCCTTCTCTAGGTTTCATATCATTATATGTATCAATTAGTAACATAGCATAGTAGTTTGTTTGGATGCGTGTTGAGGAAATGGTGTCAATGAGGGAGTGTCATGTGAAAGTGTGTTGGTTTTTCTTCAACAAAGGTTGTTTGGGTAGAAATTCCACTAAATTTTTCCATTATGTGGAAGTCAGTAGAGGAGGTTTTGGGTTTATATCTTCTAGTGTCATTGTTAGGTAGAGGATGCATGCCAATTATTAAGAAAACTAGTTGTGGGTTGTGAGTGAGTGTAAGATATTTTTGTCTCAATTTTTTTGTCCTTGGGATTGTGGTTATGAGAGTTTATATAGAGATGTCTTCCAAAAAAATGATAGGGGTAGTCTTAACTAGGGTTGTAAAAAAGAAAAAATTTGGAGAAAAGAGAGAGACACAGAGAGAGAGAGAGAGTTTTATGGGAAAGGAATTGGAGAACTATAGAGAGTATGTGTATAAAGAAATATGAGATATTAGATGTCTTAAAGAGAAGAGTTAATAAAAGTAAGAGGAGAGAAGAAGAAAAGAAAACAAGAGATGTTGGGTCCCTTGATTTATCTAAAATTATTTAGTTTGTAGATATGAAGGTAAAGACATAGAAGAGGTCTTCATGCTAAAGGATAATGCAAAAAAGGAATATTGTGGTGGTGATGGAAGTTTGAGAAGAACATGTTGCAAAAGATAAAAGTGTTGTTGTAGAAGTTCCTTTTGAGGTAGTAGTTGGTATAGAAGTTCCTAGTCTTTCTCTAGGTCTTCTTTGCAAATGAAATTTATCCACCATCGCACTATACACAATGTTATCAGTACACCCTGAATCAACTATTACTTTGCATACCTTGTTTTTACATCTAGAAGTTGTCCTAAACAATGCTCTTCTCTGAAGCAGCTCTCTCTCCTTTGTGGTCTTCAAGATTTATTTCTTCATCATCAGCATCTCACCAACTTCAGGAGTAGCAACCAATCTATTGAAACTTGAACTTTCAGCTTCATATTCATGAACAATTTGTGCTCTCCTATCAAGTTTCCTTTCTCCTCCACTTGTTGTTGTTGAACCAATCTTCACAGGGCACTTCCAAGCAAGATGACCATACTCTTGACAATGATAACATCTACTCGCAAAAGTATTTGAATTCCTTCCACCTCCAAATATGCCCCTTGCGCCTTTATATCCACCTCTAAAATCTGCAACTTGTTCATCTCTTTTGCTTGGTTCTTCTTGATTTTCAGTTGCTTGTCTTGGAGTAGAGAAAGATCATCTTCCTCTCATTGTGTTTCTTCTTCCTCTTATTTTTTTCTCTTGTCTTCTTTTTACTTTCTCTTCAGCCTTCAATGCCATTTGATAACATTCCTCCATGTTCTTAAGATTTGTTAAAGCCAACTCATCCTATATGTTCAATCTCAAGCCACCCAAGTACCTAGATATATTCTCATCTTCATTTTCATTATGGTTAGATCTCATACTCAATCTATAAAGTTCTTCAGTGTATTCCTTTACATCCATTTCCTTTAGCCTTAAACTTTGCAATCTTTTAAACATTTGAATTGAATAATCTGAAGGTCTAGAAACTTACCTTTTAACTTGGCTACCATTTTTTCCCATGCCAAAATCTTGTACTTTCCTTGCTTCCTTTTTTCTAACTGTAAATAATCCCACCATACAAGTGCATGACCCTTAAGCTTTGTTTTTGAAATTTTGACTCTATGTTCCTCTGGAATGTCCTCACACTCAAAATAATTGTCCAAAGAAGATATCCAATCCAAAAATTCCTCTTCATTCAAATTTCCACCAAACTTTTGTACATCTATTTTCACCTTGTACTTGTCACTTTTTACTGCCTTCAACAGCTTGGCCATTCTTTGATCTTTTAGATCAAGTTCTTCCTCAACATCTTCATACTCTTCATCATCTGAATCACTGATTTCAACTTCATCTCTTCTTCTACTTGTTTCCAAGGCTTCCAACCTTTCTCTCAACTCTCTGATCTCTTTAACATACTGACTCTTCAAGTCATTCACCTCTTGTGCCACTTTCTCTCCTTTTGGAGGCATCTTCGCAATCTTGCCTCTTCACCTTCCAAGCTTTCTCTCACAAAGACTTGGTACCTTTGCTCTAATACCACTTGATGCAATCAAGGGAGGTCTTGCAACACCTTCAACACAAAATCAATCACCAACAACACTTATCAAAACAACAAACTCACAAATTCACTCAATCTCTTCAATTCCAATCATTTTCCTTGTAGCATTGGTAAATTACTCAATCGGGTAAAAATTCACAATAAAACCCTTCCAAAAAACAACTTGACCCACTTTAGGGACCCATTTTGACATTCAACAACATACTAAAAAATCACCTTAGACTCTTTTTGAATAATTTCTCCAAAATTGGGTTTTCTCGCTTTCTAGGCCTTAAATTAGGCCACTTTTCCAAAGAGACTACTCACTAATCTCTTCCAAAACCTGAAAAATCTATTGGGAAGAAATTTTTAGGTGCTCAAACTAAGGAATCCATAATCTTTAGTCATGAATTCAATTACCCAAAGGCCAAACCATAAAACCCTCCTTCTAATCCTAGAAACCCTAGGGCTTATTGGAAATCACCCATCCAATGCTCACACAAACTTATCAATGCTTCAAAAAGGTCCAACATAGCCTATAAAAACTCAAAACAATAAGAAATATTGCTTCTCCAACACAAATTCCACTTTAGCCACCCAAAATCTCATATTTTCATTAGGAAAACTCAAGTTTCCTCTCAAGGGCTTCATGCCCAACACATTTTCTGACCTCCCCTACACTCACTCACCCTTTCCACACCTACAACTAATAAATTATACCCATTCCACCGAGTAACAGGGTTGACAGTAGGTGGAATGGGTTAAATCGTTGTTTAAAGTATTAAATCCCTTGAAACCCTTGTTTCAGACCCGGTCTGAGGAAATTAGTGATTAAATGCACAAAAACTTATGGAAAGACTCAAGAATGGATTCAAGAGAAATCCAAATAAAATTTAAAATCAATCCAATTAACTTTTTGTCAAGATGATACTATGCGAGCCATACAGCAAGCCAATACCAACACTATTTTGAGAGAAAATATAGAAAAATCAGGAAAATCTTAGTTTTATTGCTTAAATCTTCTTCCCAATTACAAAAATCAACCTCCTCAACGAGTTCCACAAGGTGTTTAAAGATATTTCCCTACAAAACTAAACTGATACAACTTCCAAAACTGACTTTCAAAAGACTTGACCATTGATATCCCTCAAGAATGCAAATTTGCAACTTTTGACAACTTTACATTATTTCAATTTGACAACTTTGCATTTTTTCACATCTTGATATCTTTACCACCTAGACACCTAAACATCATCACCAATGACTCATTGAACAACAAAATGGTCATAGTGACCTTATTTAGATAAAAACAACAACAAACCTAAAGCCTTGACCTAATCAACCTAACTTGACAATTTTTTTACCAATGGTGTCCCTACACCACTTATGAACTAGTTTAAATGATTATTGTGATAAATTCTCTTTAGTAAATGAAAATGGGAAAACTGTTAAGAATGAATGTGAGCAGATAGTATTTAGATTCTTGAACAAGTATCATATGAAGAATACACTTAGATCGTTATGAGATAAAGAATTTTGTGTACCTAACATTGGTTTGAATCTCGCTAATAAGTTTCATGTTACTTGGAAAATGATAATAGTTAAGAATAGAGTAGGACTTTGGGAAGATGAAGAAGTAGTTTCTAGAAGGATCACTAGCCAAGCACCAGGTAAATTTAAAGGATGACTCAAATCAATTAGGGGTATACCTAAGGTAGGATAATTTGAGAAAAAAATATATAAATTAGATATCAAGTTGCATGATGAATTTTATTAAAGAAGGAGTGTCCAAGAGTAAATTTAGTAGTGTAAATAAATTATTTAGCTAAGGTTAGTTTTTCATTATTATTTCATGCATGCTCAAAGTTTCCATCTTTCATAGGGAAAGGAAATGAATATATGTGTATTATGATTTACTAACTATTGAATTTGATCGTATTGATATTTTGAACAAGTATTTATTATATTTCTAACCTAACATGTATTTGGAAAAATACATGTGAGAGTAATGTCAAGAGTAAAAAGGGAGAAATATCTAGACCCAAGTTAAGTATTTATCTTTTGAAGTTTTAAATTTTGACCCTATGACCTAGGAGGTAGTTAGCGTTTTGTGTAAGCTTTAATTGTGTTTAAGGTTTTAATGATTGGTAGTTTAGTGTAAGCATATTTTTTGGAGCTTTATTGAATTAAGTCAAGTGATAAAAGGTGTAAGTACACTTAGGGTTTTGAAACCTTTAGTTAGGTATTGAATTTCGGATTGGCCTTTAAAGTGGTCTTTTTAGGGTGTTGTTTGGTCAATTTTATTGATATCAGTGCAACAAAATACCCTTAGGGCCTATACTTATGGAAGGGGGGCCCTTTGGACATGTGACCTTGTCGTTGGGGCATGATATGACCCTTCAAAAATCCACTTGAAAGAGTGACGAATTTGAGGCCTTGGGAGTTGGGGGAAGTAACTTGTCACTCTCCCACCACACTCTCCAAAGTTCATTAATGAACTTGGGAAGAGCATCAAGGATTTCACATGTGTGAAGTCACCTTATAAAGGATGTTGGGTAGAGTGTCATTATACATTCCCCATCTCCCCAAAAGTCTCACACATGTTTGAGAACTTGTGGAGATATGTGTTGAAAGATCGAATGAGAGAGTGGCAAGTGTCTCTCTCTCTCTCATTGAAGTGAATTCAAGTTGAATTCCTATAAACTTAGATGGAAAAGAGGAAATGGATGTTACTCACTTCTCCTTTTGGAGAACTTTTCTTTGAATTTGGAGTTTGGGAAAGAATAGAAGAAAAGTTGGAAGAGAAACAAAGAGCTCTCTCAAGTGAAGGAAGTGTTCAAAGGGAAAAATTGTGGAGATAAGTTATTTTTATTATTTCTATCAAATTTGTTTGATTAGAAATTTTTTTGTTGTGTTATTTTGTTATGGCTTTCAAAACAAGTGGGAAATAGCCCAAGTTTTTGTGTATGTGAATTTAGAGTTTGTTTGGTGAAAATGTTAATAGAAATTTGTAGATAAGCTATTATTTTAGTCTTCCTACGAAGATCATTGGTAGTCTTTTTTTTCTTGCTCGACGTATGACTAGAGCCCAAGAGGCTTCATGATGCCATTATGGTAGGGTGGAGAGAAAGCCCAAATTACTTGTGTCATTCTCATTTTCTCAAATGTTGGTTACAATATGAAATAGCTAGTATTATGTGGTAAAATGAAAGAATGAAAAGAGCAAGTTGTGTCCATCGATATACCTCTTTAAATTCTCATGTTTATATTCTCAAAATAGAATGAAACAATTCCTTATTCAATGACGTGATATATGTTTTCAACTATTGTTTTGTAAATGGAAGGGACAATGGAGTCAATGACTTTTTAAAGGTCCTCATATTATATGGCATTAATTGTGAAAGGATGTTGAGACCCTATCCTTGTATCTTTTCCTCATAATTATGCTTGTAGTAGAAATATCTCTAGGTTGTGGCAAAGAATTAGACAATGATATTACTTTTGTTAGGGAAAATTAGATTTAAATGAATATTGTACCTCCTTTTGTATTCACTGAAGGAACGATTTTTATTTAACCTTACAAAGAAAGTTGTATTATTGTGAAGTTATTGTGTGTGTTGAATATGGTTAATGATACCCTTCAACTATTATTAACAATATAAGTTTTCATGTGAGATTTAGTCTTCTCCATTAGTTTCTAAATTATTAGGAAACATTTAGTTGTATAAGTCATTGAATATGAATAAAGATAATAATATTTGTAACTTTTTCAATAATTTTTAAACTACAAATATTTGGGAATTATAGTAGAACATATTTGAAGCAAGTTTACTACATATATAATTATATTTCTTTTAAAGAGTAAGAAATGTGACCTTTTTGTTGATGAATAAAATATTATTTTAAAATAGAACTATTTTCAAGTTCTTGCTTTAAAGAAAACTAATATAAATTGGTATAATATGTTTAATTTGGATAAATGGAAAAATCAATTGTTGAGGTTGTAAAAAGATTTACTTTCTAAAGTTGTAGAATATTACTTTCTAAACTTTAAACAACCCTTTATCTTTAAGGAAAAATAATGTAAATTTCTAAATATATATTAACCAACTAATGATCTTGATAAGGAAATAAAAAAATAGGCAACTCATGTTACTTAATTGTGACTAATTAATTTTTAAAAGTATTACAAAATTATTCCCTAAATCTAACAAATTTAAGAAAGAAATTATCAGATAAATCATTTTACACTAAAATGAATAAATATAAAAAAGTTCACAAATGTATATTCATGAAAATATATGATAATGACTCATATTCTATTTTATTATAATATATTATATAAATTTAAGATGAATTTTTTTTTTACAGTAATCATCAAGATTATTTTAATTGAAGAAAATAAAACAAAATTTAAAATAGAAAGAAATAAACAAATAAATAAAACCCCACCCTTTCATTAATCCTTGCAAACAAATTTATGTGCCTAAATACAAATAAGGAAACATAAATTTGAAATGACAAAAAGTTTGGATCTATTGCCAAAAAAAAAGAAGAAAAAGGGTATACATAGGTACATAGTACTTTTAAACATTACTCAGGTCATCTCTTTAATTAAATAGACTCACTAAATCTGTAATACTGCGAGATGAATATATAAATATCAGTTACTATCAAACAATACACACAGATCTGAGAAATAAATAGTTTAATTATAAAATTTCTCCAAATAAAAGATGTATCCATATGTAAGCATCACCTAGATGCAATGAGTGCTAAGTGGACTATTCATTATCATGATAGATGGGTTCTTGTGAACCACTACTCATGAAACATGGGTCAATGAGTTTGAATCGTAAAACTACACGTTGAATCCTAATAGCAATATCACAGTTTGACTCCAGTGTTCTCTTGGGACCCATGTATCCGAGAGAACATAACCTTTTAATAAATTTCTAATATGCTGGCGTGAAGCGAGGTCAGGAATTCTACTCTTCGGGTTTCGGGGTTGGATAATTTGAAATTGATGAGGCTAGGGGAGCTCAACATTGCAACGGCCTCCTTCAAACACCAAGTTGAGTTTGCATAGCCAGTGGAAAATATACGAATCCGTATGACATTGCTCTTGATCATTTTTTCCAAGCTCTCCCAAACCATTTCCCCCTTTTCCAATTTGTTATTGTCTAAGAACACATTGAGCCCTGTTGTAGAGAGAGCTTCAAAGAGATGATCCACCAGAGTGTTTCTGACATCTAATCCCCTGAAACTCAAAAACACATGATACCTCCTATCACATTAGAAGTTGAGTTTAGTTGTGGGAGGCTCATATCTAAGAGAGGCGGGCATTGAGGATGCACTAGAAGTGGATGGGGCTAATTCTTCAAGTTGTGCTTTAGAAGTAGATGCCATGAAAGTGGATTGAACTGAGCAGAGAGAAAGAATAAAAGATGAAAAAGCAATGGAAAATGGATTGTTGAGTAGGTGAGAAGATGAAGTGCAAAGTGCATAAAAGACGAGATTGAGTGGATGACAGTTGTGGGCATAGAGACAAGTGACTAAACAACCTATGTTTTGAATGGGAAAGTGTGTAAAGAGATGATCCACCAAAGTTTTTTTGACATCTAATCCCCTGAAACTTAGACCCAGTGCTTCACCTTTGTGAGAATCACCTAGATGCAATGAGTACTAAGTGGAACATTCATTATCATGAGAGATAGGTTCTTGTGAGCCACTACTCATGAAACATGGGTCAATGAGTTTGACTCTTAAAACTACAATCATAATAAGACAACAATTATTACAATATGTAATACTATTCAATATGTGAATAAAATTTTGTTTAATACATGAATAAAATGCAGTTGATTATAAATGGGTATGCTTTGACTATAATCCCTTACTTATTGTAGAGGTATCAACAATTGTATGTGGATGCCAACCACATAATTTTTAACCCCTACCCTCTTCATTTTCCCTTTGTTGTTCATAAGCCAATAGTTGGATATATAAAAACAAAGGGAAATAATTATATATATATATATATATTTAAGTACAGCTATAATGGAGTCACCTCTTTTAACTTGCAACATTCTCCCTCAAGTGGTTCAGTGCAAGCAAATATATATAAAAAAATAAAAAAATAAATCTTCACGCCTTCTCCATTTTATCACCATTATTCCCTTGGTATTTGTGCATACAAACAACAAACAAGAGGAAAATAAATAGAATGACACCTAAATCAACCTTTCAAAATGTCTATCAAATGAAGTTTAGAGAATCTTGTTGGTATAAAATCTATAATTTCATTATAACTATCATAAATAATAAGCAGTGTTTCTAATAGTAGGATAAATGCAATATTGATATTAAATCAAATACTCTTAATTATATACTTGGACACAACAATGTGGTTGGTAAGATTATGATTAATAATAACAGTATTATTTTTATTAGTATTTACCTAATATTATTATCTTTTAATAATTTTAATTATCACTTTATTTATTTATTTTTAGAAAAATAATAATAATAACAAAAAGTATAAAATTGAGTATCATGATATAAAGGTACAACTTCACTATTATCTTGATAAAATAATGTTGTCTAAAATACTAGAGAGAGATTATTAATGATGTAGATGTTTTGATTTGAGGAAAAATAGGTTTTGAATGGACCCAAAACCATAGGTTTTGACAGGGACCCAAAACCCACACAAAGAAGGAAAAGTTGCACAAGGAATTAGCAAAGCCAACCAGCAACAAACCAATTGTAAATCAAAATCAGATCAGCAATACAATCCGGATCTGCACAAAATAAAAGACTTTGATGGGAACCTTCAACCCCACAAAGCCAAGTTTTACACAGGAACTTGGACCCAACCCAGGTTAGAATGGGAACCTGAAACCCACTTACAACCAAGAACAAACCAGGTTTTAACGGGGACCTAAAACCCATTGAATCCACAGTCAAATCCATCCTCCACCTGGCAAAAAATGGAGTAGAACCTCTTGTAGCACCACCAAACACAAAAATCCAAAACATACTCCACCTCAATAGGAATAGGCTCCCCTCTATAGGAGTAGATGCCATTAAAAACCTTACCACCGCTGCAACCCCACTGTAACACCAAACAACTCCACCTCCATAGGAGTGCAAACCACCTCAATAGGAACTGAAACAGCAGAATCCAACAGCCTGGGAAGTGCCTCCACAAATCCACAGACCATAGTAGAAGAAGTCTTCACCTTAATAGAAGACACAGACTAGAGAAACAGGAAAGAAGCCACCCAGCCTTCAACAAGGAAGAAAATGACAACCATTGGCAACTCGGGATGATGGGCCAACAAGAGAAACATACCCATCCACAAAACAAACCGAGATTCCCCCACAAAATAATCTTCAACCAAGAACCCGAGGAGAGTAGGGAACTGAGCCCTAAACATAAACAACAAACTTAACAAAACATAGCTCAGCCAAAAGAGCCACAGAACACTAGGTAGCAAAGCCTCCCCACAGGCCAAAGAGAACAAGGAGGAATCCACCTGCCACTGGAAGAAACCCAACATGGACCACATCAAGGCAGGGGAGTCCCCAACACAAATTTGGAGAACAACCATAGCAGCATCAAGGAGGATGTCCCTAATAGCCTCCCAAGTAGATAGACCTTGAAGCACAACCCTCTCGAGGCACACCAAGCTCAAGGCATAATCCAAGAGTGTTGTAGAGGAAGAAAACCGAAAAAAGGAGAAACCCCACCACCAGCCCAAATTAGAACCTTCCAAAACGGCTCCAAAAGATCTTCAAAAAACAAAACAAGAGCCAACCCAAATAAACTGCCAAGGCATCAAAACCTATCCTCAGCATGCTAGGACCCAGAAAACAGGGACCAAGAAAAAAAAGACCCAAAAAGAGGAGTCAAAGAAGCCACCACTATGCAACCAAAAGAGGAATCACCAGATTCAGAGCCATCAAATGCGTAACAGGGACAAGAGCCATCAGCAACCGCCAACACCCGAACATCACTAGACAAGGCAGAAAAAACCTTGGGTAAAGTCGTGCCACCAGGATAAAACAAACCTCTTAGATCATTGCATGAAAAAAACCAAGCCCAGTCTGCAATAGGAACACCCACTCTAAACACCGCAAAAGGAAGAAAAATCCTCAGACTCTTCTCCATCTGCCTCCTATGATTTCAAAACACCAGCTCCACTCCTCCTCCTGCCCACGCGCTCCATTAACACTTAATGATGTAGATGTTAATATAATTATTTTGATTAAAAATAAAAGTAATGCTAATAATGTAAATGTGATTATAGTAAAACAATTAAGAGATTTAATAATAATATTAATATGATGATTAGCAATAACTGTTAGATCGATTATGGGCCATGATTGAATAATAATACTATTAAATGGATAGAACAAGAGTAATGTTATAATCATGATTTGAGGTTAAATGTTAATAATATTATTAATGGCTACACCATGGTTAAGTAAAGATGAGAATATTACTAGCATATATATCTTAAATTTAATCTATATACATTACGTCGATATATTGAGGTGTTTAATTTTTCATCATTCAACTTTAATATAGATATATTAAATTAAAAATTAAACGCCTTGATATATCTCAGCATAATTTGTATAGATTAAACTTAAGATATATATGCTAGTAGTAGTCACGGTGCAACACATAACATGAATTAATATATAATTATACAATATTATTTTATTATATTATTAGATATATTATTAGGGGTAAATGCTTTTGATCGGAGCTATGAACCGGGTATAAGAAACCATAAGAAACAACCAAACCCATGAGCACTTTGGCCCAGCGAGGGTTTGAACCCTGGTGGCTGTCGCTACAGCCAAGCGACTTGACCACCGAACCACGCCCTTATCAGCCTTTTTATTATTAGATAAATAATAATATTTTAGTATATTTAATATAAAAATTTAATAAAGCTATGGTTAGGTTCAAAATTTTATTAAGGTTGAGGTTCAAGTTTAATTAGGGTTAAGGTAAAGGTTAAAATAGGGTTCAATTAGGGAAAATCCTTTGAGTTAGGGTTAGGTTTGAATTAGGGGAAATATTTGAGTTAGTGTTAGGGTTAAACTATGGTTAACATTCAAATAACGTTAGGGTTAGTGTTTAATTAGGGTTAGTCTTAGGGTTAAATTTTAAATAAGGTTAGGGTTAGTCTTAAAATAAGATTATGAATTATAGAATATAGTTATGGTTAGTGTTATAAATAGAATTAGGGTTAGGGTTATAATTAGAATTAAAGATATGGTTATGAGTACGGATAAAATAGGGTTGGGTTTCAATTAGGGTGAGTGTTCAATTATAGTAAGGGTTCAATTTGGTTATGATTTTATAAATGATAAGGGTTAGCATTCAAATAAATTTAGGATTTATAGCTCAATTAAATTTACTATTAATGCTCAATTAGGGGAAGGGTTTGGGTTAGGTTTAGGGTTAAGATAATGGTTAGGGCTAGGGTTATGATTATGGTTAGGGTTAAGATTTAGGGTTATGGTTAGGGTAAGGATTTACATCATGAACAGGGTTAGGGTTAGGTTTAGGATTATGGTTAGGGTTATGGTTTACAATTAGGGTAAGGATTATGGTGATGATCAAGGGTATATCATGTAGTTAGGGACAATGTTAGGGTTAGGGTGAGAGTGAGATTTTTGGGTAGGGTAAATGTTAGGATTACTCCACAAACTAAGCATATACCACACATTTGGTATATTATACCTTCAGTAGGTAGTTGAAATCCATTATGAGATGCTTCCAAATATCTCTTTGTCTCTCTCTCTCTCCTCTCTCTATATCTCCTTATGTATCTATCTCTCTATCACTTTATCTCACCATCTATATCTCTCTATCTCTCCCTCTCCCTCTTCCTCTATATCTCATGTTCTCTATATCTCTCTCTCCCCCATCTTCTCTCTCTCCCTCTCTATGTATCTCTCTCCCTCTCCCCCCTCTTCTTTCTCTTCCTCTTCTACCTATCTCTTTCCCTCTCCCCCTCTTCTCTCTCTTCCTCCTCAACCTATCTCTCTCCCTCTCTCTCCCTCTTCTCTAACTCTCCCTTCTCTACCTATCTCTCCCTTTCTCTCCCTCCCTCTCTCTATCTCTCCCCATCTCTTCCTCTGTCTCTCCCTCCCTATCCCCTATCTATCTCTCTATCTCTACCTCTTTCTCCCTTTCTCTTCCCATATATCTCTATCTCTCCTCACTTCTCTCTCCCTCTCTCTCCCTCTTCTCTATCTCTCCCTCCTCTACCTTTCTCTCTCCTTTTCTCTCCCTCCCTCTCTCTCTATCTCCCCCTCATCTCTCCCCATCTCTCCCTCCCTCCCTCTCTCCCTCCCTATCCCCCTATCTACCTCTCTATATCTACCTCTCTCTACCTTTCTCTTCCCATATATCTTTATCTCTCTCTTTCTTTTCCCATATATCTCTATCTCTCCCTAATTCTCTCTCCCTCTCTCCATCTCTATTTATCTATCTCTAATTCTCTTTGTTTATCTACCTCTTTGTCTCTCTCTCCCTCTCCTCCTCTCTTTGTATCTCCTTGTATCTTTATTTCTCTATTTCTCTATCACTCTATCTCACCATCTATATAGATCTCTATCTCTCCCTCTACCTCCCCCTCTCCCTCTCATTATATCTCTATATATTTCTCTCTCTCTCTCTCTCTCTCTCTCTCTCTCTCTCTCTCTCTCTCTCTCTCTCTCTCTCTCTCTCTCTCTCTCTCTCTCTCTCTCTCTCCTCTCTCTCTAGACCTCTATATCTATCTCTTTGCCTCTCTGTCTCTATCTCTCCATATTTCTTCCATCTCTCCCTCTATCTCTATCTCTATCTTTATATATCTCTCTCTTCTCTCCCCTCTCTCTCCCTCTCTATATATTTATCTCTTCTATATCTATCTATCCCTCTCTTCTCTCTCTTTATCTCTCTCTCTCCTTCTCTCCTCTCCATATCCCTCTCCCTCTCCATCTCCATCCCCTTCTCCATATCTATCTTCATCTATATCTCTATCTCCTTACCCCTCTCTCTCTCTCATTCTTCCCCCCTCTATCTCTCCCTCTTTTTATCCCTATCTCTCCCTCTCTCTATCCCTCCTTATTGCAAACATAACATGAGCCTATTAGTAATGGAGCCCAATTATATTCTTGATTCGGGGGTTTTATTTCAATCATGTTTGAATCCTTGTAAGTGGATGCATAGTTGATTTGAAGCTATTACTTCTCCATTGAGACCTTTGTTGCATAAACAACACCATTTTTTGAATGGTCTACCAATTGACCAAAATTAATAATTAGTAAATGTATTAAAAAATAGACCATAATTTATCCTAATTGACCTTCCACACTTCTTCGGCGTACCCATTGCACACTAAGGTGTGATTGCTAGTTTTACTCATTCCCTTGGCATAAATTTAGATAGATTGACTCCCAACCAACTGCATTCAATGGGATGAGTCTCATCCACAAGACACTAGTAGAATTTGGAAAATAAATGACTACGTGACTAAAAATTTTAGTCATTTGACTAACACTAGTAGAATTTGGCAAATAAATGACTAATTTGGTCATCGGGTAAAATCACAACTAAATGACTAAATAAATTTTCTCATTATTAAAATATTGGCCATAATTTTCATTTTAATAAACATACTCTAAAACCTTCATCAAGACCTTATTTTCAATTGTAGCCCACCATAATTAATAATAAAATATTACAAATAAAATTACAAATAAATATTTTTTGTGGAATAAATATTTTTTTTGTGGTGTCATCATATGAACACCAGAGTTTCTTCTAAATTGAATTCCCAAATCCTCAAAGGGCCCAACTACATGTAGTGTGGAAGATAAATATGAATACAATTCTCAAATATATACTAAGCTACTTATAAGTTTACATACTCTACATTTACTAGAGGAAAATAATGATATTACAAATAGTTTACAAGTATGATTATATAAATTAGTTAACTTATAATAGAAGAGATAAAGATGGAGATAGAAAATAATAAAGAGATGGAGACAAAGAAATATAGAGGTAGAGAGATAAAGAGGAATAGAGATAGATGGAGAGAAAGATTGAAAGAGAAAGGAATAGAAAATAGATCAGAGATAATACAAGAGAGATAGAAATATAAAAGATAGAAAGGGAAAGAGAGATAGAGAAAATAAAAACTAACTTTTGATTACTTGTTTCATGCCAAAAATCCAAGAATGGTATGTGTCCTTGGGGAGTAATGCTCAAGGTAGCATGATGTTTGATATAGACAAAAAAACTTATAGAGAGAGAAAGACATAAAAGAGAGAGGGAGATAGAGATAAGATATATATATATAGAGAAAGAGAGAGAGAAAGACATAAAATGGAGAGGGAGATATAGATAAGATATAGAGAGGTGGATAGAGAAAAAATAAACTGAACTCCTATAATAAATTTATTATTACAAATATATAATTTTGTCTAATGAAAAATTATATTAAAAATATATATTTATTGAGTGAATGCTAATTGAGACCTTTGTTGCATAAACAACATCATTTGCTAAATTACATACCAATTGACCTCATGTAGTACACATATGTCTAAAAAAATACACCAAAATTTTCTCCAATTAACCTTTCATACCTCTTCGGCATACCTATTGCACACCAAGGTGCAATTGCTAGTAATAATTTTATATATGTATTTAACATGTCAAAATGTGCTCATTATTAAAATCTTGGCCATAATTTTCATTTTAATAAACATACTCTAAAACCTTCGTCAAGACCTTATTTTCAATTGTAGCCCACCAAAAAGGAGAAGTGAAAGTCGAAACCTTATTTTCAGGCATAGTCCGCTAAAATGGAGAAGTGAAATTTGAAACCTTATTTTCAAGGTAGCCTGCCAAAATGGAGAAGTGAAAGAGCGACACCTGATTTAGGGTTGCAACCTCTACCCATTTTTCTGCATCGGACACAATTTGTGTAGAATCTTGTGGTAAGTCACTTTCCATGGTTTCAGTTAATTTTACTTTTCAAATCTATGTGTGATCAGGCCATTTTTTATTGTGTTAAGAATGATTGCTCATTGCATAGATGAATTTACTATATTGTCCAAGCTTATTTTGAAACCAGGGATTCATAACAAGGCTTGTCTGTGTTAATCTTAATCTTGAAAGTAGGTGATCTTGAATAGGAGCAACACAATGATTACAAGAACATTACATTTCACTGTTGGCTTTTCCATGCCCATGGCACCCATCTCAAGCATGCCCTACTCATTCAACAACTACAGAAAACATCCATGTAAATGCAAATGAAGAAAATGTTGGAAATAATTCAAAATCACAAATGACCAAGGAGCCACAGAAAAAGATATCACCCAAAAAATACAGAGAATCAAACCAAAAAAGAATATGCTAGGAATGAATCAAACCAGAAAGTGGCCCAATGTAATCTCCCTTTACCAAATCCTTCCAAAGAACTGAACAAAAAATTCAACAAGGTTGGACCTAATGCAGGATTATGACAGGGAGACCCTCAACAGGGTCAAATTGATGATTAATTCAAGTCTGCTAAAATTTATCACACTACTTATTAGCTCCAAACATTCCTTATTTCAACATCTTCAATCTAAAGAAAGGTATTGTTGTTTATAATTAGTCTAGCCAGGTAAATCCAAGGATCTGCACAAATCTGATTTTTAGTTTGTCATTAAGCCATGAATGAGTAAAGATCAGAATTACCAGAATTTACCCATCATATTGGTGGAAGATCCCACCCCATAACATATTCTGAAGTAGACCAAAACCTTATCATTAAAATCAAAGAAATTTCTTGGAATGTTAGTGTGAAGTGTGGACAATAGTTGATTCCTCTAAATCTTGATCCATTTCTCCAAAGCAGAACCAGTTTGTTACTAGAGATCCATCTCTTGTATTATGAGCACTTCAAATAACTCCTTTAGGGTGAGGAAATCCTTAGTTACAACAACAACTAAGCATGTTGAAGGTATTGCTATAGAGTGGTCTCCATT
This sequence comes from Sequoia sempervirens, assembly GCA_007258455.2. NCBI lineage: Eukaryota > Viridiplantae > Streptophyta > Pinopsida > Cupressales > Cupressaceae > Sequoia > Sequoia sempervirens. The sequence continues at coordinate 35,168,900 of VDFB02252616.1, forward strand.
AATTTAAAATCCTAAATCATTCTAATCTTATTGTTGAGTACTTATTGTAAATCTACATTCACCTGAGATTGGTAAATACTTTCAATTCATTTTCTCTTTTATCCCTCCATTTCTAAATTAATGAACATAATTTTGGTTAATCCAAGCAGTTGGCAATGAGGAAACAATGTTTGGTAACTTTTCTTTAACTACAGAAGCCCCAATTACTTGGAATACAGTATGTCAATTTTATTACAACCTTGGATGCAAAAAACCAAATTGCTAATTAGGACTAATAGTTTGGTAAATTGTAGTGATGACTTGACCATGAAAATAATCCATATGGTGAGAAATCCCACAAAAAATAAAATATCTAAATAATCTACACTACAAAAACTACAATCACTTACAATATGTAGTATGCCAGTTTCTATGACACTCTAGGTTACAACCAAGGAAATTGTTGTGTTCAAGGGGATAATCTTCCATTCTTCAATTGGAAATTGTAACCTCAAATTTTCAAGATTCATAAATCAGGGCCCTAAGAAATTTCATTTCAAATTAAACCAAATAGATTATAAACACTAGCACGTTAAAGTGTTAATTGATGTGTCAAAGAAGAAAACCACAAACTTGGCATATGATCTCACTGATATACAAATATAGAACAAACTTGCAAATTAACAACAATCCATAATAAGTAATAAATTGCAATGCATTTCCCTTCTCCAAATCCTAAATTTTAACTTAATCTTCCACACACAACCCACTGCCCCATATACAAATCTTCATTGGGAAATGTATAGTGAATCATCAGACATCCAAAACAATTGCCAAATAAATGAGGATAAAATAGAATTGCTTCAAAAGAAAGAGGTGGACATATTATAGTGCAACCAAAACATATTTTGAGATAATAAGACGACAATTCCAACTACTCCCTGTATGTCAATCACAACAGATTTTAAAAAGAAAATATAGAGCCTTGTAATGCTCCTATCAAACTGTCAGTGCTACAAGGATAAATTTGTATATTTCTCAAGCCCCCTCAGATAACCAATTAGATTTGTAAGTTTTTTTCTTTAATCACTTCATTAGTGTAGATTAATATGTCTTAGTGTGTCTTAGTGTGGTCTATATGAACATGTGAACAACATGTGTTCATTTGTCTTATAGTTCATAACCCTATATTGTGGTTCATTTTCTTCAATAGACTTTGGTAGGTAGTTCCAACTTCAAACTTCATATCCCACTTCTAAACGTGTGTGGTTGTTTCTAACCAAGCTTTCTTGCAAACATCCCTACCATGCACAACTATGAATTTATTGGAGGTCAAGTTCAAGAACTACACAGAAGATACTACATTTTTGAGATGGCCCTTTAATAGTAGGTGTTGACATCTAATTCCTAGAAAGTTTAAAATAGGTGACCAGAGCAAATGGTGATCTCCATTTGCACTCTCCACTGTCTGCAAGCTCCATCCCTGCACCAACTTGTACATTGATACTTGCAACCTTAATTTTGTTCATTTTGATTATGAAATCCTTGGTTTCCTAAAACCTTGTATTGTCATTATATAGTATATACTAATCTATCTCTGCAAGCACTATTTTGTATGTTTGAGTGATAATTCAAACTGAACCATACACCGAAGCAAGTCCAATGTTAATTGTAAAAATATCAGTAAAATTCCCAGTCTTGAGTATTCTAGATTTCTCCCTTTGCTTTTTTTATGTAATAATCATCCAATACCTAACCTAATATATATATATGTACTGTTGGGTTTGGCCTATATATATATATATATATCACATTTTTAATTTTTAATTTTAGCATAAATATATACTAGCAGGATTTCAATAAGTGTCCTAGTTGCATTAGCATTGTTACAACTTAGAAGTAGTATATGATTATGATTCTACTTCTGGAAATTAGAATTTGCTTGGATTGAATGGGCCTTATTTTGGAAACTTTGAGAGGGCCTCTAAAATTATAGATTTAGTGAATAATGCTTATCTGTCTACCACATGGATTGCAAGAAGGAAGGATTGATGAACAAGGTTGATGAGGAACGCCAAATGACTCACCTTGTCAAGTGAGAAAATGGGAGGATGCATGTAACTTGGAAGTTGCTTGCAAAGGGTGATGTTGTCTCACAATTGATCACTATATAATTACATTTATTTTGATATCTTATGTTGTATCATAAGTGTACAATTTATTTAGGGATTAATGGCTTCATATATATCATCTGCTCAATCTCCTTTTGGTCTTATTTGATTTAGGCCCTAATGTATTTGTTTGTTGGATTCAGCAATGCATTCTATAGGAGGTTTAATTACTAGATTCTTTGTCTCCCTTCCAAACTTGAAGTTGAATTTGGATGCTAGGGACTTAGGAGAGCTTCATCTTTCCATAGAGAGACATACCAATTTTGTTGTGGATTGGATGGGATAACCTCAACACCATATACTTTCCTTTACAAAATCACAGCTTCTTTTTATGGCTTATTCTTTATAGCAAAGTCTTATTTTCATGCAAATAACTTTTTTATTAATTATTAGCATAAACATTTTTTTCATGGAATATTATGGGTCCATAACATGAATAAACCATGATTTCATTTCTTGTAGGTTGCTTGTTCCCTATTAATGGCAAAGGAAACTCTTGATAACTTTTTAGACACTAAGAATATTTTAATACAAATGGGAACCTATTTTCAAGTACAAGTGAGTAATATTGACTATTATTTGTTCTTTTATTCTTTTGAATGCCTCCTATGCCCCCTCCCTAATTCTATTATTCTTGCATGTATCAAATACCCTTTTTTGTTCTTTGTAGGATGATTATCTTGATTGCTTTGGTGATCCACAAACTATTAGGAAGGTGAGGACATTCTCTAATCTAATCTAGCTCAAATATGGTTGCTTAAGTTGCTAATGACATTTTTTAAGATTACAAATTTCTCATGTAGGTTAAGTTGATAAAGTGTTCTATGGGGATGTGTCACCTATCCTTGGGGGCCATCTTGAATGACCCAAACTTTTCTACTTTTATTTGAACCCTTTTCTTACATCCTAGAGAAATTTAAGGATTTTTTTTACATCCTTGGGACATTACTCTTTTTAATTTTGTGTGGATGAGGGAGTCAGTATTTGGTATATCTATACTATGAAGTATCTCTTAATATTTTTAAATTAATTATAGAAGGATTAAATGAGTTTCATTATTGCTAGGGTTGAATCTAACACATGATCTTGTATTGTAATATTCTCGTATGGTCCTCTTTTGATTTGACTTCCAACAATCCAGAATACCTATCTGAACAAATTTTGGTTGTAATGAAATGAGTTTTAAGAATTTCTATGTTAATCACAGACTTACTATTCTATTTTTGGAGTTGGTACATGCAGATAGGAATGGACATTGAAGACTTTAAATGCTCCTGGCTTGTAGTGCAAGCTCTTGAACGGGCAAATGAGAGCCAAATTCAAAGACTATATGTATGTAGATAAGTCCATTTTCATTTGTGACTATCTGTCTAATTTTGCACTAGTTGTTTGTTGACTAATAGTGATTATGTTCTTTTTTAGGCTAATTATGGAAAATTAGATCCATCTTGTGTTGTAGAAGTTAAGGATTTATATAGAGAACTTGGAATTGAGGTCTATTTATTCTTTTTTTTTCCATTATGAGATGTTAAAAGTGATCCTTTCTTTTTGAAGTTTCCACTATCAAATTGCATAGTTCACAGGGGAACTTAATTTTATCTATAAAATGATATTAATGGACATGTAGATTGAGTTGTCTATACAAATTTTAGAACCTGAACTCTAAAAATTAGCTTCCACTTTCTGAGGGGGCATGCAAATCACTTTTGAAGTTGAGTGTAAAAAACAGAGTAGCATGTAAAGAAAAAGGATGGACAATAATAAAGTGAAAAGTGGCTCTTCTATCAACCATGTAGAGTATAATGAAAGGAGTGCAAGGATGGTAGGGGTTTAATGTTTACAGTATAGTGGAACCTGAGTCACTGGGTTCACTATCATATTTGAATAAATTCACAAGTCTCAAAATATTCAGGGAACAATAGTTAAGTTTGATATAATAATTAACAAAAAACTCTATTTGGCACATATTATGGTCTATACCAATTCTTCGTGTATAGGACAATTGATGAATCAACATTTGCATGTATTCTATTTGACCCTCTAATTTCCTTATCATTGTTGAAAAATACCAATGATAAAATCCAAAGTCTTATATGAACCCTACAATTGGCAATCAAGAGCTTAGTGCTCATAACTAAGCTTGTCTTCTAAAGGGCACACTGATACGATACAAAAATTAACAAGAGGAATGTTATATCCAAATAGCAAGCCTGTGAGGACAAATAAAGATAAAATGAAAAGATTCACACATGCCTTTATCTTGTCTTGAATGTTGATTGAGCTATCTGTGTCATTTTCATTATTGTTGATGGTTTCAGGTATCAAATGATTTTTTATCATTTTATGGCATCATAATCTCTTTGTGAAGAAGATTGACCTGGATGTGTTACTGTCTTTGTTCATCAACTTGGGGTCTACTTTTAACATTAAAACCATACAGATTAAACACAAATTTAGTAGCAACAAGTATAAATGTGATGTTTCAATTGAATTTTACGTGGTTATAAAAAATAATATACAAACATGTATTCACATATTGATTATCTATTCTTCCCCTTACTTGTGTTGATGTTGATAGTCAAAACATGCTCTGAATGCAAATGCAAGCCAGAATACAAGAAAGTGTTAGGAATAGAATCGTAGAGCAATATACAATAAAATGAATGTAGAAATAAAATATAAAACACAAAGACACAAATATATGTGGTTCATCCAATATGGGCTACGTCCACGGAGAAATGGCCAATCCTTCCTTTATTCTGTCCAAATAAAATGAAGGGATACAACTTACAACACATCCGTTGCAACTTCCTCTACACTCTCTCACAGTCTCCTCTCACAATACACACCTATAATACAATGCCTTCGAGTAAAGAGGGTTGCCTTCTCCAATAATAAAATTTAGGATTTGGAGAAGGGACTGATTAAGTTATCAAAACACTTGCAACAGAGGTCCTATCATGTCCTTAAGAAGCCTTACTTTTTCAATCGCAATGTTAAGTTTTTCTATAAATCTCTTGAAATCCCTGAAAAAGAAATGAAGTAATATATAGAGAAGGCATAGTTGGCAGGGATATCTTAGTCTCTAGTTGACCTCCACCCTCATGCTCTTATTTCAATTCAATTTCTCCCCAACCCTGCAAATCACAGACTAATAAATGGTAAGCCTTGAAATCATGGAACAAAAAACTACAAGAGACGAAGCAAACATACAACATTAAAATTGTGACTTGTAGCAGTAAAAGAAAAGAAGCCGTAGGTGGTTTGATATACAATCAAAAAAGGGAATTTTATGAGGTTTCCTTAAGGAATCAAATTAAAAATTAAATAAAATCATGCTTCAAATTCCATTTAAATGTTCAGTTGTACAAAATATATCGTCCTACTTTTTTGAGAACTCTTACTGAATTCCCAAAAATAGGAGTTCACAAATGACACCAATAAATATTATAAATAGAAAGAAAACAACAATATTTTCATATAAAAACAACAAGAGTTGATTCATAGGCCCTATGAAAATCTCTAACTTTTTGGCTCCCCTTTGATACTTTTCTACATACTTACATATTACATCTCCATGATTAATATGGACTAGAAGGGTTGAAAGGGCACATGTTAGTCTTTTTCATTTATTGGGAAATAAAGAGTCTGAAGTGACTGAAAGAATCAAATGTAGCTCTTTACTCTAGATGCTTTATTTTCATTTGATTATTAATATATCCAGATATAAGCCATGATGACTTAAATCAGAACTAGAAGAAATCTCATGAAAACTACAAGAAGAGATCAGTGATTAGATGAATCATGGAAACGAAACCAACTCCATAAGCCACAAAAAATGGAATATGCAATGCAAATGAGAATACAGACCTTCAAAGGAGTTTTCATGGATAACGAATCATCCCCCCTTAGATCTCTTGTGAGAATTCCTAAAAGCTCTTCAATTATCCACAATATCCACATGCTATGAACTCTGATACAAAGACTGTGCATAGTTCTTCTCAATTTATTCAATTTGGTGCTATTATTTTTATCCTATGATTCAGGCTTCAAACCATCCCCTCTCATTAGTATTTGTCTTCCAGAACTGTCTAGAAGAGGGTAATCAAAATCAGTACTGGAATATCTGAAAGTCAAAGATCCTTTCCCTAAAACTGAAGCTTTGTTCTCAACAAACTAGAGTTAAAATGAGCCAAGAACTAGTGGAAGGGAAGTTGAATGAAAAATGAGAGCAACTAAAATCCTTCCTAAGAAAAGTTCCCTTTCCACTATAACTGTCGGTTTTAGTCTCTCCTTGTTCATTTTTCTGGCATCTACTCATTTTTCATTTCTTGATAGAGAGCTTTTGAAAGATGTGCAAGATGTTCTTCAATCTCAACAATCAATGTTGAGATAAAATGGAAGCGTTTCTCTTGCAAATAAGGTGCTAAATCATTTATCCTTGAAGGAGATTTATGTGCATGAAGAAAACTTAGGAGGTCTTCCAAAATATTCGTGGACCCCTCGTCTATGGTATCTTTTATTTTACTAACCTCAATTCCAAAAAAAGTGTTAAGGCGACCAAACCGGTCTTCATCATTTGTCATCATAAATCTAAAACTCAACCCAAGTAAATTGACACTTTTTAGGTCCCCTCTCTTGACAAGCCAACCCTCACTAGTAGTTAATTTGTGCAAATGGGTTTCAACATCTTTGTAACTTGCTAGAGATGTAACTATGGCTTCAAGGCATTTACCAACCTTAACTCTCTCACACAGATTTTCAAATCCATTAGCTATTATTTGTTTCATCCTACTAACAAACAGGCTTTCAAAAATTTCATCCCACAGACTCTTTGAGTGCTTCGAAACAATCTCACACATGCATTGCCATGAAAACTCAACATTTGAACCAAAAACCATTTTTAACCACTCCAATCTCCTTCAAATGCATCCAGATTGTCCAATGTTTCTCTATCAATGTCTCATTCTCTGCAAGTTCCTTGCCACTTTTCACAAGATCAAGCAAATACTTTCCCCCAAGCCTATCTACAAAGAGAATACCATTTGCACATGTCTTAAGCCATGCTAAGCAAGACTCTAATATAAATTCGCTCGAAAAAATCATCATGGTAGCTTGTAGCTTCTCTCTATGAGATTTCTACAACTACACCTCATTGTTTGGGTTTGGAATCCCACCAAACAATTGTGATCCAGGTTGCACTTCCAACACAGTCTTATAAAAAAGAGGCAAATCATTTAGAACCTCCAAGGAGAGTTCCCCAGCGTGACATAGCATTACCTGTATGACTCTTACCACATTACAAAAAATGGAACTAACTACCCCCACCTTATTGGTCTATCAGTGGAGCTATGAGGGGAGTTCCCCTAATGTAGTAATGTTAGGCCAATAGTGTCCCTGTTTAAAATGATGGAAATGACTCACATCTCTTAGAAAATTAAATTTAATAAGTCAATTGACAATAATTTTAAGTGATAAACATAGAAAATTATAGATTTTGATTTGTGATTATCACAAACATGCATTTTAAAGACTCGTCGAAAAATTAAACTACTCATTTTCATCATTATATAAAAATTGAATATGTGTGAAACTAACAGAAGCATATGCCCTACATGTAATTTGTAGTTCAGTATTTCATAAGTCATGAAAGGCTATCATGACCTTGATCTACATTTGTAATACCACTATACCTAGTATTCTACCAATACTTACAATCATTTCATTGTCAAGATCAAATGCATCTTGTAACAAAATTACTTATAGGATAAACATTACTGTCTAGCTTTGGTTCATCTCGGTAGTCCAAAAAGAGAGGAAAATTCTATAAGTCCATCTCTCTCAGATTTGTTACCTAAGGTAATGTCATCGACCTTTTGGCCTTGTTTCTTGAATTGTCTCTCTGTATAGTTTTTGTTGCCATTAGACAGAAGATAAGGAAGTTGTGAACATACACCAATTTTAGTACTTTCTTTGAATCCAATCTATTTCTTTTCATAGAATGAATGGAATCCATAAATACTCCAAGTTCCCCATGAAAATAATATCTAGCAACCTGTGAAATCAATTATGTGGAAAATCTTTGCTACTCAGGTACATGAATGTCATAACATGCCCAACATCTAGTGGGATTTGTGGTTTAAGTTCTATCATATAGGTTATTCACTGATCCAAACTTACTTTAAGGAGAACAAAACAATTTTGTTGCTCACATGACCTAGTACTGCGACTGAATCAAATCATAGGAAAACCTTTACTTTCTACGAAGAGTGGAATAGATATCCCACTTTGTTCATTGTGAAAAAAAACTAATTCTCATCTGAATTGAGTGAAATAATGGGTTTCAGTTTGTTACAAAGGAACCATCTTGAGGTAGTGTCACCCTCCTAAACAAACATTTTCTTCAAAAAAAAAAGGAATATCATATAATAAGCTCAATTGGTGGGTGTGGCCTCGTTTACAATTGTAGGTTTGTCACATTCATCCTTTAGAGTCCCAACTGATCATGCAAAACCTAAGACAACTTCATCATCTTCAACTAGCAATATATACTCCAAAAATGCAAATCAATGCCTTCTTAACTACAATGACAATCAAATCTTGTGTGCAAGCTCTAAAACGTACAATCTCTAAAGATAATTACTAAAAAGAAACCAAGTTACTGGAAATCAAATTTTCAGGAAAACAAAATTATTGAAATGGTTTGTGAATCTCATACTAAGTCCATCACCATTTGCACCCCACAATTCCAATGAAGGGATAAAAAATGACAAAATTTCAGCCCTTATATGGTGTATTGGACATAATTGTTCAATTAATGAATAGTCCATGCAATTTGCAAATGCTCACTAATCTGCATGATCCAAATATCCATGTTAGTGAACTGAAATAAAGCACTAGAATTCCAATGACTTGATTTACCATAGGATTCTAGATTTGGGCCTTACAACCTTGAACAATTCACCTAATCAACACATCATATTTTGAATGACAACAATCATGGATAACTAAATTTCTTCTTGAACCAATTCTTGCAAGTAAAGATAAAATAATAATGTTGACTTCGTGGTATGGCCACCCCACAAGACCACATATCCATAAAATGTAGTATAAAGACCTTAAATGATGAGAAACACTCCCATCTGCAATAATTCCCTCTCAATTATTGGCTCCATCACCCCAAGAAAAATAAAATCCATCTATTTGTTGATCAAGTTGATTGATATACCCCCTAAAAATGGGAGTCTCATGTCTCAAATCAACATCACCCAACATGGTGGAGCTAAAATCCAAATATTTTTCCTCTAAACACTTGAAATGATGCAATATCATCTAACACAGCCTCATCAACACTTGAAAGATCTTGAAAAGTCATGTCTAAAGGAGAGCCTCCAAAATAGAACTAGGTGTCTTATCTTCATTTGCACCAAATAATTGGACAATAGTGGGAGTTGCAATGCATGTTGATGCATCCTAAAATGAAGCCATCTCATCAAATATGACATCTCTCTGAATGATGATTTGGATTTTACCAAGATCGCATGATTGTCAGGCCTTGGTTTCCTTTGCATAGATTTCCATTGTGCACTTGTGGTTCTTAGAATCAATATTTTTCCTCATTTCATATGGAATATGGACCCAAGCCACAATCAAACATTTTATAGTGAAAAAAACTTGGCTTCCTACCACACCATTTCAATTATACTACCATGTCACAAACAACTTCCATAGGAACCTTGTTATGATAGTAAATACAATAAAAGACAACTTTGCACAATGAACCTGCTATCTTGAACCACACAGATCCATCATGGTGAGCTCCCCTTGTTCCACAACCAACAAGGAGCTCAATCAAATAAAAGACAATCTTACCTTCTTCTCTTATAAAATTTAAATTAGAGAAAAATGTGGAGAGAAATGAATCATATGGTGGCTTCAAGTTCTCAAGGATGATCTTAATGATCTCACCATTCTTTTTTCATACTCCTTGTTGCACTCCTCCAGTTGAAATAGATAATCCTTCACATGAGCTAGATATTCCACAATTTTGTCAGACACTAATGGATCAAATTCATATGGTTCATGATTCAATTTGTAAATCTTGTATTCATAAATATTTTGGAACATCTTCTTCAGTAGATCTAATATATTATTTGGCTTTTTAATGCCTTAAAATGAATACTAAGCTTTGTTGCAATTTGGTTCAGCGAAGTCTGTGTTTCTTGATCTTTCATTAGTAGTAGGCACCCCTTAAAAAAAATTCTTGAAGTCATCTAAATGGATATTTAGGGGTTGTGTCCATTTAAGTGTAAGATATGTTAAGTTTTACTAGTTACCTTGTTGAATAACGTTATATTTTTTGTCATATTACAAAGAGTTAAATGATAATGACTTGGTAGATAAAGCTAACTAGTGTTTATATGGTTGTCGGTGGTTGGTGTTGGATTTTACAATAAATCAGTCATATGAAAGACTTTGGAGGGGTCCATATCCCAAAGGTTTAAATTTAATAAACAGGAAGGCTAATTTATGAAAACCTTGGAAGTGGGAAATAGAGAGAGAGAGAGGCAAAGAAGAATACTGGAGGAGGTTGTTAGTTCTATCTTAATTTGAGTTTATTTGTATTTTCTTTTTGTAAGCTCATCAGAATGGACCCAAAATGCTTTGTCCATTTTGGTATATCTTATGTAGTTAATAATAATTTTTTGAATGGTATCATAAAAGATACATGATTACCATATTTAGAGTTAAATAATTTGATTAGGTACAATCACCAACCAATGGTTATATACATTTCTTGTATTGGGTTTGATTTGCAATGAATTGCTCACATGCAAGACTCCATAACTTAAAAAATTAAATCTTCAAAGTCTGAAAGGTTTTTATTGAAACCTTGGAAAGGGAAGAAGAGAGGAATAGGAAGATAATTGGATGAGGTATTCAGTGTTGTCTGATTTTAGCTTTAGTCAAAAAAAATTATAATTTTTTTTGAGGTGATCCAAACAGTGTTCATTTTAGTGTTTGGTATTCGGTAATTTTATTGTTATGGGAGCTTTAATATGTGGAATCTCATCTTCAATGGATAAACTATATATTAAAGTTGGTTTTGTAAAATATAAATGATGAATTTCCCTACCAATATTACATTCTATAATATTTCTGCAGGTGTTAATTGCATACCTTACAAATTGAAATGTGACTACAATTAGAAAGATAGAAATAGATTATTGAAATGTCCACAAATGACTAAAAGTACCACATGCGCATGCACACACACTTCACACATAGATACACATTCAAACACACGCACACACACACACACACACACACACATCTTTCTAGACGGTCCTCAGTTGTGAGGCTCTTCTCCATAGTTACTTTACTCTCTTACTTCTCAACCGAAACTAAATGTACTTTTTAGTCTTGTTGGCTTTCTTTTGGTCGCTTGTAAACATTAATATTATTTTTTTCTAATTATATTTATATTTCAAAAACCGATGTTTAAACAAATCTTAATGTAACATTGGTTGGAAATTTTCCATATTTATTTTACAAAAGGGACTGTAGTAGACATTTCATCCAGTGAGGATGATAGTCACCTATTAATCATGTTCAACATTTTTCTAGTAAGAACTATTCCTGCAAGCAATCGTGAGATCTATGAAATTTACTTCCATTGTGATAGTCAATCACACTTTTTTCCTATGCTTTACTTGGTGATTGATTATACCTGAAGTAAGTGATGGGATCAGTGTGTACAATGTTGCAAACACCTTTTTACTCTGTGTTTTTTGTACCTAAGATGTAATTGAAATTTTTTTTGCACTAGAGATTGCTTTTGGTAGCATCCTACTTTTTCATTCTTCCAATTTTTATATGGTTTATAAAATTTATGTTGTTGCGTTCACTTTATTGCAGGTTTTAATACAACATCTGCATGAGAAACTTAATCTTAGTGAGGCATGATAAATTTTTTCCATGTATTATTATTCTAATTCAAGAAAGGAAATTGATTGCTTTTTATTTTTTTTATGAGATATAAGATCCAATAGTGAGTTGGATTCAAATTTAAAGGAGTATGAATATGGCCATAATTTAATTATCTATTGTGTTGTGTTGGCCAACTAAAAAAGTAGTGTTGCTGGAAATACTCAGCCTATATTCATGTATGATCCACATGTACCACAAATTTAACTAGCATCTTAGTAATAATGTTTAGGGTGTCCTCAATATAGCCAGCACGGGCACGAAGGTCAACCATGCACACCTAATGATCAACTATATATGTAAATTGTAATGCAATAAAGGTTATTGACGTGTGAAGTATGTGCAACTATCATCCACTAAACCTACATAACTGCATGCACCTATAACCCAAGCAAAGCTTACAATGTTAGGATGTGTTCTAGAGTGCTTCATTAATTCAAATATTTTGAGAGGTTCCTTGCAAAATCCATTTTGTGCACTTTCTGCAATCAATCATTTCATTCCATGAGATGAGATCTCTTTGAGGCATTTTTTCAAACAATTCAGTTGTTTTGTCTATGATTCCACATATTGCATATATGTCTACCAAAGCATATCCAACTATAACATCTAGGTATCTTTTTAATTCCTCTATCTTTCATCAATCTCTTTACTACTTGAACCTTGTACAGATGTTTTAGAGAACATAAGTTGAGGCATTTTTAGGATCTAACTAAAAAATCAATGTTGCTAGAAATACTCAGCCTATATTCACTATCGGCCTAACATTACTACATCGAGGGCTCATAGCTCCACCAATAGACCGATGAAAGCCTATCAGCAGCACTAGAACATATCGGAAAAAGATAACACAACGTCCCACAGATGGGGTGATAGCATGCTTAACCATGATAGCAATATAATAATCAAGTTAGTTAATTAGTCAGCTAGGTTTGTTGATTAATGTTTTTTGATGGATTTATGGATGCTCAACTACTGTGCAAGCTCTTTGATAATATGACAATGATTTGATTCAAATATTCATAAATGGATCAAAGAATTTTTCAAAATGCTCCTTGAATTTTTGGAGGGAATGATGGATTTATAGATTTAGAGGTGAAAATATGAATGGTTGATCAACCATGCACACCTAATGATCAACTATATATGTAAATTGTAATGCAATAAGGGTTATTGATGTGTGAAGTATGTGCAGTCCTCATCCACTAAACCTACATGACTGCATGCACCTAGAACCCAAGCAAAGCTTACAATGTTAGGATGTGTTCCAGAGTGCTTCATTAATTCAAAGATTTTGAGAGGTTCCTTGCAAAATCCATTTTGTGCACATTCTGCAATCAATCATTTCATTCCATGAGATGACATCTCTTTGAGGAATTCTGTCAAACAATTCAGGTTTTTTGTCTATGATTCCACATCTTGCATATATGTCTACCAGAGCATATCCAGCTATAACATCTGAAAAACATTCCCCTACCATTATGCTTTGGTGCATGTTCATAGCCCATCCCAAAGCTCCCATTTTGGCATAGGCAAGGAGGACTCTAGCAAAAAAAATGGATTTATACCTGCCAATTGCATTCATTTGAAATTTTTGAAAGCCTTTTCAACAAACAATTTTCTGCAAAACCTACAATCACTGCATTCCATGAGATGGCATCTCTTTGAGGAATTTTTTCAAACAGTTCACGTGCCTTGCTTGTGCTTCCACATTTTGCATGCATATCTACCAGAGCATTTCCAACCATAATATCTGACAGAAATCCACCTTTTGTTATGCTTTGATGGATGTACATACCCTGTCCAAAGCTCCCATTTTATTGCAGGCAGGGAGTATGGTAGCAAAATTTGTGGAATTTAGCTTTACACCTGTCAATTGCATTTTCTTGAAAGTTTCTAAAGCCTTTTCAACAAATCCATTTTGTGCATATCCTACAATATTGCAATCCATAGACCACATTTCTTATAAGGATATTGTTGTGTATTGTCTATGCATTGATGGATATTCATGGGTGCTACCACAATAGTGGTTTACACTTTTTGGGAGAACCTAATTTTTGCTGAAATCACATATTTTTAGAAAATATAATGATTTAATCCTTGAAAATTTCCATTTAAAGTATTCCAATTGAAGAGGGTTTGATCAAACCACCTTATACCAAGCCCCCTTGGATAGAACCCCGCTAGTTTTAAACCATACCTATAACAGAGTCTCCTTTACACCTATCAAAATGTTGATAAAAAATCACTTTTGATTTACCTTTTGGGTGATCAAATGAATTCATTTAATTTTATTTTTTTTGTAATTATGTAGTCCTTATTATAAGCTTCCAAAAAAGTATAATTTTAATTAAATTTAATTTGATTATTATATTTATTTTTTATTTTTTGTGAATGTAGGGTTTTCACCAAAAATCAAGCTCTTTGTAGTGCACATGTGAAAAACAGAAGATTATCAAAACAAAAAATTAAAAAATATGATTGCACCAGATATTGAATTCTTTGATCCAACAAAAAAAATTAATTTAATTTTGATACATATAAAAAAAAGTTACATGTTATATGGTCACGCTATTTCTAAATTATAATTGGTTTGAATTCGAAACTTTATTAAAGAAAAAAATTCAATAAAAAACTATCTAACCAAGTGGAAGCACTAGATATCAAAGTTAAAAATTTAAATTCGAAAGAATTATAATTTTATCCTTCATGGAAAAAGTTGTGTTATCTGAGGTCACTTTTTAAAAATGTTGTTTTCTGAAAAAAATTAGTTTTTGAGGGAGATGGAAAAAGAAGTGCAATCTAATTCCAAAAATTTTGAAAAAAATATATTTATAATTTATAGACAAAATGACACGAAACTCTAGTTTGCATCATCTTCAAATTCCTCACGGTTTAGCAGCTATAGGTGCCCGAAAGTGAATATTTAGTTAAAAAAAATTATTTCAGTGTCCAGTTTATCCAAAAATTGTAAACCACTATTGTGGGATCACCCTAAATATCTTGTTTCAAAGCTCCCATTTTGGCACAGGCAAGGAGGATGTTGGAAAACGTTGTGGAATTTGGCTTTACACCTGCGAATTGTATTCACTTGATAGTTTTTAAAGCCTTTTGACCAAATTCATTTTGTGCATATCTATTGTAGATGTCCTTAAGCTATATGACAAAGGTTTATATACAATTTGAGATCAATTGATAAGATGAGACATGTAATGTTGATTTGATTTACATTTTACTTAAGATATAATTTTCTTGTGTTGTTGAATTTCATAGTTCAATAGTTGGGATTGTCAATGATCTTGTATACCCAAAGTGTATGTGATAGAAAGAAATTAGGTAGTCATGTCGATTAGTTTGACAATTTGAATGATCTTGATTTCATAAGTACATAGTGATAAGTTTTGACAAATAATATAATTTATTGTTGCATTTATCACAGAAACAAAGCCCTCTTTTGATTGTAGCAAAGGATGTAGATAGTGAAGCATTAGCTACTTTGATCTTTGAAATTGATGATTTTCTTACTAAATTGATAATGTTTGAAGTTTATTTTTCTTTCTTAGATGTTGAGTCTAATTAATAAGTTTAATTTTGTGTTGCAACTTGCAGGTGAGTATGTCGATATGATAAGGCTAGCATTGTCGATCCTCTAAAAGTTATCAAAATTGCATTAGTTGATACAGAAAGGTAAAACTATTTATCTTTATTATAATTAGTGGAACTTGCAACTACAATATTTGATAAAAATATACTTCCAAATATGCTTTTGATGGATGTTATATCTAATTATGATACATTCACTATATCTAGCGCCTAAGTTTAGGGTGTCATAGTAGGAAAAGGAAAAAAAATGTTTGAGTTTTATCCTCTGTATTATTTGACTTTTCTAAGTTTTTGATGTGCAAATTTTGAAACCTTATTTTTAGGTTGCAACTCTAAATTGGAGAAGTGAAAGGTGAATACCAACAAGGAAGAGTTTGGAGGAGCTAAAACCAATAGCGGAAAGAAATTTGTGGATTTGCAAGGGGAGTAAATGGGTCGAGCCCCTATAGGAGGTCGTTGCCCTTCCAAAGGGACTGCAGTTAAGGAAGGGGAAAACAGTGTAAGTATACAAAAATAAGAGTATTCTATTTATATAGTGTCTGTAAGTTGTACAGTGTCACTGAGACATTGAATGTAACCAATGAGATTTTCATTTGCCAATGAGGCTTAATGAAGTAAATTTTGAGAGTGGTTTTTTCTCCACTCATAAATATTGTGTTGTGGCTCCTCTTGATTTGTAATCAGTTTGTGTTTGTGTCTGATCAATCATATTTTTTCAAGCATTTTAGTCTTCATTTCATGGTGCTTCTTCAACATTTGAATATCTATGATACTTGAAGTTTATATGCATAAATTTGTGAGGATTAATTAAGTTAGATTTGATTTGTAATGACTAAATATATGACTAAAGTAATGACTACCATGACTAAATAAATGACCAATTAACAACAATCAATGACTAAATTAATGACTAAATAAATCACTACCATTACTAAATAAATGACTAAATTAATGACTAAATCAATGACTAAATCAATGACCAAATCAATGACTAAATAAATGACTAAAATAGTTTAGTCGTAAATTTGGTCATGTTATAAATGACTAGAAATAAACTACTAATAGTCATGTGACCAAAATTAGTCATTTATATGCAATTTTTAGTAGTTTATTTAGTCATATATTGTTGTTTTTGTACTAGTGAGACTTGGATTGTGGCTACAACTTTGGTGATTCGTTATCTGCGTTTCATTAAGAGTAATTGTATTTCTTGAATTGTGTAATATCTGCCCTTTGGCATCCCACACCAACCACATAACCGGATGTTTATACAATAGAATAAAGTGCTAACATTGCTTATTCGATTGCATATTTATATTGATTGATTAATCTGCCTTTTCCCAATTCAAAGGAGATAACATTTAATGTTTCAATAATTTTGCGCACTTCTAGATCATCATCTGAAAACATGTTGAAGATTGAATCCCTATGAGGCATCTTTCTCTTTATTTCATCCAAAGTATATTTTGCCTTGTCACTTGTCTCTTGGCTCTGTTAATAATCCCGATGGGTAAAAATTTAAAGGTTCAAGTTCATTCATTATTTGTAAACCTTTCTTTGGCTTGAACACTGACAATTGAATTGGATTTACACACCTACCAATAGCATTTTCTTGAAAAAATTTCGTAGCCTTTTCAACAATTCTATTTTGAGCATGCCTTCCATTGAATTTACCTTTTTTGAATTTGTTCACTATCTTGCAGTTCTTGTGTAAGCCTCTAATCCATCATCAATGGGGTAATGGGGGAATCAGTGGAACCATTTGAAATTATATCAAAATTTCTATTCTCAAGGGCCAGTTCAAGAGAATCTCTAAGTAGAAACTTCTTGAGACTTTTCATAAGAAATTCTTTAAAGTTCCCATATCCAACAACACACTAGGATATATGATAGTTCTTTGAATGAAGTCTTCTAAAGAGAAAGCGCCCACATTGGATTGATATTTGAGGATGTCTCCAATGTTATAACTATCTGCCAATTGTATTTTCTAAAAAAAATTCAAAGCCTTTTCAACATATATGCATTCTGTAGTTATTACATTCTAGACAACGCTTCCATAGTTTGCATCAACTAAGTCTCCAATATGAAAGGCTATGTCAATATTTCCCAAGCTCCCCAAGATCAAACTTCCACCAACACTTCATGGTTTTTTGTATCCTTCTTATATCCCAAGATGAAGAAAACTATGTAACTATTGTGCATTTTCAAATATCAATTCCTTTGTTGATCTTATAAACAAAATCAATTGCAGTCTGATGCGTGATAGTTTTTAAATTATTTTCAAAAAATTGATTTTGCAAGTGATTTTGAAATGATTGCATTTGATGGGATGATGTGTCTTTGAGGCATTCATGGTTCTACATTTGCAATGGAATTTGTTTGAAGTTTCCAAAGCTTTTTCAACAAGTCTATTTGTAACTGAAGCCTCTTCCACTTCAATATGTGTGTTTGAATTCCACCGTGCGTTTGAATTCTATTAGACTTTGTAACTACCATTTCTTTTTGTTTGCACAGATCTGCAAACATGTGATGCCACTATAGGAATGCCTCTCAGCTTAATTAATGGTATGTCAGTTAGTTAGCGACATTATTAATGGTATGTCAGTTAGTTAGCGACACTATGGTGCAAACGAAAATTAAATTAAAATGTTAGTATTGTTGGTTGATTGTAAAAAATAGTAACATTTTCTATGAAAGAATTATTTGTTGATAGTTGATGATAATTCTATTGAGCTTAAATACTATTAGAGATGTTATTTTTTTTAAGGAATAACTTGTGACTAGATAGTAATATTATTATTATAATTAATACTTGATGATGTTTAAGAAATAAGATTATTATCATAGTTTGGTTGGTCAAGTAATTGAGTTGTTACTTAAGAGTGGAGGTCATTGCAATCATTGCTCAGTAAATTGTTTGTGTCTATTGTAACCACGAAATTTAGGATGATGTTTAAAAAAAAAATGGTCATGTGTTTGTCCTTCAGACAAAGTTAGGGCATGATGATTAGCTAAAAAATTTTGGGCATGACACTAGGATTGAACACTATTGAGACATAATGAAGCATGTTATAATTAAATCATGTTATTATTCCCATGGATGATAAAGTGGTTGTGGCCACTTTTTGTTTCCTCATCTTTGTGCACACACCCATGTGTTAGTTTCATCATCCTAGTGTTGGGTTGTGTGTTAGGACCTATCACAAGGTGATGGACCTTTATGGTTCCCCTAGCGGTAGGAGGAAAAGTAAGGAATTTGGATAATATTTCCCTTTGTCCCTCATGTTCTTGGACTCATAATAGAATCCCTTGTTGACCTTCCAATTCTTGGGAAGTGTCTTAACCATTTGGTTGCATTTTGGAGATCGGGTGTGAATATCCACCATGGTCTCTTGATCATTTATGGTCATTTTATAGTCCATTTGTGGTAATATCTTTTGTCAGTCTAGGGTGTCATCCTTGAGCATATTGATACCTAGAATTTGACATTTGATCGATCTCTAATCATGAATACAATGCAATAAAAGGACTATAGCACAAATTTTAGATGCTAGTGAAAAAAGTGGACACCTAAGCAGGGGAATGTTAGTGTTGTTTTTGGTGTACTACTGTCCTTTCTATATTTATTTTTCCTCTGGTGCATTTTAGTCCTTTGGTTCATTATAGTCCTTTATTTCATTAGATAATAGGTATTTTTGGGTATTTATTAGGGAACCTTTGTATATAAAATTTGTTCCCCTTAGCCTTGTGAGTCTTACCATGTCATTTCTTCATTAAAAAATGTTGTTGACTAGAATTTATGCCATCTATTGCATTGGGAAGCATACCCTTACATAAAGATGACTTGTCATTCCCATTGATGGGGGTTTGTACTCCTAGTGGAGCGACTACTTATGATTTTTTTTTTATTGTGTTTCATGTATTTCATTGATACACATCCCACCTTGGCCTAGTAAGTGTTTTGTATCAAGGGAAATGATAATTTCTATATATTCAAGATGCAATATATCTCCTAGTTGTCCGACCACTTGTGTAGGTTTCTCTTGGTCTTGTATCTTCAAGTGTTTTTGAGGAATGAATTTGAGGTATGTTTGGACCTCATCCTTCCCTTGTGTGGTGTTCATGGGAGAACACAGTTGTGGGATTAGGATCCAATTTTCATTGTGTTGTAGTTTCACTCTCTCATAGGTTCATCATGGTGGTTTCATTTCATGATTTGTAAGTTTTTCACGTGTGCCACCTTGCTTAGTGCAATGGTGATGTCTTGTAAGTGCTACCATTGTTTGAAATTGTGCATGATGTAAAGCATCATCATAATAGATTGGTTATGTCTTATGTGTCATTTTTTTTTTAATGACACTATGTGTGGGCATTGGCATGTAGTACAAAATATTAATGTCATATCTCTATTGTTAATATTTTTTCATATGTTTTTCTTTTAAAAAATAATTAGCTCAATTAGCTAATGTCTAAGTGTGTGTATTGTGCCTTTACAACTTGACCAAGCCAGCATCACTTTGAAAGTGTAGCCTTTTGATTTTATTGCTTAGTTTTGAGTGGCTTAGCTCTACCACATAAAATAGGTTATAAATGCTCACATTGTATGTCGAGATCAAATCAAAGATCAAATTCATTGGCCTAATATTGGAACAAATTCTCAAAATATTTTTCTATATTTTACATGATTTCCACACATCTCGAACCATTACAAATTAGGGAAGGGAAATAACTCCTTAACAAGATTATCAATATTTTTTATTAGGCACTATGAGCAAGTTTTTATTTCTCAAGAGTACACTTGATTTAGAATTATTTCCTTGTAGTAGTACCTAAATGTGGTTCCCTACCGAATTTCTAATTCCCAACATATTTTTTATAATTAGCTTGTCACCAAAGAAGATTTATAAAAGGTTATTTTTGTAATATATAATGACAAAGCTCCTAGTTTGGATGGTTTTCCTTGTGAATTTTACAAAGCCTATTGAGACTCAATGAGCAATGATTTTCACAAGTTCTATATCAAGGCCTTTCATTCTAAATCCCTAGGAAATTTAATTAATAAATGGAATATCAATTTTATACCTAAATATGGAGACCTTGAATAAATCAACAACTAGTGGCCTATCACTTTTTTGAATGTCTCATACAAGATTATTGCCAAAGCTTTGGCTCTTAATCTTAAACCTCTTTTTCCTTAGCTTATCTACAATAATGAAACTAGTTTTGTCAAATCTAAATTTATCTTAGATAATATATCTTTTGTTTGGGAAGGAATGGAATCGAGTTACTGTTCTTATCAATCTGCCATTTTTATCAAAATTGATCTTGTCAAGCCTTAAAACTATTTGAGTGGACTTTTATTCTTGACATGCTTCAAGTATCTGGGTTTGGTCCTCATTTTATTTAGTATGTGTAGATTTTTTTTGTAAAGTCTCAATATATTTTACCATTAATGATCAACAATCTAAGCCATTTATTCATTTTCAATCCATATGCCAAGGATTCCCTCTTGCTCTAACTCTTTACATGCTTATTGTGGAAGGCTTTGGGTATTTATTGGCTTATGCAAATTCCCAAACTCTAGTTACGAGGATTTCCCTACCTAACTCTCCCAACCAATTAGCATTTTTTTTATTTTAGAAATTATTAATTCTTACCCTTATTGAAGATGAAGATAATATTAAGTAGATTAGTCAATACCTTGATATTTTGCAAGGTCTCTAGCTCAAGTATCCACTGGAAAAAAATCAAGTACCAAGGGCAATGTTTTCTTCTTAATCCATACTAGTTAGAAAAATTTGGCTAGAAATAATCAATCATGGGGAAGTATTTCACTTTCTTGGAATTCCATTTTCTTGTAAGGCTTCTCCTATTATCATTTGGCAAGTTGTTGTTGCTAGGATTGAGAAAAACTTAATTACCAGATTACCAAACCTCTTTATTTGGCTAGAAATTTCTAAATTTATTCTAATGTGTTGGTTACCACACATGGTACTATTTCTCTTGTTGGATTCCCTCAAAAGCCTATTAATAATGAAAAGTTTCTTAGAGACTTTCTTTGGACCTACAATGATGGGCACCAAAGATTTCATCAAGTTGCTCATTAATATTGTTACCTTCCCCATGATGTTGGTGACTTGGGTTTTCTCTTAATTTGTTATTAAGGTATTTCCCTATATTCTAAATGAATTCTCAAGGCTCTTGAGGAAAATTAAGCCTAGAAATTCTCATTAGGAATTGTATTAGTTTAGGCATGCCTTTTGGTTGGTCAACATAGAAATGATAGAATCTTGGCACTCTCCTCACTATGAGGGATCCATTCAAATTGAAGGCACATTTTTTATTAAAAACATTTGGAAATCCTAGGAGGCTATTAAGCCTTTCCCTCTCTAGGTGTGAAATGATTTACATAATGGCCTTTCAATCAACTACCAATCTATTTAGTGGTCTCCTTCTCTTTCTCAAACTTCCATTGCTTAAAGTGCAATGGATTCACACCTTGAAATTTTTCAATTAAGATATTAGAAATCTTCCAAATCTTATTCATAGAGATACCATGAATTTACTTTATTGGCCAAAGATTAAAAGAAATATTAGGTTATCTAACCAAGATAAAGAGGCCTTTTAGGCTATTATTGATGTCATTCCTCCCAAATTGATTCATAAAATAGGCATCAAGTCATTCAAGTCTTGATAGAAGGATTGGAAAGGGTGACCTAATAAACCATTTCATCGTTATAAGACTTACAAAATATATTTGTGGCTTTCTTCTCATTTTCCTATGGTTGGCTAGTTAAATCATCATTGATAGCTTGAGTCTTCTCTAGGAACTTGGTATCATAGATTCTAGGTTATCTCATCAACTATTCTTGAGTCTAAATTGGTTCTTTTCTTGGGGTATCCCTTATCAAATTCTTTCACTTGGTTTGTTGGAAACAAGGAACACTGAGAGGGGGGGTGAATCAATGTTCTGCAAAAATTAACTTTATTAATCTGATCCTCAAAGCACTTATAACATTCAACCAAAAGAAATATGCATGAACATAAAGCAAGCAAGCAAAACACCATAACACAAGGATTTTTATGTGGAAACCCTGTTAGGGGAAAAACCACGGTGGATGGCCAATCCACAATATGATCTGAGTATACTCAAAAAGATGTTTACAAAATGGGAATGCACTTGCATTTAGGCACACTACCTAGAGCTCACTGCTCGAAATAGAAAGGATTACTACCTTACAAAAGTTTGGATTAGATCCAAAATATTGAACTATGAAAGTAGCATCTACAAATTCTTGATTACAGTTCCGGTTGGGCTCATCAATTAATCTTCTAACCTTCTAACTAATTTTGCACTTCTGCTCTGCTCTACTCTAACTCGCATCACAAAATCCTTAATGCACAAGTGAAACTATGCATAGTTTCTCTATAACCCTTTTGATATTCACAACACACTCTAACACACTTTTCTCATCTATCAAAATGATATAATCAATCACTTAAATATATTCACAACTAAAGATTTAATCACAACATGTCAGCTTCAATAGAACATGAAAAATATTTAAAACTATCAGCTCAAATCATGAGTAATATTCAATATGCATCCACAAAATTCAGCCACAACTTAGTTAGGACCCAAATCAAAATGCTCAAACACAAAAGCACTTAAATAATTACTCCTCAAATATCCACAACACGCTATATCCACTTAGTCGGCCTTCATACATTGATGAACAAAAAATTAACCAACTGGATCTTTTGACTTGCACACAAATCGATATGAGGCACTAAGATTCACATATAACACAAGTCATACATCAAAAAATATTCCCTGAGATCCACAACTCAAAATGACAACATTAAATTTCATGTGAATCAATGAATACAAAACTATCGGATGCTTTGTTCTAGCTTGACTGTCTTCGATCTGACTTCCGGTATGATCAAATGATGATGTGCAGATCCAATCATAGAATAGGGTTTCCATCAATGACAACACCAGAAAAAATTTGCAATGTCTCTTGCCAACAATCTCCCCCTTTGGCATTGATGGAAACACTTAGTGAAAAATGACTAAGTGTCGGATCAATACCAACATGAATTACACTACCAACTTCAAAACTTCAAAAATATCTTCACTCATAGCTCAAAAATACAACTCCCCCTGAGATGAA
The DNA here is from genome assembly GCA_007258455.2 of Sequoia sempervirens. Lineage (NCBI taxonomy): Eukaryota > Viridiplantae > Streptophyta > Pinopsida > Cupressales > Cupressaceae > Sequoia > Sequoia sempervirens. Next base: position 35,192,817 of record VDFB02252616.1, read on the forward strand.
TATACATTTTTCACTGTACCACTCTCCCCCTTTGACATCAATGGAAAAAATGGGGAAACCGCATATCAAAAATCAAACAAAATCCTCAAAATGTACAAACATGCTTCTACAACTTACACAAACTTGAAAATATCTACAAATTTTTTCTTCAACTGGTTCAAACATGTGTCCCAACCCTTCTTGAGACTCTCTAAAATTGTCATGTGACCACAAAATAGATAAGATTGCATCTCTGTTGATTCAAGGGTCACTGGATCACTAACCACCATAGCATTTTTAGCTTCCTTCAATGCACTCAAGATTGTTTCCATCTTCGAACCAATTAGGCCTCTAAGCTCACATGCTCTTTCCACAATTCTGTCATTGTCATGATTCAAGCTCCTTATTCTGTCAAGTAGAGATATGACTTGACTTTCTTGCCTTCCAACAGAAACAGTTAAAGGATCAAAGGCTTCAGAAATAGCAACTAACTATTTTTCATGATCCTTAACCTTCTTCTCATTGTCCTTAGTAAATTTAGACAAAGACAAACATGACTTGTAGATCTTTCCACCTTCAAATAGAGCACTTTGAATATTCTTCATATAGGTAACTAACAAAGATTTATCATTAGCTATCATTTCTTTCAACCTACTGAACCTTTTAGCATCAAATTCTTTCTGAACTTTAACCATGGAAGACTTCTCAAGGGACTCAAAATGAGTACTTACAGAATTAATGAGCTTCTTCAGTTCACCGGAGGAAGAACCAGATGGATCCTTGACATGAGTAGGCATGATTCTCTCCATAACTCCAGATGAAAGACTTAAAAGTTCACTGTCCTCAATGTGGGCCTTCAACAATTCTTTGCTATCCTTTGCCTGGGGAAATGATGCAACTTTCAATTTCTGAATCAGAGACAGAGTAGAAAAATTAATAAGATCTTCACCCAATTCAAGGTCAAATTCTTCTTGCTACTCTACCAAAAATTTCTTCACTGCCTCTGCAGTGTCTCTTGCTTTCACTGGAACTTCCTTTACTTGAACCTTCTCTTCTTCAACTATCAGTTCTTGAGCTACCAATTCTTGTTTTCCTTTAGGGACCTCAACTTCTTCACTTGACATCCCCTTTTCTCCAATTGTCACAACTTTAGGCACTTCAATCTCCATAGGAACTTCTATATCATGCACATCAGGAGGAATTTGAGTGTTTTCAACTGTATCTTCATTTACCTCTTCATCCATCGGACCAGATGCAATACCTTCAACATGCACTTCTTCAGAGACAACATTGATTATGTTATTTAACAAAAATGCCTCTAGGATTTTCTTAGTTTCTTTAGCAACCTCTTCAGTTTTTCCAATCATAAGCTTAGTATGTAGATTTTTGGAAATAACTGTGTGCTAATTTTGTATCCAAAAATTAGCACACAGTTATTTCCAGAATTCTACATACTAACTATCATGGACTGTGGAAACAAAATGTTATTAATCATAAGCTTGTTCACCCTTGTTTTTCTCTTGAATTCCTTCTTAGCATTATTCAAAATTTTCTTCATTTCCTCAATAGACATTACCGGACATAAATCTGCAAGAATTCACTCTCTCATTTGCTCTTCTTCGATTCTAGCATTCACTCTCCTCATTTCCAAAACTTCATACAAGCTTTTGGGTAATCCAGACATTATTTCAACGAGAATCTTATTGAAAATATTCAAATTCTTTATTGTAGCCTCCTCAAGAATTTGTTGACCGGATTTATCAAAGGTGTCATACCACTTACAAAGCGCCTTAAGATTGCCATACTTGATCAAATCTTTCTCTACTTCTTCTACTGACATACCATGTTTTTTAGTTTTCACCTTCTTCTTTGCTTTCTCTTCTTCACTGGATAGCTTGTTCTTAGTGACCTTTGTTGCCTGGGTGCCCATATGTATTATTTCTTTCACTTCTTCATCAGACTCAGTCTCTTCATATTTAGAGACAACTTCATAGACTCTTGTGCTCTTATTCTTCTTTCTCTTATCAAATGCCTTGGATTGAGCTTTCACAATGATTGGATTTGTTGTAGGGACAGATAGGGGTACAGAGCTCCTTGTTGATCTAGTTCAAGCAGAGGATGTTGTCAGTCTAGCAGATTTAGTTCTAGCTAGCTCTTTTTCTACTTCAGCTTGTTCTCTCTTCCTTCTGGCTTCTCTCATAACTTCTACATATATACCCATGCTCTCTGCAAAGACTTCCACTTCTTTCCTTACTCTTTGGACTATCATAGGTTTCTTCAACTGCTCGTGCACTTCCATGTCCTTTTCTGCATAAGTTCCAAACCTCTCTTCTACCAGATCACAAGGCTTACTCAACAAATGTTGTGCATATAATTCCAAGATGTTCTCATCAACTTCATAGCCCATTGGCATAATCCAGACTGTTCTAAGACTAGCAGCTTCCATCAGGCATTGATCAATGTCCACCATAAAACAAATTGATTCCTTATACTTCTCCACAATAGAAGTAGGAATTCTTTCCCTTGCTTGCATTACATTCTGAAAGTTCTTGAAATATCCCCATATTACAGTTTTCCTGGCTTGACTATCTCCAATTCCATACAACATATCTCTAATTTGAACAGCTACAGGCTTACCACCTTCCCAATGCACTTTCCCAACTCTCAGAACTTCATTCATGAAGTAAAAGAACAAACAAAGCAATAGATTACCATACTTAAAGGAATTTTTCTTATCTTTCTTAATCTTACCAAGATTCTCCATTAGCTGACTCCTAAGTAACTCACACAGGTCATAATCTACATTCTCCTTCACAATCTGATATGTAGCATAAATAGTTGTACCAGATATTGAATTATCCCGACTGGAGTGATAAATCTTGTAACCAATGACCATCAAGGAAAATTTCACATCCACTTGAATGATATCATCTATTGTCATGGCTCTTTTGTCAAAATTTGAACCAGTTGCATCTGTAATCGTCTGATTCTTCATGGACTTCAAGATCGGCAACCCACCGAAGGAACTTAAACCTATAACAGTGCTTATGGCCTCTTTTGTAATCTTAAAAGGTTGACTCAACCACATAAATTCAACATGAACTCAGCTCAAGATATACCAGACCCATTCGCTTTCATCAAACTCAGGGAATTTCACAATTTACATGAATTTCTTCTCTTCTAGGGTTTTGAATTCTGGCTTAACACAGAAATCCTCTCCAACTATATGATTGGAATACAAATTCAACAATTGCAAGCTCCATAACTCCTCAATATTTGCATGAATGTATGCACTAATGTCTTCAATATTCAAGACACCATACAAAATAGACGAAAATACACCTAAGGGCTCGGTCTCAACAGACTTGAAGGGATGCCGCTTGAATTTCGGACGAGGTCTATCCTTAACATCAACTATCAATGGAGTAGCCATTTTCACAAATTCAAAAATTCACAATTTTTTTGATAAATACCTTTTCATTGGATTAGGGTTTGATCTTTGTATCTCCTTCACACTAGAATCTTGCCACAATTCACCAAAGTTTGCCTCAAAGCTCTCCAAACTTCTTCTCCTCAAAATGCAAAGTGACAAATGAAAGATAGAAATGACCTTTTATCACTCGCACACCTAACCTTTTTGTCGCAATAAATGCTTTTACCCTAACTCATTTGGATACCATGTTTCCATGCATTGTGAAAGATAATTCTTTTGCAGACCTTTAACACTGCATAATACTTTCTCCAATTGATTCAACAACATTTGTAGAATATATATGCAATTATTGTACTCATCCACATCCTAGTGTCAATTACCGATAGGGGGTTAAAATATTTTCTTGACAGCTCCGCCTAGGCCAAATTCCTAAAACTAATTCCTGGAGGAATTATCAAATCCAAATTCTAGTGTAGATCCATTTCCTACATTAGGGGGACTCTTTTTCACCCATGTCTTCTTCATCTATTTCCTGATCACATCTACAGAGACTTTTCCTTTTCCCTTAACATCCTTCTGCATGTTTTGATTTACCAGACCATTTTTTCTCCAACAGAATCTAGCAATGTGACCAAATTTGTTGTAGTTGTAGCACACAACATTTCTCTGTCAAGAAAAGTTGTTCCACTGATTTTCTCTTGATTTTCACTAGTTAGCAATATGGCCAAATCTATTTCATGTATAACATATGACATCTCTATGAAAGTTGTTCATCACATTTTTGCATTCATTTGACTTATGACCAAACTTATTGCAATTAAAACACTGACCTGAGAATGATGGACCACTTGGATTCATTTTGCTTCTACATTGAGAAGCCATATGACTAAATTTGTTACAAGAAAAATAGTAACCATTGAATCTTTGAGCATTAGGTTGTCTTACCGAATACCTTCCAACTTTGTTCATCATATTTCCTTGCCTAAATCTCTTTTGTCCAGATCTAGAACTTTCTCCTTCCTCATAACCAAGACCTTGCTTGTCACCATCACTCCTCTGACTTTTAATCAGTTCATCAAGCTTGGTTGAGCTAACTTTGAACTTCTCCTTGTACTCATTTGCAATAGCAAGTTCATCTCTCAGATCATCAATCTGCTTTTCAAGCACTTCCTTATTGTTTTCATATTGTTCCAATTCAAGCTCCAACTGATTGAATCCATCAGTAATTCGGCTACATTCTTCAGAATTTTCTTTCAAGGACTGTGCAAGCTTCTCTTCATTCTTCTTTTTGTCTTCAATCTCCTTGGTCATCCTCATCATAATAGATTCCATCTCATGCTTCAGGACTGTATTTTCTCTAGTAACCTTTTCACATTCTTTTGTCTTCTCCTACAAATCTTGACTCAGTCGTTTACCTTGCATGTTTCTACTTTCTTTCTGCTTAAATTGATCACAGAGTTCTTTTATCTTTTCTCTTGACTCATTGATTTTGTCTTTTAGTGATTGAATGAATTTCTCAGCATTCATGATACTTTCCTGCAATTCCCGATTCTCAGATTTCAACTGATCAATATCATCTAGGGCCACCAAATTTTTTTGTTAAAGACTACTTGAATCCATTCAAACACTTTCCAAGATCTTCTCCAAGCTGTTAAACTTCTTCTGAGGAACTAGGCTCTGATACCAATTGTTGGAAACAAGGAAAATTGAGAGGGGGGTTGAATCAATGTTCTGCAAAAATTAACTATATTAATCTAATCTTCAAAGTGCTTATAACATTCAACCAAAATAAATATGCATGAACATAAATCAAGCAACCACAACACCATAACACAAAAAAAATTATGTGGAAACCTTGTTAGGGGAAAAACCACAGTGGATGGCCAGTCCACAATATGATATGAGTATACTCAAAAAGATGTTTACAAAATGGGAATGCACTTGCATTCAAGCACACTTCCTAGAGCTCATTTCTCAAAATAGAAAGGCTTATTGCCTTACAAAATTTTGGATTAGATCCAAAAGATTGAACTGAGAAAGTAGCATCTACAAATTCCTTATTACAGTTCTGGTTGGGCTCATCAATCGATCTTCTGACCTTTTGACTGATTTTTCACTTCTACTCTACTTTGCTCTAACTCGCATCACAAAATCCTTAATGCACATGTGAAATTTTCCATAATCACTTTATAACCCTTCTTATATTTGCAACACACTCTAACACACTTTTCTCATCTATCAAAATGATATAATCGATCACTTATATATATCCGTGACTAAAGATTTAATCGCAACATGTTGGCTTCAATAGAACATGAAAAATATTTACAATTGTTGGCTCAAATCATGAGTAATATTCAATGCGCATCCACAAAATTCAGCCACAAATTAGTTAGGCTCCAAATCAAAATGCTTGAACACAAAAGCACTTAAATAATTACTCCTCGAATATCCACAACACGCTATATCCAACTAGTTGGCCTTCATACATTGATGAACAAAAAATTAACCAACCGAATCTTCTGACTTGCACATAAATCGATACGAGGAACTAAGATTCACATATAACACAATTCATACATCAAAAAATCCTCCCTAAGATCCACAACTCAAAATGACAAAAAAAAAAATCATGTGAATCGATGAATACAAAACTGTCGAATGCTCTGTTCTAACTTGACTGTCTTCCATCTAACTGTCAGTTTGATCAAATGATGACATGTGGATCTAATCACAAAATATGGTTGCCATCAATGACAACACCAGAAAACATTTGTAGTGTCTCTTGCCAGCATGGTTCTCACTTAATGCACTTGGGCATTCCTAATCCCTGTTATCCATTTTGTGGATAATTACAAACTCTCAAGCATATTTGTTGGTTCTGCACCATAGCTCAAGAAGCTTGAAATTGGATTTATGATTTTTTAGGTCTTTTATACCTACCCCTTTTATCGAATATGGTTGTTTTAGGGGATTAACCTTGTCTTTCTTTCAATTATAGCCAAAATTGGCATGCTTCTAGGGTGTATATTTTCTTTAGCATTTGGAAAGATAGAAATGTTGTTATTTTCCAAGATATTTTGTTGATATTCATTTCTCTCTATACACTAAAGTTATTTTAGGGTTAGAAGGAAGATATCTAACAGTTAAATGAAGATTTGATCAATAAAATAGAGAAATAAAACATAGAAAAATATAGCAGAAACAAGACAACATAGAGAATTTAACATGGTTCACCCAGTCCGAGTTACATCCACAAAACTACAACCATCCAATGATTTTATTATCCAGTGTAAAACATATTACAATATCGCTAATAATTCCCTACTGCAACTCCCATCCCAACTGCTTATAACAATCTTTCTAGAAGCTTCCAAAATTAGGGTTTTACAAAGTCAATTTTTTTCTTTTGTCGGTGACGAAGTGAACAAAAGGAGAAAAAAAATTCTCGTAAGTTGCCGCCTCTGAACCCCTGCCCAAGGCCCGGCCCGGCCTTGGACCCCGATGAGGATACATGAAGAGTGTACATTATAGCGTGATTAGTCACCACATACCAACAATCTCCCACTTGAAGACTGATTAGGCTCCACACCAAACAATCTCCCACTTGGAGACTGATCTTGGATGACACTGTTGCACTTACAGCTCCCACTAGAAATAAGCACCTTGGACCTTGCTACACTATTATACTTGAATTCAACTTTGAAGGCCAACCGAAGCTGAAGAGGAACTCATCTTCTCCCTTGTCATCACCTTCGTAAACATATCCACTGGATTGGCATCTGTATGTACCTTTTCTAGCTTTACCTGTCCATCGTCCAACACTGACTGAATGAAATGATATCTCAACAATATGTGTTTGGTTTTAGAGTGCAAGGAAGAATTCTTTGCAAGATGTATAGCACTTTGGCTATCTATAAACAAGTAATTTTAAGCCTATTGTTTTCCCAACTCTTCCATGAAAATTTGCAACCATTTCATCTCATTTTCTACCTTTGTTGTAGCAACATACTCTGCCTCCTTGGTGGATAAAGCAACCACCTTTTGCAACTAATAAATCCAACTCACTGTTGTCCCACCAACTGTAAATACATAACCTGTGGTACTCTGCTTGGTATCAATATCCCCTACCAAATCTGAGTCAACATAACCTTTTAAATCAGGATTAGAGCCCCCAAAATATAAATATTTATTAGATGTACCTCTCAAATACCTAAGATTCCATTTTACCGCATTCGAATGCTCAACATCAGGATGACTCATATACCTGCTAACAAATCCTATAGAATGTACAATATCCAGTCTTGTGCATACCATGGAATACATTAAACTACCTACAGCTGAAACATATGGTACCTTGGACATTGTTTCTTCCTCCTCTTGTATCTTTGGACACATATCCTTAGTCAATTTAACATGACTAGGAAAAGGTGTGATGACATCTTTTGCATTCTCCATATGAAATATCTACAACACCTTTTCAACATAATCAGCCTAAGATAAAAATATTTTTTTGTTTTTCCTATCTCTTGTAATCTTCATACCAAGGATTTGTTTTGCTGCCCCGAAATCCTTCATAGAAAATGAATTTTCTAATTGATGTTTTAACTCCTTTATGTTATTCATGTTAGACCCCACTACAAGCATATCATCAACATATAAACATAAAATATGTAGCTATCATCATTTAACCTCTTAAAATAAACACAATGGTTTGAATTACATCGACTATAGCCATGGTCAGCCATAAAGCTATCAAATTTAATATACCATTGCTGAGGTGCTTGCTTCAAGCCATATAAACCATTCTTCAATCTACACACCAATTTCTCCTTAACTTTGACCTCAAATCCTTGTGGTTGTTCCATGTATATTTCCTCTTCCAAATCACCACGGAGAAAGGTTGTTGTAACATCAAGCTATTTTAAATGCAAATCTTCACTAACCATAATACTTAAAACTATACGAATAGAAGTTATTTTAACAAATGGAGAAAAGATTTCATCAAAATCAATACCCTTTTTCTGTGCAAATCCCTTTACAACTAATATAGATTTGAATATTTTCTTACCTCCATGCTCCTCTTTCATCCTATAAACTCATTTGTTTGGTAAAGCCTTTTTACCTGCAAGCAACTTGCATAATTCCCAAGTCTGATTTTTCAGCAAGGAGTCCATTTCTTCTTCCATTCCATGCTCCCACTAAACCTTGGTATCCACCTACATAGCTTCATCATAACATTCTGGTTCACCAACATCAGTTAATAAAATAGAATACAAAGAGGGAGAAAATATTTCTAAAGGTCTACTTATCCTTGAAGATCGTCTAACATTCACTTGAGTTTGTGGTATTTTTTGTTGTTGCGGAGTGTGAGGAACCACTGGAACATCATTGTTTGGTCTATCATCCAACACTGCATAATCATTTTCTTTCTTCTCATGCTGCTGCAACTGATCTTTGTACAACACTTTCTCATTGAATATGACATCCCTACTTCTCACAATTTTTTGATTTTCAAAATCCCAAAGCCTATAACCAAATTCATCAATGCCATACCCAACAAATATACATTTCTTTGATTTTGCATCAAGCTTGGTTCTATTTTAGAAATCTACATGTGCAAATGCTTCACAACCAAAGGTCTTGAGAAAAGAATAACTAACCTTCTTACCTATCCATGCTTCCTCTGCAATGCCACAACTCAAAGGATTAGAGGGACCTCTATTGATTAAATAAACATCAATGTTTACAGCCTCTGCCCACATGTTTATAGGTAGCCCAACATGTAATCTCATAGTTTGTGCATGCTCCATTATTGTTTTTTTCATGCGCTTAGCCACTCCATTTTCCTATGGAGTCTTTGGAATCGTTTTCTACCTACGAATACCATTAGAGGAACAATAATCTTCAAACTCTTTGCTGCAATACTCACCACCATTATCAGATCTAAGACATTTTAACTTTTTACCTGTCTCATTCTCAACCAAGCTTCTTCATTCTTAAAAGTTTCAAATACATTAGATTTTTTCCTAAGGAAATAAATCCATACCTTCCTTGTTGCATCATCAATAAAAATGGCATAATACTGAGAGCCACCGAGAGAAGATACTTGAGTTGGTCCCCATACATTTACATGCACAAGCTCCAACTTCTCATCTTTCTTTTGCTTCCCATCCTTGAGAAAACTAACTCTCTTTTATTTTCCATACACAAAACTTTCACATAAATCCATATTAACACATTTCAGACCTAGTAAAACATTCTTTAAATGAAGTAATTTCATACCTTTTGCACTCATATGCCCAAGTCTATTATGCCACAGTGATGATTTAGAATCCATAGCAATTGTCTAATTTTCTACCTGCTAAACTGCAACAACTATTCCTGAACATTGATTTTTATTTGCAATAGCTAAAGTAGAAAGAATAGTATGACCTGTACAAAGATGTAAGGTGGGCCTACTTTCACACTTTTTTCTACTACTAAGGAACCTTTAGTAACCTTCCAATTTTTATCACTAAATGTAACAACACTGTAACCTCTATCATCTAGTTGCCCTGCTGAAATTAAATTTCTTTTTAACTTTGGAACGTGCCTTACCTCATGTAGTAGCCAATGATTCCCATTCTGCAACTTAATCTTGATTCTTCCCTTTCCAACAATTTGACAGGGTTCTTTATCTCCCAAATAAACAAGCCTAAAATCCCCTTGGACATAATCAAGAAAATAACTTATATGGGGTGCAGCATGAAATGAAGCCCCTGAATCTAACACCCAAGAATCATCAGCATTATCAAGGGAAAGAATCAAAGCATCCTCATCAAATATATTACTTACCACATTTGCCTCTTTATTTCCTTCCTTTTTGTCTCCTTTATTTTTTCGAGACCAGCAATATTTCTTTAAATGACCTAGCTTACCACAGTACCAACAGTCCCTCTTGTCTCTAGATTGGGACCTTTTGTCCTTCTATTTTCCTTGTGACTTGCCACAACTTCTAGAATTATTTCCTCTCTCTTTTTTTTTGCCCCTACTTTCTACATTCAAAACATTGCCTGATGTGGATGTTCCACCTGAGCTTTTCCTATGAATTTCCTCACCCAAAATAACACCAACAACATCATCAAATTTCAATGTATTTGAACTAGAAACATAATTGATAATAGTCATTACCAAGTTATTCAAGCTTTCAAGAAAATAAGATAGAATTAAAAGAGCCCTAATTTCTTCATCAAAGTTCACATTTACAGAAGTTAATTGACTGGTAACCGTATTAAACTCGTTTAAATGGTCAGCAATTGACCCACCTTCTACCATTTTCATATTAAATAAATGCTTCATAAGAAATACCTTATTCGAAGTGGAAGGATTTTCATATAACTTCTCCAGGGTTTCCATCAACTCTTGAGTTGTCTTTGTTATTATAATATTGAATGCCACCGATTGTGCCAGGCATAAACGAATGGCTCCCAGTGCCTTTTTGTCCAGAAGATTCCAATCCTCAGCACTCATTGTTGTTGGTTTCTTGGATATTCCTTCCAATGGCCTCCATAAATCCTTATGATAGAGATAATCCTCCATCTACATCTTCCATAACTGATAGTTCTTCCCATTGAATTTATCTACCTTCAATTTACCCTCGTCCGCCATTGCTCCCACTTAACTGTGAGACTCTCACTCAACCGTGAGACTTTCCTACAAACGATAATCAAAGACAACCTGCTCTGATACCACTTGTTAGGGTTAAAAGGCAGATATCTAATAGTTAAATGAAGATTTGATCAATAAAACAGAGAAATAAAACACACAGAAAAATATAGTAGAAACAAAACAACACAGAGAATTTAACATGGTTCACCCAATTCGAGCTACATCCACAAAATCACAACCATCCAATGATTTTATTATCCAGTGTAAAACATATTACAATCTCGCTAATAATTCCCTACTGCAACTCCCATCCCAACAACTTATAACAAGCTTTTTTAGAAGCTTCCAAAATTAGGGTGTTATAAAGTCAAAAAAAAATTGTCGATGATGAAGCGAAAAATGGGAAAAAAAAATAGCGGGGACTACCACCCCCGAACCCCCGCCCAAGCCCCATCCTGACCCTGGACCCCAACAAGGATACATGAAGGGTGTATAGTATAGCATGATCAGTTGCCACATACCAACAATCTCCCACTTGGAGACTGATCAGGCTCCACACCAAACAAGTTATAATTTTATCTAATACACTTATGAAAATTTATGTACAAACTAGAAAATTTTCACTATAGGTGACCCATCTACAAGATCTTTGAGGTCACTTAGACAATGCTCGCTACATTATTGCTAAAGTCTTGCCTCCCTCCTATTCTTCTCGTTGAGGATGCAAGTGAGGTTGCAACCAATTTCCTAGAATAAACTATGGTTCCAAATCTCATGACTCTCAATTGTTGGGAAATAAATATATTGCTACCTATGGATGGTCCCAACCCTCATGACCTCCTTTTGTCTCTTCTCAAAAACATGGTGCTCCTAGTTGGCCAAAATTTCAAAAATTCCTTGGCTAGAGTTTGTTATTTCTCTAGTTTGTGCTCAACAACCTTTAGATGATAATTCTAAGGAAGAGGGTAAACTCACTAGTTGGGAGCTAGTTGGTAATAATCATATCCCAATATGAGGGAAACCTGGTAATAAAGATCCCCCTCCCTTTGGAATTATATTAACAGCTTAAGGTTTTTGATGTTATGATTGGACTTGGTTTTTTGAATTGTTTTCTTCAATAAAACTTGCTCTCGTTTAAACTTTATGAATGTACCTTTTAACCATCCAATTTTTTTAATATTATACATTATCTTTTAATTTAATTAAAAGTTAATAAAATTATTCATAAAAAATTTTAGAATATAATATATATCACTTTTGGATGTGGCTAATCTCTCGACAAAACCGCATGTCTTAGACATGATAACATATAAAAATGCATAAAAAAAAAGAAACATACATAGCATGATGGGACATTATAGTGTGAGGCTCGCTAAGACAATGGATAAAAGTGATGAAATTGGTAGACGACAGGAAATGTTACGATGATGGAAACAATAAGATAATGGTGGCATTAGGCAGTTTTCCCGCATATTGTCGGTAGTCACTGTAGTGGTAGGAGTTTCACAATAAAACTTGTTGGCCGAGTGGATTGCATGAGAATTTATCATTGTCAATGAATTATGTGCACCTATAGGCATTGGAGGCTAATGTGAGTAAAACCTACGTTGAAAATTGTAAAAAGTGTAATTGCGGGTTTTAGGTTGAAGATCAAGTGGAGAGAAAAATTGGAGAAAGTTGCAAAGTTGCCAAAGTTTTCATCTTTCTTGCAAGATCGCGAAAACTAAGCTACAAAATTTATGTTTAGGTTTCTGATAGTCTCCCACTAAGATCTGGAACTGCAGACATTGAAGAACAGAACCTAGAAATTGATTTTCCAGAACCTTAGTAGGGACCCATTCGCCATTGGGCGAATGAGTCCTTACTAAGGCCCGAAAAAGCACTTTTTGCAATAGGTACACAACATTTTACCCTCTTAAAACTTTCCTTTTTATTGGTATATCAGTTAGGTTTGTTTTTTGATATTCATCTATGCATAATTGAATGAAATAACTAGTGAAAAGAGAGGTTAACCATCTTGATTACATTTTGGTTTATCTCCCCTCTTTTCCTTTGTTTAAGATTTTATTAATTATTAAGGTGTACCCTTGGGAACACCCTTTTGAACCTAAGATGAGCTCAAAGTGTAGGAGATAAAACCCAATCTTGTAGAGGTAACCTTAAATCCTCCATTATTTTTTTAGTGAACTAATTTCAACGACTTAATGACAACCTTGGCTTTGTGAGTGAGATTATGTTCTAAGAAGTGGAGTAGTGGTTTTGGGACTCAACAATATAAATGCAATAGTGAAGAGAATAAGCTTATATATTTGGTTTGTGCCCCCTCTACCACCAATATTTTGGTTCCATTGTAAAGACCTTAGTAATAGGTAAGGAAAGGATAGAAATCAAAATATTTTTTTATGAGAATAAAAGATATATCAATAAAGGATTACACATAGAAAAGAAATAATTTTGATGATAGTAAGAAATTGAGAGAGATTTTGAAAGAGATTAAGGTGGCTATGGAATTGAACATGGAGGAAAAGAGATTGAAACAACTTTAGGACATGAAATATACCATAAGAGAATGGAAAATGTGATAGAATCCAATTTTAAATCATGTGAGGAGGGCTAAAATTGAGAATAGTGAGGATAATGAGAATCTTAAGAATCCACTAGCACAAGAACAACTGATTATATTTGAACACACCAAAGGGATTGTTGCTAAGGATGTTTTCTTTTTGATACGTAAGAGGATTTATATTAAAAGTTTCCAAAAAAATACAAATTTCTGCAATGTAAGTGGAAAAATGCAGAGACCTTATGCCAATGAAACCCACCAAAATCAAGCTTTTTCCCCCCGTACAAAGTGCCATATTGGCCATACCGACTGCCACGAACAAACCTACTAACTAGAGTCGAGGTGATATTATCTATAACCTTTGGAAATTACAAACATACTATATCCGTCAACTACCAACCAACATATAACCTATTTTTTGAACCACCTGACACAAATAATAAACTAGAAATATACCCAAACATTTTAGGAAGACCCTGCAATTCCAAGGAAGCTATTAGCCAGAGTGAAGGATTTGAAGTCTGGAACCCATTTCTCCCCAAAATACAATTACAACTAGAACACCCTTTGTAGATAATCAACACCAACTGCAAAAAAAAAATTGTGCTCCACCAGGTCCATGCCCTTCAATCTAGGATAAAAGGGTAGTATTTTACTACCACCCGGGCACATAGAATTGAGCCAGGTCTTTTGGCTATGGCACCCCATGATAGAGATGGTGATGAGGAGAACCTCCTCTAGTCCGACCAGATAATCTACTAAGAGCAGCCTCTTTAACAATCTATTGCATCCTTCTTTTCCATGCAAATATCAAGCAAGACCATCAGGAAACGAGATATAATTGTTGTGTCAACCTGGAAGGACTCACCATTCTTCAGAAAACCTTTCCCCAAAACCATTTTGACAGTGACCAAGATGAGGGGATCGTTTTTTTTTTTAGTATACCCTTGAGGCGATGATCCGTGATGACCCCGCGAAATGCCATTTGATGCACCAAGCTATCGAGGTGAATCGATGTATCGACTCCTATGGTTGTCAATGTCTCAAAGAACATACGCACCATGAACTTTGAGTGCTCCTCCATACTGTTTTACAAGCCTAGAACTCACCAACAAACTTGATTATCCAGGCTCTAAAGAAAGTTGTGAGATCCCAACCGTCAAGAATGCATATTAAGTTTGCCAAGTGTCTCGGCCAATACTTGTGTTAATTACTCTTCCTAAATGTCGTGCATGATGCCAACCTAGAAATGATGTCGAGTACTCAGATCACTTATCGTAATCACTGCACATTAGCCCAAAGCATGAACGAAATGACAGTTCTGATTACCAAAATGTGTGTTTCGTATATTGCCTAACTTACTAATTATGATGACAAGATATCACTGAGCATCGATGCTGCCAGGGCTGGGCTTAAATGTCACACACTAAGCTTTGACTGCTTAGGTGGTGCATGTGGGCCCCCTTACCCTGTTCCGTTCCCAACTTCAAATTCCGTTCTCTTAAACCGTTGTTGTTCTAGCGGTTACAGTCAGCGGTTGCCAGTTCCCGCGCATAGGAAAACTCAAATTCAAACTCAAACTCACTGTTGCCGCGCTGCTCCGAAAGTATGGTGGATGCCATAAAGTATTTCATCACACATAAAAGAATAAGATAGAGTATGGTTATTGCAGCGTACAGAAGATAGCTCTCAAACAATTCGTTGAGACCCTGTCCTAACACCTCAGCACTTCGCCATCATTGCCACAGATTCCATTCACTTGATCTCTGTGTTAATTTTCCCCTTCACATTATGAGGGAAGAGGTCTTCTTTGGTGCTGTCTCGAGGCCTGCCTTCATAGACAGGAGATCCTATCTGAAGATTCAAACTGTAGCTTGGGAGAAGCTAAGGGCGAATGTGATTTCATACTCAAATTCGGTTAAAGAGAAGCACCGCCATGGAAATGGGATCTGAGCACACCCACCTTGGAAGATGTTGTTTCAAACTGTAAGGTGTGCTACCAGGCTCGCTGAGGAAGTCGTAGTCCCTCGAAATTCCCCCTTCTCCACTCCCAGGCCCATTACTCTTTTTCGATCGTACTCCTCACTCTGCGAATCATTCCTTAATGCCTCATCCGCGGACTTCCTCCATTTCCTCCGCTTCTTCTCAACGTTTGGTGTGATCTTCCGAGTCCTTATTTGCTAAATGCTTGCAGTTGTGAGGGCTACAACAACTCGTAAAGGAATTATTGCTTAGTCTCCATTATGCATTTGGGCTTTCTTTGGAAGTATGTTGTCTTCCCTATTGCTATTGTGGAAACTAGCATGTATTTTCCTCCTCCTACATTATTGTTGTCATTTGGTATCTTCCATAATATAAATCCAATCTATATTTTCCCATTGTATAAGTTTTTCATTATCTTATGGAGTCCAAAGAGTAGGAAACAGTGTATCATGTTTTTTTCTTTAATCACACTTTATATATTTGATTGGTGTTATGATTTTCTCTTTTATCATTAATCTGTTTTATATATTTATGTATCATTAGCTTGAAAGGTGGGGAACTAATGAATTCTTGACAGCTTATTTTATATCTTGATATTTGTTATTCTCAAATAAAATGAAACAAAATAAGTTACATACTTACCCTATGGAGTGTACTACTCTATTAAGAAGGTATTTTCATTATGTGAATTTTATTATATTTAATTTTTTGAATATTTAAATGGAGACTTTATTGGTGGTCCTATTCTTAATAAAATAGAGGCATTGCATTCAAACCATAAAACAAAGAACCACATCATAGAATGTTCAATTCTAAACATGACCATGGAGCTAAAGGTGAAGAAATTTAGAGGATATAAGAGTTGTAGAGATATGTGAAGGGGGGTCTATATGGATTCAAATGTGGCCATGGAACCAACTTGCAAGAAGGAATAAGCTACATTTCTTTAGTATATTAAATATTTGAACTATGTGGTCTTGGATGCGTAATTGTTCTTGGTATTTTTTTTTATGATTAATTAGTTCACTTACTTTAGTGTTTGTATGGATTATTTTCTTGAAGAATTATTATTTATCCATTTAGGAGATAAATGGATCTTCAATTTTATTTTAGAAAACCTTAGCTTGGGATATTAATGTCTCGTTATATATGTAAAACTTTTATTATGACTATATATGAGATATATGTTAGTACCAACATGGTCCACCTAGTGTTTCCTTTGATAAGAAGATATGAAGGGATTGGTTGAGATCAACATTCTAACAATTATCATCCATTATGCATTTTTTAAGTTAGCACTAACAAGGCAATTATTAAAAATAATTCTCTTGTTCAAATGATTTCATTCCTTTGAACCATACATACAAGTCCAATCAAGGAAGGAAGAGGAAAATATTATCATCATTTTGATTGGTTGTAAGAGGAGATATGGGTTAGAGAGATTATCCAATGTTTTTCCATAATATAATTCAATATTTTCTTGAGGTTGATATGTTCAATTGAAAAAGACATAAATATATATTATATATGCAACACAAAAAAATAATAAGAAGACCCCATACTAGAGGTCAAGTTGTCTTAATTTCCTCCAATTTATTGCATCACATCCCTAAAGAGTGCAAGATTCAATTTATTTATTTATTTTTGCTACTAGCCATATTACAATACGACTTCCAAATTAAATTCAAATCCCAAAACTATACTTTTTATCTAAGTTTAATATTAAGGTGCGAGAACTTATTCTTAACATGATTTGGATATGTATTTACAAATTATTAAGTACAATGTTAATGCGGATCAATTTATCTAGAAATCTACCATTGAGGATGAAAGAAAACATGTGCTAAGACAAGGTAAACACACATTAAGTACATTGTAACAAGTAAAATAGGGCCACCTACTAGAAGACAAATTGTACACCTACCTACTAAGAAAAAATGTATTCAGGGAAGAATAATAGTCACACTACAAAAGGAAAACATGTCATTAGGAAAAACAAATAGCTAGTTGCACTCAAAATGTCATTAGGAATTATTACCATCAGGTAAAATGAACCAACACACCAAAAGGAAAATGATGTCAATGATGTAGGAAAGTTTCTTGCCACTATGCTACTACCCCTTCAATTCCCTCTTTTTCCTCCCAAACTTTATTTCTACTAGCTTCCTTTTCATAATTGTCATAGTTACTACAAAGGCTTCCACATATCATTTGATCAACTACCCTAACTATTTGTTCGTCCAACATTATTTTTGTATGTAACAATATTGCTTTAGGAAACACTAGTAGCATTGCTAAAAGCAATTATTTTTCCTTCAATGGGAATTATTTAAGCTATTTCATTTTTTTATTAAATGATGGGAGAAAATATAGTGTTGGAAATAGTCAACTATTAGAGTGAAGCCTATTACTCTTAACACTACTATAAGTGGTTTACAACCTTGTTATGAGTTTCATTTTAATTTTTATATTTGAACTTGTAACTTAGACATTGTTGGTCCACCTAGATATTGGCTCATTAATGGATTAAACCTCCCAAATGAGAGAGATTTTGGTCCCAAAAATCTTTCAAAATGAAAAGAAAATTTGAGAGCTCTCAAATCCCTCCATCTAAACTAAGAGCAACTTATCTCCAAGGTTGATTGTAGATGTATTGTGCTCTCATTAGGTATTGATAAGCATCACTCAAATGGATGGATTTTTTTATGAAATTATGCCATTTCTCTCTTTCTATGAATTCCCATCAAATAAAACTTGCAACAACCCTTTAATGGACTAAAACCAATATGGAGATTGGAATCACTCAATCATCTTCTAATATCTTTATTACATAACCCAAGAATGCACTTGATATATTCCCTATATTTTACATTGGATGACTATAAGCCAACTTTGACTCTATTTTTTTAGGGGTCAAACTTAAGGTTCATTACTCTTCACATTTGGTGGATGATAGTTTGTATTTCCAATTATTTGGGAGTCTCATATACTTGAATCACATGAGGCTTAACATTTCATATGATGTGGGAATTGTCTCTTAATTGTTGTAGAAGCCCCGTGAGTTGCATTGGAAAGTAGCTATGTAGATTTTCCATTATGTGTAAGGCACTCATAGTTATGAGATTCAATATGCAGTGGGCATGGATAATGATTTGGTGTGATCTCATAGAATCTAGTCCATCACTAGTAGAAAAAATGCATTGAGATACATATGAACTACATCTAAGACTTGATTCATAATTACATCATTGATCTTCAATATTATCCAACATCAAAGAAAATTGTAGACATCTTCACCAAGCCCTTGACTGAAATAAAGTTTCTTCATTTGTAACCTTTTCTAAGGATATAACAAGTTTCCTCTTTGTTACCATAGTTTTGAACATCCTTTTGAAAACTACGTAAAATCTTATAAATGGGCCTTGTCACAAAAATACCAAATTTTACCTTGGTTCCTAGAACCTCATCAGATTCCGCTTTGGTTGTCACAAACTTGTTTCATCCCACTACCTTCATGATTAAGATTAATAGTGCATTTCTATTGGCTTTCTAAAAGGTTCTTGAAACTATGTCGATGCTCAAAATGGTTCTCACAACCTAACCAAGCATCGAGGTTAAAAGAGAAGAGTTCAGTACTTGGTCAAATTTTGGAGTTTTTGAAATTTCTGAAGGTTTCAAAACTTTTATAAGGCTCTGACTTGGTTATCAAAACCTTCATTTTATCTGATTACGTACTATCCCAACTTCTTAAAGTAACATTTTATTTTCAAAGGGTGGCATTTCAAAAGTCTTAAGAAAATTGGAAACTAAAATAAGTATTCTAGAACTTTATGTAGGTTTCAAAACCTCTATCGAGCCTCAACGAAGTTGTCAAAACCATGATTATAACCAAAATATCCTACATTGTAAATGTTGGGCCCTTTGGATGGCGTTTCAATGAAGAATTGTTAGACAATGATAAAAGTTTTGAAACCTTTGTTGGATTTCGATAGGGTTATTGAAACTGATCAATTCTTTGAAAAGCCTCTCATAGCCGTTCTCATTTGAAATTTCAAAAATGTTAGAACTTGGTGCAAGGGGTCATCCCACAATAATGGGTTACACTTTTTGGCCAAATTTGACATTGAAATCAACGTGTTTAGAAAAATCTTCACTTTCCGACACGTATAGTAGGTAAACTGTTAGGAATTTGAAAATGATGCAAACTAGTGATTTGTGAGATTTTTTATGTAGATTTTAAATGTATTTTTTTAAAAAAACTAAAATTAAATTGTAATTTTTTTTGTGTCTCCTTTGATAACTAGTTTTTAATAGTAAATAACATTTTTAAAAAGTGGTGCATACTTCGGCTTGCATAACTTTTTTTCTACAAAGGATAAAATTATGATTCTTTTGAATCTAGTTTGGTAACACTAGTATCTAGTGCTTTCATTTTGTTTCACATGTTTTGTTGAATATTTTTCTTTCAATTAAGTTTTGAAGCAAACCAATTATAATTTAGACATAGGTGCACTTCGACTCACATAAATTTTTTGGTATGTATTGAAATTTAATTTTTCTTTTTTTGTTGGAATGAGAACATCAATATCTAGTGCATATATATTTTTCAAAAAAAAATCCCTCAAATTTACTATTTTTCCAAAATGATTTTTCACCAAACTTGATGTTCAATGAAAAACCTATGTTCAGTAAAGCTAAAAAATAAAATATATTAAATTTATAGTTGTTAGAAAGCACGTTTCGAGCACAACATTCCTCCAAATTATTTTATCAAGTTTACTCCATTTGCACCTCCTTCTTTGGCTTTGATAGTAAAAAAATGCATAAATTTTGAAATGGTGGAGGGGAAGGTGAAAAAAGGGGGGTTCGAATGAACCCCCTTATATGGTGCAAGTGGGGGTTCATTAGAAAGGGGGGGAGTTCATTAGAAGGGGGAGGGGGTTCATTCGAAGGGTGGGTGTTCATTCGAACCCCCTTCATTAGAAGGGGTGAGCCATTTTAAATTTTTTGAAGGGCATTTCTAATTTTTCTTTGTGTGAAAATTTGTAACCCACTATTGTGGGTTTACCCCAAGATGGGAAAGCTTACATGCACCAATTATTAAGGGTGTCATTAATGATCACCTACCACTTTTAGACATTGATTGCAAGTGCCTATATAGGAATTATGCTACTTAAAAAATTAATTTTAATGAGCATTTGGAAGTAGATTTTGCAGGCGATGAAAAGAGCGATTTGTCAAAGAACCAAGAAAGAAAAAAGGTAGGTGTTCAGAAAAAAAAATCCTTAAATCATTTTTGTTGTTATTTGATAGAAATGATTATCCTTCCTTCTTTGACAATCCCTTCCTTATACAAATATATCTCTTATAGGTACCCTCATCTAAACCTATCCATGTATTTTCCTTCCTCTTCCTTCTTTTGTTACCCTTCCTCAATTGTCATCCACATCACATGTTGTCCCATTCTACATGTCTCACAAATATGACTAATTTGATCATGAACCCCTACTAGATGATTCAGAGTTTGTCACTCACTAAAATTGACCACCTCTTGTCTCTCCCTCAAATTAGCCTATTGAGGGGCTAGAGCTATTACAAGGTATCTGACATATTATCCACACTCATGTCCCTTTATAGTCTACTTTACCTTCATCCCTATCTTCTTTCCAACCTCTTTTCTTTTTTCCACCTAAATTTTCTTGTCTACTCCTCATCCAACACATATTGCTACTCTCTCTCTCTCTAACTATGGTCATGTCCCTTTAAGCAAGTGCTTTACATCCTACCCCTATGTGCCACCCTCTCAACCCTTACCCTTCACTTATCTTGCTTGATCTACTCTTACCAATATTTTCACTCCCTCTTCTATCCTACCCTTAACCCCACAAACCTTGCCACAATCTTATCATAAAATGAAAAGATTAACATCTCTTACCTCAACATCCCAACCTATACACCTTAAATCTATCATTTACCATCTAGTTTGAACAAGAAATTCTAATAATTTAATGCTAACTATATATTCTCCCATCATCTTATACCTCAAGGGATGGAACCTTAAACCTCCTCCACAACACAATATATTTGGCTATAATAAATCATCCAAAAGAACCATAGTTCATCATGTTTAAAATTGGAATACATGTATAATTGGATATAAGCGATCCTAAGATACACATCCAATCCCTTATAGATCAGTGTGTTGATTATTACTTTGATGATCAATTCATAGCTAAGCTTTTTCTCTATTCATTAAGGAAAAAACCTTAAAATTGTTCTACTCTTTATCTACCTATTCTATGGATTCCCTCCTCTATCTCACATATTTTTTCATGGAACACATTCAAGTCAACATAGGATTGTAGGTCAGTTTCATCAATGTTATACATTGCAATCAAGGTGCAAATGAGAAGGTGATTGGTTTTATCTTCTATTATTAATGACTTCTTTCATAGATCTCATATCTTCTTCTTGACTCTAATATCAAGATAGAATTTATTAAGAATATTTTCCAAAAGATTCACAATTTAAATCTCTTGCACAAATATCTAGCTTTTATAACACTTTATACCACCTTTTATGATTATACATAGGTGATAGATCACCTTGAGGTCATCTCTTTGACCTTGATGACTCTATTTTTCAACCTTGTCCTATTCTCAAGAAACCAATCATTATATAAAGAAGAACACCAATAACTTATAATTTTCTCCTTAATCCAACCCTAACAATTAACTAAAATAATCAAATTTTCCGTATTCCTCTTTGTCATTTAAACTTACAATCTCCATTCACATGCTAACTCTAATTGGAAGTTCAGCTAGAAAAAATCCTAGTTCCATCTTTCATTAGTTTCTTTGAATAACGTTATCCAACTTCATCTATCCAGCCCTTGAACCCCAACCTCTTCTTATTTTACCCAATTTACTGGATTTCCTAATAGTATATTGACTTTTTTTTCTATGAAACATGCCTTACTATTTATTATACTCTCCTTTTTATTTTTCTCAATTAGCTCTTTGGAATTCCTTATCACCAAATCATGTTCCCTTTTACCTAAATATTATTTTTTCATCTTCACTTCCATAATATTCTCCTAGGATATGCTTCTATTAATCCAACCCTAATAATTACTAGAGCTCTTTTTCTCTTTTTCTTAAGTTTCTACATGGCAAGTTTTTCTTGACTTTTTCCTTTTTTTCTCATTTGTAAATTATTTTCCAATTTATCTTTTTTCAACAGGGATTCTCCTATTTTATTCATTTTCTATATTTGATTTGTTTGATCCTCTACTCGTTACTACTTTAGCATCATAGATTACATTTGGACTAGACAATTATTCACTTTCTAGTCAATGGTGCCAACACATTATTATAGAACTATTAAATTTGGGACAACTATTAATATCATATGATTTATCACCACAAAAATAACATGTGGATATTCCTCCTTTTTTATCTTCTACACTCATTAGCATAATGTCCTAGTTAATCATAGTTATACTATTTTGGCCTTTTGGTCCTTCTTTCTCCAATACCTCTATTATTATAATCCTCATAAATTTTTATCCAAGATCTACCACTATTATATACTTATGCTTTTCAAAGTTTCAATATTTATGTAAAGTAATTGCTAAGTGCTTATCAAGTTCCACATCTTGGCTCCAAATGTGTTATCCTCATTTATAACACACAATAGCTAATTTATTTGTGTGTAACTCAGCTTTGTGGAGTGTGTGTGAACCATAAGACCTACCCCTCCTTGTGCATGCAACATTAATCATCCTTGGACATGCTCAATGTGTATACCTCTTTTTCAATGACCACTCCATCTCATTTTAGAGATCATGCCACTTTTTTATGCATGGTACATGCTTATTAATCTACATTTACACTAGTGAAAACATAGTTCTATGTGGTAGTTTGTGCTGGACATTCACTTGGTGCCACATGTCACCATGTTGACATCACTAGTGGGTTCCAAAATTTAATATTATAGGCACATGGTCTTCCTTGGCATGCTATATGGACTCCATAGTGAATGATTGCTTGCTAGAAGTCACCTTCAATGGTGGTATGCCTAAGCTCGCATTGATGTGGTTGGATTTCTAAAGTTGTAGGAAGTTACTACACATTATATGACACCTGTGTGGTAACTTTAGTAAGCTCAACTCTCCCTTTGTGGATTGGTTTTCTATTATGTATGTATGGGTGACATGGTGAAGATGTATGTCATCTTCCAGTTAGTAACACATAAACTAGCCTCAACAATTAAAATTATTAATGTGCATTTTTCTTCAAGTTCTATGTGTTGGCCATATAATATCATTCCATTTTCAAGAAGGTCATAAATCTTCATCAAATTAATCAACCATCTCTTAATTGTGATGCTTGATATCCCCATGCATGGCACATCCATTGTGGTGTTTGGCCTCATTTCATTAGTATCCTATTGGTCCTTGTAGACCCCTCTTACAAACATAATTATTTTGAGATATTTGAGCCACTCACATGGTGGCTTATTAATGGTGCCACATGTCTTCTCTAGTAGGTCCTTTCTTCTACATAGTATGTTAAAACTTTTATCATTTCTTAGTGATGGTGTTAGCTATGATATACCCTATTATTATTGTCTTAGCCTTCTAAAGTGATTCTATTTATGCATCTTGAGATTATGTGGCTTTATGTGGATCATTGATCTAGAGTATTATTTTGTAGCATTATAATAATCATTGATAGATCTGCCATATATAAAATGTGATAATGTAGGGCTCACTCTTGATGGTCTTCAAGCACTATATATACCATTATTCAGGGATTTCCTTTGTGACAAGGATAATAATTATAGAGTCCAACACAAATATTAAGTATGACCAATTTCCATATCTTTATACTATCCAAGAACTCACCAATATATTGACGTCTAAAACACTAGTGGTTGTCTTTTGAATTTTTTGTTGTACATACCTTAGTTATGCCCTATGTGCCCTAAATATAGGGTTTTCTTCCTCTATCCAATAATATTGTGAATATGGTGGGTGTGGGTGTGTATTGTGTCCTTGGTGATATATTTGAATTATACATGGCTTGATATGGCTTGCAATTTCTATAGAGGTGTTCCATGTCTTTGTATATTTATATTCTTTTTATTATAATTAATGTAGAGATGGCCTTCATTGCCATTTGGTGCAATTGATTGATCTAATATAAGTTTTATCCTTATGGTTATATGCAAAATTTTAAAGGGTTTGGATTAATGTGTTGAGTAAATAAGGGCCTATGTTAAAGGGCCAAATTATACGTACATGCCTATGCCATTTTGTTGGAATGGATGAGCTAGAATATTATATATATAGAGAAAAATAAAAATGTAACATGTTAGTAAATTTTCTATAGAACAAATACATGAAAAATTGTAAGGTAGCTTGTAATAGTTTTAGGATTTTGTAATGTGTTGTTTTGAATCTTAATCCATCATATAAATTCATTTTATACCCAATTGAAGATGAATATATCCATGTATAGTTTTCTAAGTCTATGAATATATCCATGTATTTTGGATTAGCTTTTGGGAATGATGCATGTTCCCCTAATTATATTTTCTAACATGTGTATTGTGAGTGATTAGTTAATCATCATAAATATTATAAAAAAATTGTGAATCTTTCATAGAGAACTCATCCGTTCACTCCAATACAAGAGTATTTTCTCATGAATTGTTCAAGAATGTTCTATTCTTAATGTAATAAATATATGGTGTGTCCTTTATGTGCATAGAGTTGATCTTATATATGTAATCAACCACACTAGATCCTTTTAGTTGTCATCTTTCACATGTTATAAATTTTAAATTACACATGCATTTACTCATTTGGTTTGGAGATTCAAGTTTGTTATATTTACAAGATAAAAGAACTAATATGTAGTGAGTTTAACCCTTCATTACACCTTTGTGCATGAAAAACCCATTGTAGTATCTATAAGTGTTAGTAGTTCTTCCAAATCTACATAGCTCATTTCTTTAGTAATAGAATATGTTAAAAGCAACCATTCAACTAACAATGTTTTAGAGCTTTATACATTATTTTTTGGTTTTCTTTCAAGTATGAAGTGTAGTCTTACACTAAAATAAATTATTAGGAGGTAATAATTAGTATGTCAATATCATGCATGTCTTCCTTTTCTACTCAAAGGAAGTTTAAGGTCTAAGTGACGATGATAAATGGAAACATCAAAGCTCAAACATGTTATCAAGGCTTTTAGTGCATTGGGCATGGTTTTCTTTAAGACCCCTTATGGTCATTTATATCATTTTAATTATACTATAATAAAAGCTTAGGGAACACCCAATTTGGTGTTGCAAAGTAAAAACAAGGAGAAAGTACTTATTCTCATGCATTGGTCCATATTACCATTTATCTAGAATCATAAGTTGTAATTCCTATTATCTTGAGTTGACTTCCTCTAGGGCTTAGGTGTGGTTTATCTTTAGGCTTTAGGGTGCAATTTTATTTGATTGCTAATTAGTGGTACTATTACTAAGGAAGCATTGAGTGTTTTCATCATTTTCTCATATTTTGGTCATATTCACATCAATATCATGTTGAATTGCTCGTTACAACAAAGATCATTTTATGTTCCCAAATAAAAGGAAGTGAATTTAGTTGATTAAACATATTTAAATACCTAAATTAAAAATTTGAATATGGAAGGAGGAATATTTTCATGAGATTTTTTAGACATTGGAGACCCAAATTTTCAAGTGAGAAAGCAACAAACAACTTTGAGAGCTAAAAATGTAAGTTAGCTCAACCTTCTCGTGACCATGAGGTTGGTCCATATGGTAATGATAAGTTGTTTGTAGTTTTAAGAAACCAATGTACTTTAGATGACTTGATTGATAAATTTGGTCTAGAATGCTATGTGAGTATGTGGATATATTCAACTAAATTGAATGTGAGACTCATTTCACTAATGATAAGCTTCTTCAATATGTTTATGTCAATTCCTTTGGCCAATATGAGATACCAAAACATTATTTATTACACCTTAGAGAACTTATGGAACAATGGTACAAAAGGGTCGAAACTTTCAATGATGACATCAAATCCATAATTGAAACTACCATCATGCAATTATAGAGTGGGTATTGGTTGATAAATAGGAAAGTTGGTATTAAGAATGTCACTAATTATATAATTATACCTAATTTCATTGTTCCTAATATAGTTAAAGGAAAACATAGGATAGAGATTGAGATCAAAGATCACTATATTACATCAAAGGATGGCTAAGAAAATATGAGCACCCATGTAAAATCCTATAGTAGAAAAGAATATTGTTCTAAGAACCAAGAAAACTAAAATACCTGCAAGTGTAATGAGGTCCCAAAGAAAAGAAAATGAGCCCAAAATCATGTGGGGTAAAGAAGACATCTTATCAAAGAAAATAAGCTACCAGTTGTAGCTATGCTAATGCAAATAAAAATGTTTCTAAGTGGGTGGTCAAGTTGTGCAGCTAATCCTTGATGTTCTTTCCATCATAGTCCTCCAATCCACACCTTTTTCCTAATGACACTCTTATTGACATAGATTTAGCTCCAAATCAAATTAAAATCCAAGTTTCCCTAGCTAGAATGTTCAAAATACTTAAGCCTAAGGATAATGTGTTGTCTTATATTATTTCCCTACCATTGTTGATCAACCTACTAGTTCTTCCATTGATCCAAAACTTGATGTCGATGCCCAAGAAAAAACTTGAATCTATCTAACATTATTAGTAGAAATAAAAATAAATGTTCTAAATTGTACTAAACTTAGGCAGGATGGATGTGGGCAAAGGTTGTGTAATTTCAGCGTGATGAATTCGTTTAAATTTTTTTAAACCTGTTCAACAAATCCATTTTATTCATGCTCTACAGCCATGGCTTGCACGAGATAGTCTCTTTTGAGATGTTCCATCAAACAGTTAATATGCTTTGTCTAGTATTCAACATTTTGCATACATTTCTACAAGAACATTTCCAACCATAATTTCTGATAAATAGGCCTCTTCCCTTTCACTTTGATGAGTGGGTATACGTTGATCTGAAGCTCCCTTACTCACATAAGCTGTGAGGATGCTTGCGTAGGGCGTGTAAATTGTCTTTAAACTCACCAGATGCATTTGGATGAAACATTTTAAAAGCTCCTAACGCTTCAAAGGCCTTGTATTTTGTGCAGATCCAGTTATAATATTTCTTTGAAATAATCTGTCAAACAATTGTCCTACCTTGTCTATGCTTTCACATTTTTCATACATGATTGTCAGAGTAGCTACGACCACACCATCGCTGAACCGCGTGAGGAAACCCATATTTTCTTACGCTGCAACAACTATTTTACATGAGACACAACCAAACACTTTACCGGCATGACCAAAACTTTTGCAACGCAGGAACTTCAGTAGTGTTATGCGTGGGTGGGTGTGCTCAAATCCCATTTCCATGGCGGCGCTTCTCTTTAGCCGAATTCGAGTATGAAAGCACGTTGGCCCTTTGCTTCTCCCAGGCTACAGTTTGAATCTTCAGATAGGATCTTCTGTCTATGAAGGCAGGCTTCGAGACAACACCAAAGAAGACCTCTTCCCTCATAATGTGAAGGGGAAAAGTAACACAGAGATCAATTGAATGGAATATGTGGCAATGATGGCAAAGTGCTGACGTGTTCGGGCGGGGGCGTTGCCGAATCGTTTGAGAGCTATCTTCTGTACACTGCAATAACCATGCTCTATCTCATTCTTTTATGTGTGATCAAATATTTTATGGCATCCACCAAACTTTCGGAGCAGCATGGCAACAGTGAGTTTGAGTTTGAATTTGAGTTTTCCTATGCGCGGGAACTGGCAACCATTGACTGTAACGACTGGAACAACAACGGTTTAGGGGAACAGAATTTGAAGTTGGGAACGGAACAAGGTAAGCGGGCCCACATGCACCACCTAAGGGCACTGTCTATTCAGCCCCAGGAATGCAGGGAGTGTCTATGGAGGCAACAATTTCTACCGGGCCATGGATGCATGGCATGGATGTTGTTGCTTCGTTTTTCTCGCCCTCCGTGGATACTGCTGCCTTGATTTTCTCTCCCTCCGTACCTGCTGTGGTAACTATCTGCCAGTGTCAGTCGTATATGCCAGTCAGATCAGTCCATCAGTCCTTGTGCAGTCTTTTCGTATCTTACGTTTTTTTAATTTTCTTTAACTTTCATTTTTAACATTAATTTTTATATGTTTAATTTTAACTTTAATTTTTATATATTTAATTTTAATATTAATTTTTATATATTTAATTTTTATCAGATAAGTGGCTAAAAGAATATAATATTATATGATTTTATAATATAATATTTATTATTGATAATTAATTTATGATTAAAAATATATGTTATATATGTTTCTACAAAAAATAATTTATGATATATAATATAATTTAATTTAAATAAGAAATACAAGGTAAATATAAAATATATTATATTAAAAATTTATTTTATATTATATATTTTGTATAAAAAAAATATTTTGTAATAATTTTGTCTTAGGTATCTAAGGTATGGGTTGTTGGGCCGGAGGGACACCCTCACGCATAAAAAAAATTGTAATAATTAATTTATTTATAATGAGAAATATATGTTTTAGAATATTTTATTTATGATATATAGTTAAATAATAATTAATCATTTTTATTAAAAATTTAATAATTAATAATAAATAAAGCTAAAGCTAACCCTAACCCTAACCCTACTAACTCCATGCTAACTCCAACCCTAACCCCACTGCTCATCTTAAACATAATCCTAAAGCTAACCTCAACCCTATTGCTCATCCCAAACACATTTTTAAGCTTAACCCTTTTTATATATTTTAGTATATTTAATATAAAAATTTAATGTAAGTTATAGTTAAGGGTCAAACATGTTTAGGTTCAAACTTTTAGTAGGGTTGGGATTAATTTTATTATTGGGAGTAGGGTTAGGGTTAGGTTTAGAGATATAAGTGGTATCAGGGTTGGAGTTAGTATTACGGTTAGGATTAGGTTTAGGGTTAGGGCTACTGTTAGCATATATAAAAAGGGTTAAGTTTAAAAATGTGTTTAGGATTAGCATATATAAAAAGGGTTAAGTTTAAAAATGTGTTTAGGATTATTTTATTTTATTTAAAGAATATTTTTATTTATTTAAAAGTTATTTTATTTTTGTTATTTCATATTTCTTTAAAGAACTATTTTCACTTATTTTATTTACTTTTTTTAATTTTAGTTTTAGTTTTTAGCTCAATGTTAAAACTAAGATATAATATAAATTATTTTTAATATTTTATGTAGTGTAAATTAAAATTTTAAAATGTTATTATTATTATTATATTTATTATATATTATAGTTTAGATATTCATTCAATTTAAATTCTTCTATTATATAAATATATATTATTTATTATTGAATTATATTAAATAAATAGCATATATCTTATATATAAAATAAAATATGATATGTTATAATAAATAATATGTATATAATATAAATACGGATAAAAAAAAATGTATATAATATAAATAAATAAACTTTTATAACTAAGATTTTATAGTTTAAAAATAAAAATAAAAGGTGTATAACCCTAATCCTAATTTTATCTTTAACCCTAACCCTATTCTCATCCCTAATTGTAACCCTAAACTTATTCATAACTTCAACCCTAATCCTAATCCTAATCCTAATCCTAATCCTAATCCTAACCATAACCCTAACCCTAACCCTAACCCTATCCCTATCCCTAATTTTAACCCCAACCCTAATCTCTAACATTAAATTAACCCTAATCCTTACCCTCACCCTATTTCTAAGCCTAACCCATTTTATACATGCTAACTCCAACCCTAATGTTATTGCTAATCTTAAACATAATCCTAAATTGAACCCTAACCCTATCGCTCATCCTAAACACATTTTTAAACTTAACCCTTTTTATATATGCTAACCGTAGCCCTAACCCTAAACCTAATCCTAATCGTAATACTAACTCCAACCCTGATACCACTTATATCTCTAAAACATATATTTCTCATTATAAATAAATTAATTATTACAATTTTTTTTATGGGTGAGGGTGTCCCTCCGGCCCAACAACCCATACCTTAGATACCTAAGACGAAATTATTACAAAATATTTTTTTTATACAAAATATATAATATAAAATAAATTTTTAATATAATATATTTTATATTTACCTTGTATTTCTTATTTAAATTAAATTAAATTATATATCATAAATTATTTTTTGTAGAAACATATATAACATATATTTTTAATCATAAATTAATTATCAATAATAAATATTATATTATAAAATCATATAATATTATATTCTTTTAGCCACAATTAAATATATAAAAATTAATATTAAAATTAAATATATAAAAATTAAAGTTAAAATTAAACATATAAAAATTAATGTTAAAAATGAAAGTTAAAGAAAATTAAAAAAACGTAAGATACGAAGAGACTGCACGAGGACTGACGGACTGATCTGACTGGCATATACGACTGACACTGGCAGACAGTTACCACAGCAGGTACGGAGGGAGAGAAAATCAAGGCAGCAGTATCCACGGAGGGCGAGAAAAATGAGGCGACAACATCCATGCCATGCATCCATGGCCCGGTAGAAATTGTTGCCTCCATAGACACTGCCAGGAATGCACCGGGGCATGGATGCCATGCCATGCCTCCATCCATGCAGATAGTAGTACCCACACCCGTGGATGTCAGATCGTCAGAAAAAAAACTTGGATGGGTTTTGAAAGCACGTCAATCTTTTAATTGGCACGCATTTTGAGAGAGTAGGATCGCTATAGCAGGTGCGTCACTTCATTAGCGGGGAAAATATCCTCCCACTTTGAAGAAAAAACAATATCAAGCCGTCCCTATAAACTTTTTCCATATCCGACGACCACCAGCAAAGAATTAAAAATATATAACATAATATAAATATTACTTTGTTTTTACTTTGAAATTATTTATGATTTTATTTTTTTTAAATATATATTGCCTTTTAGTTTTTTAAAAAATAATGTTAAAAGTAAATTTAAAGTAAATAGCATAATTAATTATTAATATTTATTATTATAATTTAAAGTAAAAACAAAGTAATTTTCAAATAATTTTGAATTAAAATAAAATAATATAATTGATTATTAATATTTATTATTATAATTTATATATATACTATTTACTAGTTTGTAAATAAAGATTATATGTAATTTTTTCCATGTAAATTTTATAAATAGTGTTATATAAAAATTTACATATAATAATATTCTTTATAAATAAATATTTATTATATATATTATTATTTATTAAATAATTTTGAATTTAAATAAAATAATTAAAATTAAATTGATTATTAATATCTATTATTATTTTATATATATATACTATTTACTTATTTGTAAATAAAGAATATTATTATATTTAAATTTTCTATGTAAGTTTTATAATTAAAATAAAATAATTAAAATTAAATTGATTATTAATATTTATTATTATAATTTTTAAATATTTACTATTTACTAATTTGTAAATAAAGAATATTGTTATATGTAAATTTACATATAATAATATTCTTTATAAATAAATTTTTATGATATATATTATTATTTATTATATAATTTATCAATTATGTTCTTTATTTATTTTATTTTAATTCAAAATGATATAATAAATAATAATATATATAATAAATATTCATTTATAAAGAATATTATTATATGTAAATTTTTATATAACACTATTTATAAAATTTACATAGAAGAATTTACATATAATATTTATTTACAATTTAGAGATACACTTAGGGTTACGATTAGGGTTAGGGTTAGGGTTAAAGTCCAATATATTAGAAAGAGATGTGTTAAAGTCCTATATATATATATATATATATATATGTCCAATATATTAGGATTAGGCTCCTCGAAAAGGATTTATCTTCACGTATTTAGTGTTCATTTAGGGTTAGTAGGGTTCAACTAGAATAAGGGTTAGGGTTAGAGTGTAATTAGGATTAGGGTTTGGGTTCAATAAGGGTTAAGGGTTCAACTAGGATAAGTGTTAGGGTTAGAGTGTAATTATGATTATAGTTTGGGTTCAATTAGGGTTACAAATAAATATGATAGGTTATTTGTAGGGTTAGGGTTAAATTAGCATTAGGTTAGAATTAGGGTTAGCGTTAGGATTATGGTTAAGGTTCACTTAGGGTTAGGGTTAGGGTTCAATTGTAGTAGGGTTAGGGTCATGATTTGATTAGTATCAAGGTTTAATTATGGTTAAGGTTAGGGATAAGGTATAACTAGCGTTAAGGATAAGGTTAGAGTTAGGGTATAATTAGGGTTAAGGTTAGGGATAAGGTATAATTAGGGTTAGGGTTAAGGTTGAGGGTTAGGGTTAGTGAAAGAGATGGGGTTAGCAATAGGCTTATGGTTAAGGTTAGGGCTAGCATTAGTGTTAGGGCTTGGGTTATATTTATGGTTAGGATTAGGCTTAGAAATAGAATTAGGTTTAGGTTTAGGGTTAGAGCTAGAGTTAGGGTTAGGGGTAAAGTTAGGGTTAGAATTAGTGTTAGGGTTAGGGTTAGGGTTAGGGTTAGGATTCTACTATAAATCTTAGGGTTAAGGTTAAAAAAAGGGTTGACATTACATGGTTACCATTCAATATATTGGACTATATATATAGTTTGGGTTCAATTAGGGTTACAAATAAATATATAGGACTATATATATATATATATAAGTCCAATATATTAAAGTCTAATATATTGGACTTATATATATATATAGGACTTTAACACATCTCTTTCTAATATATTGGACTTTAACCCTAACCCTAACCCTAATCGTAACCCTAAGTGTATCTCTAAATTGTAAATAAATATTATATGTAAATTCTTCTATGTAAATTTTATAAATAGTGTTATATAAAAATTTACATATAATAATATTCTTTATAAATGAATATTTATTATATATATTATTATTTATTATATCATTTTGAATTAAAATAAAATAAATAAAGAACATAATTGATAAATTATATAATAAATAATAATATATATCATAAAAATTTATTTATAAAGAATATTATTATATGTAAATTTACATATAACAATATTCTTTATTTACAAATTAGTAAATAGTAAATATTTAAAAATTATAATAATAAATATTAATAATCAATTTAATTTTAATTATTTTATTTTAATTCAAAATTATATTATATATATATATATATATATATATATATATATATACAATATTATTATATGCAAATTTTCATATAACATTTTATAAAACTTACATAGAAAATTTAAATATAATAATATTCTTTATTTACAAATTAGTAAATAGTATATATATATATATAATAATAATAGATATTAATAATCAATTTAATTTTAATTATTTTATTTAAATTCAAAATTATTTAATAAATAATAATATATATAATAAATATTTATTTATAAAGAATATTATTATATGTAAATTTTTATATAACACTATTTATAAAATTTACATGGAAAAAATTACATATAATCTTTATTTACAAACTAGTAAATAGTATATATATAAATTATAATAATAAATATTAATAATCATTTATATTATTTTATTTTAATTCAAAATTATTTGAAAATTACTTTGTTTTTACTTTAAATTATAATAATAAATATTAATAATTAATTATGCTATTTACTTTAAATTTACTTTTAACATTATTTTTTTTAAAATTGAAAGGCAATATATATTTTAAAAAAATAAAATCATAAATAATTTTAAAGTAAAAACAAAGTAATATTTATATTATGTTATATATTTTTAATTCTTTGCTGGTGGTCGTCGGATATGGAAAAAGTTTATAGGGACGGCTTGATATTGTTTTTTCTTCAAAGTGGGAGGATATTTTCCCCGCTAATGAAGTGACGCACCTGCTATAGCGATCCTACTCTCTCAAAATGTGTGCCAATTAAAAGATTGACGTGCTTTCAAAACCCATCCAAGTTTTTTTTTCTGACGATCTGACATCCACGGGTGTGGGTACTACTATCTGACATCCATAGCATGGATGGAGGCATGGCATGGCATCCATGCCCCGGTGCATTCCTGGGGCTGGATAGACAGTGCCCCACCTAAGCAGTCAAAGCTTAGTGTGTGACATTTAAGCCCAGCCTGCTGGCAGTGGATCCACATGCCCGCCCAACTGTCCAAGCCCATGACATCATGATGTGGCTTGCCACCTGTATTGCTTGGTCATTCCTATCGCCCCTTGACCATGGGTAATCACATTTGATTACCTACTCTCCACAACTCATGTGGAGAGTCACCCGCCCTACCACCCACTTGTTGCTAAGGATGTTAAGGATCAAGTAAATGTAGAAATTTCTAATAATTTTGAGAATATTATGTCTATGAAAAGAGATGTATTATATAAACATAAGGACATATGATATTGCATCATTCAATCACAATGATATATTTAATAAACCAAACAACATCTTGATAAAACAAATGATTGCATGGTCATATTGATGAAACATATTAAAGAATGTGATGGATTTAAGAAGTCATTAAACAGAGGGATTTGGAGCTATAGTGCTAAACCAGGGCATGGAAGCAAGGGTGCTCTTCCATTTGAATTTTGAATCATCAACCTTATTTTGAACTTAAATTATCAAGGGGTTATGATTAATGATGGATTTGAGGGTTTATCAACCCCATTTAGAAATCTAAAACCTTTGGAACTTAGTGTGAAATATCTAGATAATGTGGTAAGAAAAGGTGTGGGATTCCAATGAGATAAGATGATGAGAGACTAGGAATTGGAAAAATGAGAGAAGGATGCAAAGAAAGAAGCGCTAAAATACATTTTTAATGGATTAGCCATCAACACAATCAAGAAATTTGAGGAAGGATGGGGGAACCCTATATGTTTGGGTACAATATCATTAGTTAATGAAATATTGTCACCTAAATTGAAATGACACCATGCAAAGGTGAACCCCTTGGACTAGGAGTCATCCCTCAAGCCACTTAAGTAAATATATTTTTGAGGATACATTTAGTGAATCTTTTGAACAAGGGAAGAAGCAATAAGAGAATTTATTGGTGAGTGTGAAGGTGTGAACCCACAATAGTAAGTCCCACTTGTGCGACATCATTTTTTGAACTTGGATGAAGGTGAAAACATAAAAACACCTTTGTTCAAAGGTATTTCTTCAAACGAAGGTACCTTCATTTGAAGTTATATAATAAAGTAACTTCGCTTGAAGGTTATAATTTCCAAAAAAAGAAAAATGAACTTCAAATGAAGGTCCATTTTTTCCATTTTTGGAAATTATCTTGTTTGAAGGTTTTTTTAAATATTTTTTGTGGGAATGACATACCTTCAAATGAAGGTCCTTGAATACCTTCGAATGAAGACCCTAAAAGTGACCTTTCCACCTTAGGCCTCAAATTTCCTCAATTTTTAGTTTCCAACTTTGGGTTGGACCAACAAATAGAATGAATATATGAAAAAATAAATTTTAGGATTGTCGCACTCAAACTAAGATTTCCAACAGGTATAATATTGAAAATATTTAATTTTATTATTATATTTATTTTTATGTTCTAGTGAAGATAGGTTTTTTAGCAATTGTGAAGGTCTATGTTCCAGACATATGGAAAATAAGTAAAATAGATAAAAAAATTAAAATTTAAAATAATTGTCTTCTAGGTATTGATGTTATTATTTCAACAACAACAAAAACAAAAAAAATTAATTCAAACAAATACAAAAAAAGTTATGTGATGCTGAATTAACTTATGTTTGCAACTAATCTCTCTTCAAAACATTATAAAAATAAATTATGCAACAAAAAATAATGGAAAAATATCTATGCTCTAGATATTTGAGTTAAAAATCTATGTTTAAAAATTTACAATTTTATCCTTCCTACAAATAAAGTTATGCTATACCGAATAAACGTCACTTTTTAAAAATAATGTTAACAATAAAAAAAATGAGTTATTAAAAGTTACATAAAAATATCACAAATTACTTCTTAAAATTTCAAAAAATATATATTTATAATCTACAATCAAAATCTCAAAAATCAATAGTTCACATCATCTTCAAATTTGTAATGTTTTAGTTGCTATAGGTGTTAGAAAGTGAAAATTTGGTGAAAAATGTTGATTTCAATGTCCTACTTTGGCCAAAAAGTGGGATACAATATTGTGGGATCAGTCGAAGACATATTTAGAAAAGACTATTGAAATAGAATACCGTAGAGATTAGACCAGGAAAAAAAGTAAATTACAAGACAGTTGAGAAATGTGACAAAAAAAACTAAGGATTTCAAGGATAAAGAGTATAAGGATCTAAGGACTATGAGTAAAGGTCTAAGAAATTGAGTAGAGGAGAAACCTTAGAATATAATGATTAATCAGAGTCACCAACCATATTTCAAATGGATCACAACAAAATCAAACTACCTATTTTTAGAAAATACACCAAACAAGCATTTGAACACATCTTTGTCTTAGAATCCTTGAGGGAAATAAATAAAATAAGGGAGATCCATGTTAAACTTTATGATCTTGAGGAAAATTTAAGAGGTAAGGCTCTCAAATGGTACATAAAGGTAGGTCCAAACCATGATAAATAATGGGATGAACTAAAATAACAATTCTTAAACAACATACACTCAATCCTTAGAACTCCATTTAGAGAGAGTGAGAAGGATGAGGGATGGTGCCTTTCAGGTGATCATCCCATAGATATAGAACTATAAGGTAAGAAGGATCGCCTAATTCTTGTGGTTTAGTACTAGTCAAGTTACAATAAAGGGAAAATTCTATTAATCCTAAATTATTTGAGATTGATGAGGGAATAAGGTCTATTAAGCAAGGTTTGTTAAAGAGGAGAAAAGAGACAAAAATAGATAGCATTCTTGATTCAAGTGAAATTTAATGTCCCTTTGTTGAAAATCAATGTGTCTCAACCTTGACAATTTTCTAGGTTATTTATTTATTCTTATTTTATAGTTTCCCACAAATATTATCATTTATATTATTAAATAATTATGCTACATCAAAATTTGTGTGAGATTTTGAGTTAGCACTTTTTCCATGTGTCGGTGCCTTGAAAAATAAATTATTAGTTGTCAAAAGATTCCCATTTAGTGGTCCAACATGGAAAGCCTATTTTTAAGGATTTTATGATGGATTCTTGACAATTGCAAGGGCTAAAAGTGGGGTATATCATTTTGAACGCGAGAATTATCTATGACACGTGTAAGAGAATATTTGCATAAGTTATTGAAGTTCTATGACACATGTAAGAGAATCTCCTATTTTCTAGGGATTTTTATGACAACTTGTAAGAGGGTGTAATGTCATGTAAGAGACCATGTTTCGCATATAAGGGTCGTATGCAGGGCTTAAATTTGATGATCGACCTTGCCTGTCAACAATTTTTTTAAAGACGGTTATCTATTCAAAGGTGCCCTTAAAACATTATGATATACCTTAGTGTAAGTAAAATTATATATAAATCAAATATATATATCATTGTAATTCTATATAAATTTTGAAAGTCTATCTGAAATCTCTCCTTTCATCTGATACAATCTTCTTAAAATTGTGATTATATTTTACGGCAAAAATCTCTAAATACGGTCATACGGCCATCAAATTTAAGCCCTAGTCGTATGGATTTTTTCCATGGTATTTCAGAACCTTGTTTTGACCCATGGTAATGTTTTATGGTGGTATTTTGAGCCCCCATGAGTCTATATGTTGAGGGGTTGAGATGGAGGCATGATGAGAGGCTTTACAAGTACTCATAAGTTGTTGGATTGAAGATTGGAGAAGAGTTAGAGTGGATATATTGTAATCACATATTCTAATAATGTAGGCTATTCATCTCTTCTTTTGTGGAGTTTTTTCTCGAAAGGGTTTCTCCACATTAAACATTTTGTTTGGTGTTCAATTTTCTATTCTATGCTTTCATTATTATTGTTTATTAAAAACTCCATATGGTGAACATTGTTAGATCTGATTTACAATTGATTTAAACTTCTATTATTATTGTTCGTGAACCTTTTATTTTTTATCATTTGGTATCAAATTTTAGCCAGTTTTGTGTCTTGGGTGGTAGAACAAAGGTTTTTTGAGCTATAGCGGGAGTTTGGTTGATCTATTTATTGCAGTTTTTGTGTTGAAACCATGGCTACAACTTCTTCTTGTTTGGATATTAAAAAATTTAATGGAATGGGATATGAGTTGTGGAAGCTGAAAATGGAGGATCTCCTTGAAGAATGAGATCAATGGGTGGTTGTAACAAATGAAAAGAAACCCATAAAAATGAGTGATGCAGATTGGGAGAAGATGGATAAGGCATGGGGTACTATCAAATTGTGTCTTGCAGATTATGTTCTCCTAAATGTGTTAAAGGAAAAGACTGCACATGCTTTGTGGAACCAAATAGGTGAGAATCTACCAAGAAAAAAGACTGGTAAATAAACTCTACTTGAAATAGAAGTTGTTTTCTCTTAAGATGAAGGAAGGTGAATCAATAGCCAAGCATTTAAATTCATTTATTTTTATTTTGAGTCAAATAGCCTCTACATATGTTATGGTTGATGAAGAAGATAAATGTATTATGCTTATTTTCTCTTTACCTGACTCATGTGGGAAAATTCCATTCTTGGTATCACTGCTAACCTCAAAGATCCAAATATGGATGCACTTGTAGCAACTTTGTCACAGGAAATGTGGAAAAAGAATATGGATAGTTCAGGTGATGCTCTCAATGTCAAGGGAAAGCCCACATAAAGAGGGACTAAAGGAGATAAGAATGGGCCTAGGGGTAGATCTAAAACTCCTAGGAAGAATAACAAAGTAAAATGTTGGAACTATGGAGAAAGAGAACATGTGAAGAAGGAATGTAGGAATCCAAAGAAACAAATTGATTCCTTCATAGAGAAATCTTCAAATTCAGGTGGTAAAGTTTTGGTTTCTTCTCTACATATTATGACTAATGAACATTGGTTAATTGATTCAAGATACTCGTATCATATGACTCCTCATAAGGTGTAGTTTTCCACATATAAAAAATATGATGGAGGTGAAATCTACCTTGGTGATAACTCCTCATGTCCTATTGTTGGAAGGGGTAAGATTAAGTTGTGTTTCAATGATGGGAGGTTAAAAACCATCTTTGGTGTTTTTCATATCCTAGGTTTAGCAAGAAATTTGATTTCAATTTCTATGTTGAATGATTTAGAATTGCATGTAACATTTGATAAGCATGGTTGCATATTGGTAAGAGGAAATTTGGTGATAGAAAGAGGGACAAGGAAGGGCACTTTGTTTAGGCTTGAAGCCACTACTATTTTTAATTCTACCAATGTAACTAGAAAATCTAAAAATAATTGTATGTTGTGGCACCAAAGATTGGGCCACATTAGAGAGACTGGTTTAAAAACCATTTTGAATAAAAATTGTTATATGGTTTTTCCTATTTTGATGAGAGTTTTTATTTTTGTGAACATTGTGTGCTTGTAAAATAAAAATAGAAAATGTTTTCCTTCAAGCAGTAATAAATCTAAGAATAAATTGGAACTTATTCATTCAGATGTATTTGGTCCTATGGATGTGGAATCAATTGGAAAATATAGATATTTTTTCTCCTTCATTGATGATGTTACAAGATATACCTGGTTATATATTATAAGGCATAAATATGAAATTTTCACTGTTTATAGAATTCAAAGCCTTAGTTGGAAAGCAAACAAATTGTAATATTAAGGTTTCAAGGTTTGATAATGGAGGGGAATATTGTTCTAAATAATTTGATGAATTTTGTAAGCATGCATGAATGGTTAGACAAAAAACCACTCCATATACTCCTCAATAGAATAGAGTGGCAAAAAGGATGAATCAAACAATTATGAAAAGAGCCAGAAGTATGCTAAGTAGTTCATGGCTTGACATATGTTTTTGGGTAGAAGATGTAATTACTATGTGTTACTTGTTGACTAGATCTCCTTGTAAGCCTCTTGAAACAACACCCTGTGAAGTGGACAAGTAAGAAACCTTTTGTTTCACATTTAAGAGTATTTGGTTGTGAGGCTTATGTTCATGTGCCTAAAGAAAAATGAACTAAGTTGGATCCAAAAGCTAAAAAGTGCATTTTCATTGGATATGATGATAATGTAAAAGGTTACAAGTTGTGGAATCCTCTAACCAAGAAAAATATATTTTCTAGAGATGCGATTTTTAGGGAACTTAGTTTTATTTTTGATCCTGAACAACCAAAGGAAAAAGATAAGGAAAAGAAAGTGCATTTTGAAATTAAGCAAGAACTTGCAGCTTAGGAAGAATAGAGAGATGGACTTGAGGATGAGGAGGGAGAAGATGAGGATTCAAATGAAGTTACTAATCAAACCAAAGAACATGAGGAAGGAAACCAAGAAGAGGTTGAGCAAGATAAAGAACAAGAGCCCCATACTCCTATTCTCAGAAGATCCACAAGACAACAAAATCTAGTCAAAAGGTATAGCCCACCAAATTTCCCCTATATATTTTATTTATTGAGTACTGACGATAAGCCTATATCCTATAGGGAAGCTATTCTTGTAGATGATAGTGAGTCTTGGCAACTAGCCATGCAATAGGAGATGATGGCTTTAGACTCGTGATACTCGGGATCTTGTTCGTTTACCCAAAGGAAGGAAAGACATTGGTTGTAAGTGGGTCTATAAAAATAAATTTGGAGCAAACGGTTCATTATAAAAGTACAAAGCTAGACTAATAGCTAAGGGCTACTCTCAGAGAAAGGAAGTTGATTTTGGTGAAATTTTCTCTCCTATTGCTAAATTATCTTCTATTAGATTTATTTTATCCATAGTTGCTACTTATGATTTTGAAATTGAGAAAATGGATGTTAAGATTAATTTTTTGCATGGAGATCTAGAAGAGAAAATTTATACATGCAACAACCAAAAGGATTTGAGGTAAAAGGAAAAGAACACTTGGTTTGCAGGTTGAAATAGTCTCTTTGTGGTTTAAAACAATCACCTCAAATGTGGTATCAAAAATTTGACTCTTTTA
This sequence comes from Sequoia sempervirens, assembly GCA_007258455.2. Lineage (NCBI taxonomy): Eukaryota > Viridiplantae > Streptophyta > Pinopsida > Cupressales > Cupressaceae > Sequoia > Sequoia sempervirens. The sequence goes on from VDFB02252616.1 coordinate 35,234,601, forward strand.
TGTTAAAATTGGGGTTTGATAGAAGTGTAGAGGATGATTTTGTTTACATTAGATGTATTGATGGTCAGTTACTAATTGTTGCCTTGTATGTGGATGATATGTTATTTTTTAGTAACACAAAAGGTATGATTAGTGAGTTGAAAGATCAACTTTCAAGTGAATTTGAGATGAAAGATTCAGGGGTAGAAAGACAAGTTGGGAAAGGACATCAGTAGAAATAGAGGTAATAGAAAAATTTGGTTGTCACAAAGTAAGTATGTGAGCACTATTTTGCATAGATTTAGTATGTAGGACTGTAAACCAGTTAGAATTCCTTTACCAGTTGACACTAAGCTTGCTTTAGATATGTCCTAAATTTGAAGATAATTTTGAGGATATGTATAATTTTCCATATGCTAGTGCCATAGGAAGTTTGGTGTATGCAATGGTTTGCACTAGACCAGATATTGCCCAAGCAGTGGGAGTTTTGAGCAGGTTTATGTCTAACCTTGGGTTGATCCCACAATACTGGTTTACAATTCTATTGAAGGAAAATTGCAAAAATTCTCCCATGAAAAAAAAATGGTTTTTATGGGTTCGCACGAACTAGGGTGTTTGTATGGACCCAAAAAGGGGTTCCTATGGACCCTGGTTCAAGCAAACCCTATTTAATGATGGGACCCACTTTTTGGCAATTTTTTAAAATGAAGACAATGGAAAATTCAAAAAATGGGGTGTTCGCTTGAACCAGGGTCCATACAAACCCCCCTTCAAGTGACCCCCCAAGGGGGGTTCATTCGAACCAGGGGTCCATACGAACCCCCCTTTTTCCTCCTTCCCCTCCTCTTCTACCAAATCTCTGTAAAAATTTTCCTTATGAAGCTCAGGTTGAGGATGAAAATGGAGGAGACTTCACAAACCCAACTAGATGATGGTAGTCCTCGAAACGAGCTATCCATCGAATATAATTTTAATATGTTTTGGTTTTATTATGTATTTTTTTTTAATTTGATTAAATATAGGTTTTTCACCAAAAATCAAGCTCTTTGTTTTGCAAATGTGGAAAAATAGTAGATTATCAAAATAAAATTCTAAAAAATATGTTTGGGCTAGGTATTGATGTCCTTAATCTAGTTAAAAAAAATTGAATTTCAATACATACAATAAAAGTTATGTTGTATATGGTCCACCTATGTCTGAATTGTAATTAGTTTGACTTCGAAACTTGATTAAGGAAAAAATATTCAATAAAACACTATGAAACCAAATGAACTTGTTAGATATCGTAGTTAAAAATCTAAATTCAAAAAAAATAGAATTTATCCTTCATAGAAAAAAAGTTATGTTATTTGCGTATTCAATAAAACACTATGAAACCAAATGAACTTGTTAGATATCGTAGTTAAAAATCTAAATTCTAAAAATTTATAATTTTATCCTTGATAGAAAAAAAATTATGTTATTTACAGTGAGCATCACTCCTTAAAAATGGTGTTTACTGATAAAACTAGTTTTTGAAGGAGATGGAAAAAGAAATGCAATCTGATTCAAAAAAAAATTAAAAATATATATTTAGAATCTACAGACAAAATGTCACAAATCACTAGTTCGTATCATCTTCAAATTCCTCATGGTTTAGTAGCTATAGGCTCCCAAAAGTGAAAATTTAGTTAAAAAAATTCAGTTCAATGTCCATTTTGGCCAAAAATTGTAAACTAGTATTGTGGGATCACCCCTTGCTAGAGAGCATTGGAATTATGCAAAGAGGGTGTTAAGATATTTGTGTGGTACTTTCAATTATTGTTTGCTTTATTCTTGTACTGACAATGTGGATAAGACATTGGACTTACAAGGTTTTGTTGATGCAGATTGGGTAGGTGACTTGGATAGTCAAAGGTCCATTAGTGGGTGAGTGTTACTTTGTTTGGAGGAGCTATAAGTTGGATGAGTAAAAGGAAGCCTATGGTTTCTTTATCCACTATTGAAGTAGAGTATATGGCTGCTACCCATTTTCTAAGGAGGCAATATGGTTATAAAGGTTGTGTACATGTATTGGTTTCAATTCTAGGATAGTTCATATTGGTTGTGATAGCCAAAGTGCAATTCATTTATCCAAGAATCCTATGTATCATGCTCAGACTAAGAATGTGAATGTTCAATACCATTTCGTTTGAAAAATGATTGCTAATGGAAAAACTAAGTTGAAGAAAATTGACACTCAGGTGAATGTTGTAGATTATCTTACCAAACCTATGAGCAAAAATAAGTTCATTTGGTGTAGAGAGGCCACATGCCTTGTTTCTTGTACCTAGTTGATTCCATGATGGTATCATTCCCCTAGCTCTTGCAAGGTATTCAACAAGTGGGAGAATGTCAGAAATCAAGGTGTCTCAACCTTGGCAATTTGCTAGGTTATTTATTTATTCTTACTTTATATTTCCATGGATACTATCATTTATGTTATTGAATAATTGTGCTCCATCAAAAGGGGCATGCGATTTTGAGTTGGCACTTTTGCCATGTGTCGATGCATTGAAAAATAAGTTATTAGCTATCGAAAGATACCCATTTAGTGGTCTAACATGGAAAGCTTGTTTTTAAGGATGTTATGATAGATTCTATGGCAATTGTAAGGGATAAAAGTGGGGGATATCATTTGAGATGTGAGAATCATCTATGACAGTGTAAGAGAATCTTTACATAAGCTATTGATGGTCTATGATGCATGTAAGAGCATCTCAAGTATTTTCTAGGGATTTTTATGACAACTTGTAAGATGGTGTAATGTCATGTAAGAGGCCATGTTAGCATGTAAGGGTCGCATGGATTTTTACCATGGTATTTTGGAACCTTGTTTTGACCCATGGTAATGTTTTATGGTGGTATTTTGAGCCCCCACAAGTCTATATATTGAGGGGTTGAGATGGAGACATGATGAGATGTTTTACAGGTACTCATATACTATTGGATTGAAGACTAAAGAGGAGTTAGAGTGGATGTATTGTAATCACATATTTTGATAATACAAGTTATTCATCTCTTCTTTTGTGGAGTTTTTTTTCCTAAAAAGGTTTTCTCCACATTAAACACTACATTTGGTGTTCAGTTTTCTATTGTATGCTTTCATTGTTATTGTCGATTTAAAACTCCATATGGTAAACACTATTAGATCTGATTTCTAGTTGATTTAAACTTCTATTATTATTGTTTACCTTTTATTTTCTATCACCCTTATCATGGTATACACAATCCTTGTAGACATATCTTGTGCTACTATAATGACACTCCTTGACTTTCCCTGGAACCCTTGTCCTTGTTGCCTTTAGATTTTGTATATGGCGTAAGATCATTTTTAGCCATGTGTGTGATTGGGTGATACGTTGATTGCATATGTGTTCAGGTCCATGTTGTATGCAAATTGATTGGCATGTGTTGCAATGTGATTTGGTTTATTTATTATGCCTATATGTTGGTGATGTTTCCCTTGAGAATGATTATGTTATGATTGTTTAATCCTAATGATTTGCATGTTACATTATGATGGTTATGATGGTTTTCATATTTCTTGGCATGTATGTGAGCCATACTCCCTTGTTTAGTGGGGATTTGTTTGTTGGCCCATGCAACTATCTCCTAGAATGGTGGGGAAGATTATGGGTACCATGCAGTTGTTGAAACACAGCCACCATTAGGGACTAGCGGATCCATTAGAGTGGCTTAAGATTGTGCACAAGATGGAGAAAGGTTCCATATCTATCTTGGTTATCTCATTTACAAAAAGAGGTATATATGTATAATTTAAGACCTTTAAGTCCTCTTATGAAATTATAATTTTATTTTGAGACCTCATAATTTGATGGTAAACTATGCATATAAGTAGTGATAATGTGATTGTTGCCTTTACCTCATTTTGACATTGGTGTCAAATGTACATGTCATCTTTGTATGTTTTTCATCATTATCAAGCTATGTTGGTAAAATGAACCTAGATCACATTTATATTTGGGTTTGAAATGAATGTAATATGATGGAAAACATTCAGTTATGAAATCATTAAAATATGTGTTGGTTTCATCATCCTAGTGTTGGATTATGTATTAGGACCAAACATAGGGGGATGTCATTTTGGTTCCCCTCATCCAGTAGGAGGACAATTGGGGAGTGTGGAGAACATTTCCTTTTTTCCCACATGTTCTTGGAGTCATCTTGAAGTCCCTTGTTGACCTTCCAATTCTTAGGAAGTGTCTTGTCCACTTGATTATGTTTCAAATATTAGGTGTGAACCACCATGGCATCCTAATCATTTGTAGTCATTTAAGAGTCCATTTGTGTTGTAATATTATTTATATGATTCTAAGGTGTTCTCCTTGAATATGAGACTTAGAAACTATCATCCATTCAATATTTGGTCAAGACTACAATGAAGTTAAAGGACTATAGCACAAATCTTGGAACCCAATGTAAATTTTAGATTCTAATGCAAAAATTGGATACCTGAGCAACAATATGCTAGTATTATTTTTGGCACACTGGTGTCTTTTTTGTATGTTATATTATTTTAGTGATTGCAATCCTCTAGTGCATTATAGCTCTTTATTTCATCAAATGACAGGTATTTTTGGAGATTTATTGGGAAAAATTTTTATATAAAATTTCTCCCTTAGCCTTATGAGTCTTCTCATGTCATTGATTCATTGAAAAGTGTTGTTGACCATAAATTATGTCATCTATTGCATTGGGAATCCCTTACATGAAAATGACATGCTGTCATTCATATTGATAGAGGATTGTACCTCTTAGTGGGGAAACCCCTTGTGAAGGTGGGTCCCTTGTGTTGGATGTATTTTTCTTGTAGATGTCCCCCCTTATCTTGGTAAGCGCATCTCACATCAAGGGAAATGGAAATTGTTCATCTAGTCAAGATATAATAACTCCTAGTTGTCTCACCACTTGCAAAGGTTTCTCTTGGTGTTGTGAGTATCATCAAGTGTGTTTTGGAAATGGATTTGAGGTAGATGGTTTCTTCATCCTACCCTTGTGTAGTGTTCATAAGAGAACACAATCATGGGATTAGGACCCAGTCAACATTATGGTGTAGCTCCACTATCTCATAGGTTCATTGTGGTGGTCTTGTTGATGGCCAAATTGACACAACAACATGCAGGCAAGATGTAATCACCCTACCTCTCCTAAAAAATATAAACAATTGTTAAACTGATCACCTTCCAAGGTCCTAGATGTTGGGTCACAACATTGTTGTTTTGCTAAGTGGTCAATGAGGTTGTAATATTCAAGGGGCTTGCTGGTGAAAGGAATGTAAACTGAATCCTATGAAGAAATGTAATGTTCGGGGGGTTGTAAATAAATAGAAAAAGATAGAATAAGGCTTAGAACGAAAAATTATGAACATAAATCTCTTTACATCCATACATGTATCTTACCAATGAGTGTTTCCTTAACTAACCAAAAACCATAAAATGATGCAATCCATAGCATGACCTATACTATTGCATACATTCATAGTGAAAATTTGATAACCATAACCGTTCATCAAAACTTCATTTCAAAATAAAAATACATCACCAACTCATTGCTAAATTAACAAATCAACAGATATACATAAATCCCATTCACAGATAACCCAATGAAATAGTCTCAGATCCATATTCTTCTATTGATTTGCATCAAATAGGAAACAATTATGCACAACAAAACTCACTGGCATACAAATTACTATGATTCATCAACATTATCACTTAACTACTAAACTTCTGAAAGTAACTTAATTGCATAAACTGTAAAAAGTCTCTGAAAGTATCTTGCTTGAAAAGCATGAAAAATATTGAAACTATGACAACTATCGCTACTGTCTCTCTTAGGTGGCTAATCCTCTCTTCAACTAGCCGACCTTTACAATATCAGAATAAGTTTCACTTATAGACTCCAAGACCAAGACAACTGGACACCATCAAGGCTACAAAATGAGATCCACAATCCAAGGGGTGACCAAGCAACACAAAAAAACCATCCACGATTCTCTCAAATTGAAAAGGGATGTATTTCTATCCAAAATCTGTTGGTAGAAGAGGAACAAGCTACAAGGGATCCAAGGTTGAAGTTGTCATTTGACTACTGAAGAATACAAGAGGCAATTATCTGGATGAACATGTCATTAAATGCCCAACTGGAAAGAACATTCTTCGGTCACCTCATTCTTGTGTTCTTTGCTCAAGGAGGTACTCATCATAGCTGGTAAATACTTGTTGAAGTATATCTACATCAGGATCATCTACCCAATCATCTTCAAATTTTATTCTCTTCAATTCGGCAGAGGCAAACTTTTGCATATCTTTCAATTTAATTAACTCCCTTCTAGCAACCTTTACTTCATCCTTGATATCCATGAGTCTATCAAGTAACAAGTCATCACCATCATCCTCTTTCTGCATCACCTCCTCAAACCTACTACTCCATTTTTCTTTCAATTTATCAAGAGGGAGGCCCTCTTTCACAGGGATATCTAGATTAACCAAAATGGAAATCACTGCTTCCAATTCATCAACCTGCTCATTCAGATCTTTACCAGCATGTTGAACTTCATTTCTATGTTCATAAATGAATGTAGAATATTCGAACAGGATAATGTTGATTATATTTTCAATGAAGTCCACATTATCCTCATAACGGATAGACTACTCCAAGAGAGTTTGCTTTGGCATCTCGTTGATGTCCTTTAGTTTCTTTGTATGCTCTCTATATTCTTCTTCTTCTTTCCCCAAGACTTCAACATGTGAATTCATGTCCTTAACCAACTTCAATGCACCCTCATGAGCTTTATAATTTTCAACAAGCAACTCATCCACTTCTTGGTTTAATTGATCTATCCATCTATCCAACATTCCAACCTTACTCCTCATTTGTACAAGATCATCGACATCCTTCTTACTCAAAAAAATTGGTGTCTCTAGAGCAACAAAATGAGAAGAAATAGGGGTAGATACATCCTTCAGGAACTTATGCAATTGGTCCAATTGAGCCTTGAGCTCATCCTTTCTTTGTTTTTCCTTTATCATCCTAGATTTGGTGGAGGATGCCACAATATCAATAAGGTTCATCTATTGATTTCTTGTAGGTTTCCCCAAATTAACCGTACCCAACTGATAATCAATCAATTTCATATCTTGCTTATCCTTGTCCACCATTGGGATGGCACATTCAGCTATGATCTCACCAGTATTTGTTAGCTTTGTGGAATGGAGAACCCTATCCTTTTTCTTGGGTCTCTCCTTCTCTATCCCTTTCATCATTTCTTCCCAATTCAAGGGTTGAGGTTGGAATATTTGCTTCCTTTCTAAATTTAGCTTTAGCCATGTTGGAGTAGCAGGAAGAGTTATTACCTGTATGGAAGAAGAAGTGGTAGGAGAAAGCGGTTTCCAAACTATTGCCCTATTGTTGTTTCTCCTTTTCTGCCATCTCCTTGGTCAATCTTTCAGCTTCATCTTTCTCTTTTTGTTCTTGCACTCTTCTAGCTTCTATCTCCTTTTGTAAAAGTTTTTCTTCTAACCTCTTCTCTTCTAACATTTGATGTCTTTTCCTTCCAAGATCCCTAACTCTATCCCACACTTTCTTAGACTCCTGCTCATGTTTAGCAAGTGCTTGAGCCTCCTTTTCTCTCAACAGGTGTTCCTCTTCTTCCTTCCTCTTTTGTGCTTCTTCCACAACTCTGAATTTGGCCTCAAGGGCCTCTCTTTCTCTCCTTTGTTGAGCTTTCTCTTCCTCAAGCTCATGGATTTTCTGCAACATAGCTAACTTGTCCCTTTCCTCCTTGGCTTTCAATTCTTGTTCCTTTTTTTGTTGCATCAAATCTTCCTTTTTCTTGTGTTTTCTTGCTAACTCTTTTGCTTTAACTTTAGCTTCAGATTCTTGTTGCTTAGCAAGTGCCTCATCTTGTGCCTTGACATCATCTTCCCTCTTGACATCCTCAAACAATTCATATTGGTCTTCAAGAGTGAGGACATGTTCGGTCCCCACATCTTCAATCTCTTCATTGGGTGTAGTTACAAGAGTTTCCTTGTCAGATTGAGTAGCCTCCAAGTCAGTATCAATTTCATGGATCTCAACCTCTGGTTTCTTTCCCTTTAAAGATTCAACCTCCTTATGAAGGCTTCTAGTAGGAATATCCTCAATAGGTTTCTTTGTAAGTGGAGGTTGAGTTATGGTGTCTCCTCCAATTGTTGAAACTCTAGGTTGAGATGAAATCTCTCCTCCAACAATTGAAGTCCCAGGCTGAGATGAGGTTTCCTTTGCAGCAATTGCAATTCCTTCACCTTGTGATTTAGGGATATCCTGAGTTGATACTACTAGATGAGGCTCTTCTCCAGAGTTGGGAGGGAGAAACTCGAATGGATCCTTAGAAGTTGTCCTCCTCTTTGTTCTTATGTACCCTTGGGTACCTGCATCTTTCCTCTTCTTTGAAGTTTGAGCCTCTGGCTCCTTGACCCTCATTACTACCCACTGAATACTTCTATCCATCATTGTCCTTGCAATTTTCTTAATATCAATGGACTCCTCTTCATCCCAGTTTACTGGATCCAAGTTTTTGGTACTTATATTTTCAGCTTCATATTGGGGGTCCAAGACTACACCATCATCTAATAATGTATCAGGAATATCTTCCTTCACCCCATACTCAATCATCAATGGGATGGGCAGGCTTTCATATTTTCTCCTTGTTACATCATATTCATCCTGCAAATCAATCCAAAAATATTTTAATAAATTAAAATGTTTCTCAAAGACAGTAGGGAGGAAACAATTCATCTTATGCTTAGGATAAAAATGCTTTCAAGATGTATATAAGCCCAATTTCCAATAAATCAATTCATCACAAATTGCCTTAGCAGCCACATTGTGAGCACAACTATATTCTACTAACATCATTGCAAATTTATGGAAACCAGGCTTATGCTTGTTAGCAAATTTGATATTCACTCCTATGGCCTGATAGATGAATTCCATAAGGACAATCCTGTTACTACAACATCTTGGAAGCAAGTGAGGATGGCCATCAAACCCTGCCAACCTGAAGTAAGTGAACTTCAGGTATTGGATATACCAATGTCCCCATTCTGCAATGAATGCCATGGCTTCCTTGCTTAACCTATACCCAACATCACCTATTAACCGATTAATGATAACATACAAGAATGCATCATTAAACCTTCTGTAGTGTAGCTCTGATGTTTACAAAGTTAATTGATCATAATGATCCCACACTTTCTTCTATCCAGGGGCTTCTCCCAATACTCCAACTACATTCAAACTAGGGAAAATTCCCATCCTTGCGGTTGCATACACCATATAAGAAGTCATGAAGAAACTCTTAGTCTACCCTACTCTAAGCATTTGATTATGTAGGCTTTCTGACAAAATCATTGGCCAATCAAACTGATGCCTGCCATCCAAAATGGTTTGAATGAATGGAAAAATCCATTCCTTGAAGTGTGAAGAATCTCTCTTTCTGAACACCCTGGAAAGCATCGTAATAATATCATCAATCTCCTTGTTAAAATCTACCCTTTTTGGTTGATCAGGGAGCTTGTTCAAGGATTTCTTTTCCACTCTCATCCATTTCTTGTTTATGTGAGTCATGTTGACTTTCTTGTGGTTTCTATATAATTGTAGTGCCTCTGCTTCATTTAGTTGCTTAGGATTCTGTGGGGTAGGTGCATTAAACATTAACCTCATCATCTATGGGGTGAGATCAATGACGAAATTCCCTTGAAGGTCCACACATTGCCTTGTTGTTGGATTGTAAGCCCCTGTTGCAATGAGTATGAGCTCTAGGAATTGGACTGATAGAAGAAAGAGGGCAACATGTGCCAATCTAGATTGAACTATCCTTTCTGTTCTCCCTGTTACATCCTCTGTGAAAGTTCTTCAATCAACTCCTCATAGTTGAATGGCCCTAAGTTTGTATCAATGATATCAGCCCAGTCTGAATCCACCTTACTAGCTAGGACTCTTGTTTTTGTATCTCAAGGTGTAAGGCAGCTGCTCCACCTTGATCTTCTTAGGCTTTGTTGGCCTTGAACTTTCTACAGCTTGGCTCCCTCTTTGAGAACTTTCCTCCAATGCTCCTGACATCTTTCACTCATGCAAAACAGTCCTATATTAGATCAACAAAGGCTTGGAAACCATTACATCAATGTTACCTTTCACACCATCCTCTATTCCTTCAGGATAACTCTCTATACTTAGTCAAATTTATACCCATCGAAAGCAGAACCAAGAGAGAATCAAGAACAAGAAAACTTCAACAAAGGCGGGACCGGGATCGGAACCAGAACAAGACTGAAACTGAGATCAGAACAAAAACCAGACCCGAAACTAGTCAATGATTCCAAGTTCATTTCTCACTCTGACTCCGCTTCCGGGGTGTGAACCAGAGTCAATATTCATCAGGAGTGGGACCATTTTGGGAATTAACTCTCATGCAAACACTTATGGGATGAGTTCGTTCCTGAATCCGCTCCTGCCAATTTATCATTTAAACAAAGCAAATTTAAACAAACAATCATCCCAACCTCAGACTTAGGTCATATGAAACCATCAGGAAACTTCAAATAAGAGGTTTAACCTCACCCTTAATAGGACAAAACCAAATTTGAACTTTTAGGGTACAATATTGTAAAGGTCACCCGTCGACTTACCGAAATTAGGGCATCAAAACCCCGACGTCAAAACACTAAATCGACACGATAATAGGATTGAAGGGGTTGTCAAGAAGATTCAAACACTTTGAAAGCACACAAAACCCCTCAAAATGAAACCCTAGTTAAAACTAGGGCACGACAGTATGAACACGCCACCGAAACGGAGAAAGCGACAACAAAACAACCAAAAACGAATGAAAAAAGACAAAAAGACAAACTAGAATAGAAGAAACCAAACAAAAACAACACAAATGAAACAAAAAAAAAGCAAATATTCACGAGGAAAGTCTCAAGAACAACAAAATGGGAAAAAGAACAAATGCGAAATGGAACAGGAGAAAACCACCTACCTCAAAACACAACCAGAAAGAATTGAAACTTTGACAAGAATCCGCTCAACGATGCGTGCCTGCAACCAAATCGTGCTTCACTCAAAATTACTCAAGCTTTGGCTCGTAAAAAATGCTTTAGATAATGATTATGAGCCAAAATAACCTTGATTAAGGTTTAAAAACCATTTCGCACATGTGAAGGAGTTGCAATTAATTCCATTAGTGTAGTTGGTTGGGCGTGGAATCAAAAACATAAATGAGTGTTCAACCAATGTGAAAATCAAAGGCAGGGCAGATGCGGAAGTGGAATTGGAACAGAGCAAGAAACTTTACCCAAGTCTCTTATCCCATTCCAAATACGACTCTGATCCTGCGAAAAAAAAGAAAGACAACAAAGGAACGGGGGCACGATCGGAACCAAAACTGGACCTAGAACTTTTACAATGTTCCCAGTTCGGTTCCAATTCCAATTCCGCTCCCGACAAAAGAACAATCACCGACATGAGGAAAATGACAAAAGAAAGCAAAGGGAAACTGAACTGGGACCAAAACTGTCCTGAATGAAACACCAAATGGGGACAACACCCAAGAAAAGCCAACAAGAGTGGGGTCGGAACCAAAACCGAACCTGAAGCTTTTACAAAGTTCCCAGTTCAGTTCCAATTCCACTTCCACTTCCACTGAAAAAGAAGAAAAACGAAGGGAAAAAAGAAACAAAAGAAAACCTAAGGGAGGAAACCAACCCAAAGGCCCAAGACAAACAAAAACAACAAAGAAAACAACAAGACAAGAGATGGAACCAAAATCAAAATGAAAACCAACCCAAGAACTTTACCAAATTTCTAAGTCCAGTTTCAGTTTGTGCTTCGAGTCCACTAAAACAAAAGAAACAAGGACTTAGGAGAGAAAAGAACAACTCCTAAGACCCAAAAAAAAACAACAAAGACGAGGGGGGCCCATTTTGATCCAAAACAAGATGGGGTGGTTATGCAAGGCATAACAAGTCTCATTACACAATTAGTAAGTATTCTTTTTGTGCCACCTTGCTTAGTGTAATGGTTGTCTTGTGAGTTTTTTATTTTCCATCCAAGTGGTGTGAAGCATCATCACAATGATCTAGTTATCTTTTTGTGTCATTATGCTTGGGAAAACATTATGTAATTGGTGTATTGGCATGCAGTACAAATTTTAGTGTTGTATCTTTATTGTTAAGAGTTGTTCATATATTTTTCATTTAAAAAAATTGGTTCAATTGGATAATGTCATGGGTGTGTAGCTTGGGGCATTACAACTTAATCAAGCCACCACTACTTTGAAATTGTAGTCGTTTGATTTGGTTGCTCAAGTTTGAGTGGCTCAACTTTGCCACCTAAAATGGGTTGCATATGCTCATACTATACATGAAGGTCAAATCAAAGCTCAACTTCAAGTTATCAAAAAAAAAATTTGAAGCTTTGCATGCTCACCGAGCACATCTAAAACCATTATAAACTAGGGAAGGTAAACAACTCCTTAGAGATTTTTGATATTTTTTACTTGGCAATATGAGCAAGATTTTACTACTACAGAGTACACTCCAGTTGGAGAAACTACCTTACAAGAATACCTAAATGTGGTTCCCTACCAACTTTCTATTCCCCAATGTATTATTTGTAATCAAATTCTCACCAAAGACAAGCTTACGAGAGGTTGTTTTCATAATGTCTAATGATAAATATCCTAGTTTGGATGGATTTCCTTACGAATTTTATAAAGTCTTTTAGGACATAACAAATGATGGTTTTCATAAGGTCTATATCGAGACCTTTCATTCTAAATCCCTAGGAGATTTAATTAATAAAGGGAATATCAATTTATACCTAAAGTCAAAATCCGTAAAGAAATCTATAACTAGTGGCCTATCACTTTATTGAATACCTCATACAAGATTATTACCAAACTCTTAATGTTAGCCTCTTCTTCCTTCACTTATCAAACCTTAAAATTTTGATTTTATCAAATCCAAATTTATCTTAGTATAATTTTTTTTTGGGAAGGAATAGAATAGGTTCAATGTTCTTAGTAATTTTCCAGCTTTATCAAAATTGATCTTGCTAATGTTTACAACTATATTATGTGGCCTTTTATCTAGTCATGCTTCAATCGTTTGGGTTTGGTCCTCAAACTACAACAAAACAGGAAATTAGCGCCTCAAATAGCATTGGATTTTAGTGCATTTGAGTTCAAGAATTGGGCACTTCTACTAGCGCAAAACTCAGCGCAAAGTGGTATGTTCACTTCGGCGCCAGATTTAATGCCAAATTTAATGCCGGATTGAGCGTCGAGCTTAGCACTGATTTTTGTTGCTTCCAATTTGTCTTTTGATTTTGCTTCCACGTTTGCTTCCTGTTTTTCTTCCAGGTTTGCGTCCGGTTTTGCTTCCAATTTTGCTTTCAATTTTTCTTCCAGTTTTGCTTCCGATACAGCATCACTTGTTGCATCTAGCTTTGCTTCCATTTTTGCATCTTTTGTTTCTTCTAATTTGGCTTCTATTATTGCATCTTTTGTTGCTTCTAAAATTGCTTCCATTATTACTTCTTTGTTTGCTACCTGAATTGCTTTTGTTTTTTCTTCCTAGATAATGCCAAGTTTTGTTTCCAAGATTGCTTTTGGTTTGCTTCTAGTTTGGCTTCCATTGTTGCTTCCTTTTTGGCTTCTAAAAATGCTTCTTGTTTTGCTTCCATTTATTAATTTACTATGTTTTATTTCAATTTAATTAGTTAAATATATCATGCCTCTTAAATAACTCACATGATTATAGAGTAAGTAATTTAATTATTTAACTCAAATAATTAAATAACAAGATAATTATTATAACATGATCATCATCTTTAATTAAAACAAGTGAGTCAAATATCTGTAATTTAATTGAATTTCACAACATTCATCCTGAGTAGTAAATTAAAATCATCATATGTAATAAATGTCCATCCAAAAATCATCGACCACTTTCAATATATATAAATTGGCAAGTCAATACTGATATTGGCAAGTCAATACTGATAAGATCATCATCATATATAACTAAAACAAGTGAAAATCAAATATGTCAGTAGATCAATAACATGTCAAAATGATATATGTCCAACAATCGACATAAGTCAAAATGATACATGTACAAATGATATAAGTAAAAATGATAAATTATATAACTCAAAATGATACAAGTCAAGATGATACATGTCCAAATGATATAAGTCAAAATGATACATGTCAAAAGGATACAACTCAATAATATGGTGCTGCAGGTCATGAAAATGATACATATGATAGTAACCATGAAGAGGCATCATAACGATATATCAATAATGATCCATGATGCAGTCTATATGATCATGAATGCCACTGGCTACTACCAGCAACTACCTCATCATCATCATCACCATCGTGATCATCATCATCATCATCATTGTCGTCATTGTCATCGTCATCGGCCTCGGTGTCTTCTGTATCTACATCATCATCATCCTCTACCATGTGATATGTACTAGAACCAACATATTTTGGATCTATATCATGAGGATCATCTTGATCTTTTGGAAGACCCATGTTCTGCAAAAAAAAACATTTAAAATGAAAATTTATTATTTATTTCATGTAATAATTTATTTTTCTATTATATATCTAATATTACAACATATGAAACAAAACCATAATCATATTACATAATATCAAAGTGCACATACCATAATAAAATTACAAAAAAAGTTACAGATAATATGTCATTCCAATGATGTAAAACATGCAACAATTCTAATAAATGTTAGTAAAATATGTTAGCATTTGGTGGAAGAGGAAGAAAGATGACTGGAACTCTGGAGGCCCACCATAATAGACTTCAGTATTCAACCATGAAAGCAGAAGAGAGAGTTGATATCATGTATCAAAACATTAAGCATGCATTCTTCTAGCCAACAAAGGAGATGATTACTTTGCTTCATTTTCATTTGCATAACCATATCATGGTGTGAACCAAGAAGACCAAGGATGTCCAGTTTTATGTGGAGGTAATGGATGTGGTCCAAACTTTAGGAGGGGAAAGAAGGTCAATGTATGATCCTGATGACGAGGAAGAACAACAAGAGAGGAACAGGAAAAATAAAATCAATGCAGAGTTTCAAAGATTTTTCAAGCGAGTAACAGAGCTATGGGAGCAGCCTCATCTAAAAGATTTTGAACTAGAGTTTGATATACCATTTAGGATAAAACATCAATAATGAGAAAATTAACAAAAAATCAAAAGTGAATAATACATAATCTATGTTGTAAAGTTAAAAAGTCTTACAAAAATACATATAAAACTCCAAAACATTTTCCATTTGTTCTCTAAAGTTTAGTCCAATCAACCAAAGCAAGAAAAATATATCTTATTACTATTTAAATCAAAAGAAGATATCTGATATACAATTCAAAACATCAGCATATGAGCTAATTTTTTTAAGTACCTGTTCTCCTTCAAGTACCGATTCCTTGATAAACTCAATTTGGTCCTCAAATACATACCTATCACAAGTTTCAAAGGAATCTATTATGAGAATCTGACCATGACTATATGTAACAATCTAAAACATTCATAATCAGAGACAAGTGCTTTACAAATTCTACTACACATTGATGCATTCTTCATGCTGAAATGAGTGTTTAGAGCTATGATAACCACATTCATGTCTTGAGGGAATCTCACTGTCTAAGGAAGAATTCAAAGTGCCTTGGAGCAGAAATAACATTCAACAACGATCATATTTGAGACAAAATCGCATTCATTTTTGTGGCATGACGTGTCTGAAGTCATTAACGGTGTTTTGAGGGCTTTTCTAATTTTATGCGATGACTTCTCTTTGAGAATCTTTGAAATGGTTTCAGATTTCTATCTTTGGCATGGATGTTTGAATTTGGAGCAGAATTTTTGGAGTTATGCGTCCTTTGAAGAATCGAGCATGTGTAAAGGCGTGGAGTGTTGAGTGAGTCGTGATGCTACAGGTGCTAATTACTTAAAAGGAAAAATGAAAAAAACAAACATTTGTTTTACATACCAGGCTATTTACTTATAAAATATGGGAATGGAAGATGTGCTAATTGCTATTTCTCTAGCCATATTCATTACAAACCATGATCAAATGCTAGGTAAGCTATTACCATAAGTATAGAAAAGGAAAAATGAAAAAACAAACATTTGTTTTACATACCAGCTGCCCCTTGCTTGATTTTCCACATAATGTGAAAACAAATGCGAAAATGAATTTCTCTGTAGATATAAAAGTAATGCCATGGTAACTGTTTGGCTCCACAACATAAGAAAGTTGTTTGAAAAGCTTTCTCAACCACATAATGTTCATGAGTTCCAAAATCAGAAATCTAATCCAAAAAAATTCACTTGACCTTGAAGTTTCAATTAGTATGCTTATAGGATTTTATGTTGTAAAAATATATTCTAGTGGCTTAAAGAAAATAGTGAATAGCTGAAAGTATTTTTGTTAAATAGTCAAGAGTAGGAACAAAATATCATCAGAGGTTTTGAATTATTTTGTGATCCTTGAATTCAGCAATACAATGCAAAAAAGAACAAAGAATAGATTGTTGTTGAACATAGAAGATATGTCTAGTTTCAATCCTTGCTCACATATGTTCCTAGAAAAATAGTTCAAAAATGTATCCCTCTCCTCCATGAACATGCCACATGTTCCTTTTGACTTGTCAAATTAGTGAAAAAATGATTTTTCTTATAAGACTTATCAAGAAGGTGCTATTTCATCTTATTTGTATAAGGTTCAGAGTTGTAATTTTGTATTTTTCCTAAAATACAAAAGCAAAATTGTGTTTGTAACAACCCAACCAAAAACATTAAATGTTGTTAAATTCAAGCCTTTGGTGATGGATTAATCCTCACCCTTTATTGTAAACTCAATGTACTTGCCTCTCTATATAAATGCAATCACTTTCTCTTGTAAAAGATAAGGAAGGAATAAAAAGAAAAAGAATTGTTGAAACAATGCCAATTTTTTTGAATCAATACAAATAGAAGTTCATTTGTTGCTACTATATGAGTTTGTTTTATTGGTTGGATGTGGTTTTCATGGTTCATTTTACCCTTATGATTATTTAAGTTTCATTTATGATTAATTATTCAGATTGAGAATGCAGATCAACAAGAAGACTCTTTCCACATGTTGAGTTTTAGGTTTCATTTTGCTAACACAAAAGTGGAATTTTTTTTGTTTCAGTTTACTATTAATTCTAAGCTTGAAATCAGGGGTCAACAATAGCTAGATCAGTCTAATTTGATGGAAAAATAAGAAAATATCAACCCAACAAGTAACGAAAAATCATGGATAGTGAAGAAGGAAGTTATTCCAATTGATATGAAAGAGTTACAATCTAATTTTCTGAAGGTAAATGATTAAACTCTTGATTGCACCATTCCAATACATCACCATGATCAGTCATACCGGGCTTGTATGATTGTTTTAAAGGAGTCTCGAGATTATCTAAATAGTGAAAATCAAGGTGATACAATGTTATGAGGTTATATTGACAACATAGGTCTAGTAATACAAGTGGAAGAAGACCAACCCAGAAGATGAAGAAGGTATTGTGAATGGCCACAGCCATGAAAGGTTTTCAAAACCCCAAAAATAGTAAACAAAATGCAGGAAAGTTCTCCATTCCATAAGTATTATAATTTTCTATCATAGGTCGAGCCTGAAACTAAGTTATCTTCTGCAGAAAGTGAGGAAATAAAATGGTATGGCCGCGGCCTGGGTAGAGGAGCACACTTTTTCTTTTGTTTCCACACAGAGGATAAACTTTTTCTTTCAAATCATGCTCAAATCGAGCTCATTTAAGAAGAGAATATACAGGATGAAAGCATAAAAACTCACCTAGTTTTTGTGTGAAGAGAGGAACCATCAAAAACCGCATGCCTGTGGCCTTCAAAACTCAAGCCAAGCGCATCCATGGTGGCCCGAGGTAATGAGATATCAACAAAGGAAATGAACATAGAAAAATGCATCAGAAATTCACTCATGGCCGCGGCCTAGAGGCCCTAAATCCTTCAAAAATGGAGTCAAAATGACCTAAAAAAAAGAAAAAACAACTTACCATTAAGTTCATAAAGGAAATCAACACCAAATCACATAGCAATGCATAAAATGTTTGATTTTCATTCTCAAACCCTAAGTTTCCATGGCAGTTGTGTGCCAAGTTCCTCAGAAATGGCAAAGTGCAAAATGAGGCAAGAAATGTGGAAGTTCGATGTTTTGTGGTTAGGGTTTCATGTTTCCCTAGCTTGCCCTTGTCTTTTTATCACATTGATTTACAATTAAAGTGCCTCCTGTGACTAATACTTTAGCTCATCGTTCCTAGGTTGTTCTATGCCTTAGGTTTTCCTATGGTTTTGAATAAAAACCATATAATTTCATGCCTTAGTTTCTTTATGATTTTTATAGAAAATCAAGATATAGGTATTATACTTGGAAAAATTCAAGAAAATAAATCATATTTTTACCTTTTATTTTTAAAAAATCAAATCAAAATCAAAGTGGGATCTTTTTGTAAAAATCAAAGCTGCAAGATATTGTAAAGCAATATTGAGATAATGTTTCTATAAATTATCTCAATATATGTTATTTCTAAAAGCAGTTTTGATAAAAACAGTGTGGATAGAGTTTTGGGCAAGTTGGAGGAAAAATCAATCAAACTGAGGTTGCCTTTTCCAGTTTTGAGGCAGCTAGGCCTAATTTTATAATAAAAAATTGTTGAAATCTATTAAATTTATTAATTTGTATATTCAAATAATAATTAAAAACTATTGATGTTATTTTATATAAAATAAAATTATGAAAAATATATTTAACAATTATTAATTTTAATTTTAAAATATATATAGAAAAATATTTATTTAAATCATAGTAACAAGACTCGCCAAGACTCACCAGGACTCGGTGGGTCACGAGTCGAGTCACCTTGGTTGAGTCCTGGGGGCTCAGACTCAGACTTGGCTGAGTCCTACCGATTCTTGGCTGGACTTGTTGGACTCGCCGAGTTCAAGTGAGTCTTGTCAGCAGGACTCGGCAGGAAGGGTTTGAAAAGTGCAAAAAATTACATGAAATTTAAAGTTAAAACTTGTTTTCTTTACTTATTGCGAATGCAAAATGATGTACGCCATGAAGGTTTGTATGGTTTTGGAGGTCTTAATTTGGGCTTGGTGGCGGGGCCTTCACCCCTCGACCCCGCTAGGGATGCTACCCCCAAACCCCTACAAGGGGCGTTACCCCTTGACCCCACTAGGGGTGCTGCCCACAAACCCCTACGAGGGGCACTCGACCCCTAGGCAAGGGGTGTTGCCCCTTAACCCCATTGGGGGCGCTGTCCCTTGACCCCACTAGGGGCGTTGCCCCTTGACCCCACTGGGGGAATTTCCCCCCAACCCCTGCAAGGGGCGCTAACCCCAAACCCCTGTGAGGGGCGCTACCCCTTGACCCCACTAGAGGCATTGCACCTAGACCCCCACAAAGGGCACTGCCCCTTAACCCCATTAGGGAAATCGCTCTGATACTTGAGATTATGGCTACTGCATCATCTAGGACCTATCTTAGACACATTCGTAGGAAGGATGCAGGGTCCTTTGAGCCATAGAATTCTAGTTATTGTTTTGAATCTTTTGATAATTCATATTTGTTTGGAACATTTGATGTCATGGATTTCATATTCAATGATTTTTTTATACATTCGAGTCTTTGACTATATATCTATTAAGTGTGCTATTTCCTTGAGTAGCTCAACTACAATTTGTGTTTATACTTTTATACTTATATGATCAATGTATACTTGCGTTAGTGACGAGGACCTTGATTGGGTTGACCAGGAAAATAGAGAGGTTGAGACTATAGCCATGACAGAGGAGGAGGCTAAAGCACGAGAAAACACATCCACAACTAATGTTGGTGAGGGTGGCATGGAGTCACAAGCAGAGACTATGGTTGCAGTTGCTACATCATCTAGGACCCACCTTAGATGCCTTCGTAGGAAGGATGTAGACTCCTTTGAGCCATAGAATTGTAGTTATTGTTTTGATATTTCATATTTGTTTGGAACATTTGATGTCATGGATTTCATATTCCATGAGTTTTGTATACACTTGACTATATTTATATATCTAAGTGTGTTATTTCCTTCAGCAACTTAGCTACAATTTGTGTACTTTATACTTATGTGATCGATGTATACTTGTGTATGTGATCAAATTTGCTTCTATTTCATGATTTTATTATGTCTTTAATCTTTATTCAATAAAGCGTGCTTGAAACAAGTTTTAAATCCTTAAATATCTCTAAATTTCTAGTGTTTTTTTCATTTTGTCGAGTCTGCATCGAGTCTGAGCGCTGAGTCTCGAGTCAAGTCACCCTGGCCGAGTTTGAGCCGAGTCCAAGTCTCGTTAATATGATTTAAATAAAACTAAAATGAATATGAATTAAATATATAATTTAATCATTAAATTATGATTTTAATTATTATAATTTTAAAAAATTGTGTGATTGTGATTGTGATATTACATTAGATTCCTTGCACCCTAAGATTTTTTTTAATTAAAATAGATCTGCCTCTTGCATTTCTTCCAAACCATTCATATTATTATTGTGAAAAATAAATTCTAAATAATGATTAATATTCAACATATAAATTTTATTATTATTTATTTATTTTATAATATTTTACAAATTAAATATTACAATTTTTAATTGAAAAGAAGATAAAAAATCCATTTAATTCAAATGCTATTAATTCTCAAATTTAAGATCATACTATTATCTTCATATTATCCTTTAAAAACAATTTTTATCTTTTACTCAAAAATCTTAAACATGGGCAAATTTGTAGGTGATTGAATGTAGAAATGAGGTGCATTATGCCATAAAATGTACAAAAGGGATATAGCTGAATTTTTATGTCCTTGCAGTCACACCAAGTGTATAGGGTTGAGGATCCAATGTATAAGGTAGAGGGTATAGGGGTTAAGGTATTAGGGTTTAAGGGTTGAGGGTAGAGGGTAGAGAGTTGAGGGTTTAAGGGTTGGAGGATTAAGGGTTGAGGGTTGAGGGATTAGGGTAGAGAGTTTACTTGGGTTTAAGGGTTGGGGGATTAAGGGTTGAGGGTTGAGGGTAGAGGGTAGAGGCCGGTTTAAGGGTTTAGGGTTTAAGGGTTGAGGGACGTTGAGGGTTTAGAGTTGAGTGTTTAAGGGTTGATGGTTTAGGGTTGAGGGATTAGGGTAGAGAGGGAGGGTCGATGGATGGAGCGAGGGATGGAGGGAGAAGTGAGATAGATATAAGGAGAGAAGAGGAGGGAGGGGAAAAGATATATGAGGCTTGAGGATCCAATATATAGGGTAAAGGGTTGAGAATTGAGGGTATAGAGTTGAGGACCCATAGGGTTGATGGTTTAGGGTATTGGGTTGAGGGTATAGGGTTGAGGGATTAGGGTTGAGGGTAGAGGGTAGAAGGTTTAAGGGTTTAGGGTTGATGGTTAAGGGTTGAGGGTAGAGCATTTAGGGTATAAGTTTGAGGGTATATAGTTGAAGGATTAGGGTTGAGGGATCTTTTGATACAAGTGAAATGTAGGAAAGCAATTGAAGGCCAGTGAATATTGGGGAAGGATTTTTTGTTCTAACACCCCTAATCCCTTAACCCTTGATCCCTGCTAGATCAAAACAATTAGGCACTAAATCTAGCGCTACATTTGGTGCTAAACCTGATGCTAAACCCGGTAATAAATCTGGTGCTAAACTTGACGATAAACCTGACGCCAAACCCGATGCTAAATCGAGCGCTAATTAGCACCTAATTTAGCGCTAAATTTGACACTAAACCCAACGCTAAACCTGATGCTAAACCCAACACTAAACCCGATGCTAAACCTAGTGCTAAACCCAACACTAAACTTGATGCCAAACTTGATGCTAAACCAGGCGCTAATTAGCGCCTAATTTAGCGCTTACTTGGCGCTAAATCTAGCACTAAACCCGACTCTAAACACAATGCTAAACCCAGTCCTACACTCGATGCTAAACCCGACGCTAAATCAGGCGCTAATTAGTGCCTAATTTAGCGCCTACTTGTTTTGATCAACGCAAAAAATGTCAAAAATAGCGCCATCTCGATAAATAGCATTGACTTTTTCAAAAAATTAGAGAAAAATACATTAAAACAGTGGGTGGAAGCAAAAAAGGGAGCTAATCATAGGGATTTGTTGTAGTGTCATTTTATTTAATCTATTCAAATGTTGTTTTCTAAAGCCTCAATCTATATTACTATTAATGGTCAACAATTTGAGCCATATGGTAGCTTTTGTTCATCTATTAAGGATGCTCTCTTGCTCTAGCAATTTATGTGCTTCCAATAGAAGGATTTGACTCTTTATTGGCTCATGTAGCTTCTCAGATCCTGGTTAAAGGGATTTCCCTTCCCAACTCTCCCAACCAATTAGTGAATGGTCATTTTTTCAATGATTAATTTCTTATCCTCATTGAAGATGAATACAATGTTAAGTGATTTTTTCAATGCCTTGATACTTTTTTCTAATTTTTTGACCCAATTATTCAATGGCAAAAAACCTAGTGCTATGGGCAATCTTTTATTCTTAAGCCATACTAATTGGATAAATTTTTCAAGAAATAGATTTGATCATGTGGAATTCTTTCACTTTATTGGCATTCCCTTTGCTTTTCAAGCTTCTTCTATTATCCTTTGGCAAGTTGTTGCTAGAATTGAGAAAAACTTAATTACTGAATCACCAAACCTCTTTCTTTGGCTAGAAATTTTCAAATTTACTCTAAAGTGTTGGTTGCCACACATGTTTACTATTTTGCTTGTTGGGTGCCCTCAAAAGTATCTAAATTGAAAATTACTTAAACAATTTCTTTGGAAATCTAATGATAGGCACCAAGGATTTCATCATGTTGCTCGAGAATATTATTGCTTTCCCCATTGATGTTAGTGGCTTAGGTTTTCTCTAAATCCATCAGCAAGGTATTTCTATATATGCTAATGAAGCTTGAAAATTCTCATTGGGCACTTTATCAGTTTAAGTGTGCCTTTCGGTTGGCTAACATGGAAAGGACATGATCTTGGCACTCTTCTCACTACAAGGGATCCAATTCAAATTGAAGTCACTTTTGTCATTAAAAGTTTTGAAAATTCTGGGAGGCTATTAAGCCTTGGCTTCTCTAAGTGCAAAATGATTTTTACAATGGCCTTTCAATCAACTAGTAATCTATTTGGTGGTCTCCTACTCTTTCTCGTCAATGCCCTCCATTGGTTAAAGAACAATAGATTCACACCTTGAAAATTTTCAATTGAGGCATTAGAACTCTTTCACATCTTATTCATAGAGCTATCGTGAATTTCCTTTTTAGCCAAAGATTAAAAGAAAATTCAAGTTGTCTAACAAAGATCAAGAGACATTTTAGGTTATTATTGATGTCATTCCTCCCTAGTTGATTCATAAAATTGGGGTCAAGTCATTCAAGCCTTGGTGGAAGGATTGAAAATGGTACCCTAATACACCATTTTATAATTATAAGCCTCGCAAAGGATATTTGTGGCTTTCTCCTCATTTTCCTATGGTTGGCTAGCTAAACCATCATTGAGAGCTTCAATCTTCTCTAGGAACTTGGTATATAGATTCTAGGCTCTCTCATCAACTATTCTTGAGCCTAAATTGGCTTTTTGCTTGGTGTATTTGTTATGAAAGCCTTTCACTTGGTTCTTTCTTAATGGATTTGGGAATTCCTAATCTCCATTGTCCATTATACAAACAACTAGAGACTCTCAAGCATATTTGTTGGTTATACACCATAACTTAGGGAGCTCGATATTGGATTTATGGTTTTTTAGGTCTTTTAGACCTATTTCTTTTTCATGGCATATGATTGTGTTAGGGGATTGACCTTGTCTCCCTTTCAAGTATACCTAGATTTGGTATGCTTTTAGGGTGGAGATTCTCTTCAACATTTGGAAAGATAGAAATATTATTTTTCTTTAAGGATGTTTTGTTTATATTCATTTCTCTTTATACACTAAATCTATGATTTGCTCTAATGTACTTATGTAGATTTATGTGCAAGGTAGCAATTTTTCACTAGAGTTGGCTCATCTACAAGAGATTTTAGGACACTTGAGCAACTCTCTCTATACTATTGCTCAAGTCTTGCCTCCCTCCTCTTATTCTCCTCAAGGATGCAAGTGAGGTTATTGCCAATTTGCTTGAAGAGTTCATGGTTACCAATCTTGTAGCTCTCAATCATTGGGAAATAGAGATAATGCTACCTATAGATGGTCTTGGCCCTCACGACCTCCTTCTAACTCTTCTTGCAAGCATGGTGCTCCTAGTTGACCAAACTTTGGTAAGGTTCTTCAACTAGAGTTGGTTATTTCTCCAGTTTGTACTCAACAACCTTTGGATGATAATCCTAAAAGAAATCTCATTTGTTGGGAGTTGGTTGATAATAATCATATCTCAAGTGATGTTTGAGGGAAACTTGACAATAAAGACCCTCCTCCTAAAAATTGTATTAACTACATGATGTTTTTTATATTATGTTTAGACTTTACCTTTTGAACTATTTATATTTTATATGAACTTTATCCCATTTAAATTACAGCGTGTACCTTTTTACCATCCAATTGTTTTATATTATTTTTAGTTTAATTAAAAATTAAATAAACTTATTTATAAAATAATTTCTAATCTTAGATGAAAATTTATAGAACTATATATATATCTCCTCTACAATTATGTAATCCGCACGTTAAAATTCCTAACGCCTTAAGGACTCGTTACCAAATTAACTCCCTTACTTTTAAGGATTTACAGCCAAGGACGAACTTGGTGATTCCTTCTATTAAAATTTCTTGCCTTATGACAAATTTAAGTTTTTTTTTAGTTTTTTTTAGTTTTTTAAAGATTTCCCGCCATCAGACATCACTATGTTTCACTTCGAAGGAAATTCCCGCCATCGGATACTGCTATTAATCGCAATGGTCTGTGATTAGGAATTTTAACTTCACTGTTCTGTATTTTTACAGGTAATCTCATCGCTCTTGTTCTGCATCTGAAGTCACAATCATGCCTGCCCAGGATGCATTCTACACACTTCCCGATTCTCTTCTTTCTTTCATACTAACAAAAGTCCCAATAAAAGATGCTGTCAAATGTTGTATTCTTTCCAAGAGGTGGAGGTTTCTCTACGCTCAAATACCTGAACTCACTTTCTCTCCACGTCTTCTTTTGGGGTCTGCTTGCACTTCCCTCGATCCGCCACTCATGTCAAGCTTTGAGAATATTATTTCCAACATCCTGCATCTGCACTCAGGAAATCTGGAGGCCTTTCACCTGCACAACACCTGGTCAGATCATACCCAACGGCAGCAAAACTTCTCTCGTGAAAATGTGTGTAAATGGGTAAGATGTGCATCTTCGTGTAATGTCCAACACCTCACTCTGTTTGACCACAATGTTACTTTTGCAGCTGACCTCGACGGTGCTCTAAAAGAAATACCACCCCCTGCTCTCTTTTCATGTTCACGTCTGGTAACACTGTATCTGGGCGAGTACATTCTCACCAGTTTCCCAATCAATTTCGTTGGATTCCCCCACCTCATTACTTGTCACCTCCGTGATGTTCAATTGACAGATGAATCTTTAGTCTCCTTGATTTCGCTCTGCCCCCTTCTGCAAAAACTTGAAATAATAGGAGATGCTGGGCTAAGTGATCCCATAATTTTTCATCCACTATTGAACATTTGCGTATGCAAAGCGTAAAGTCTCTATCTGTTAACTGCTCCAAACTCAAAATTCTGTCAGGGTACATGATTGAGGATTTGAGTGTGAATGGTGCAAGGTTTTATGAGCTTTCTTATGCCATCTTTCATCTTGAAATGCACTGTGGAGATACTCTGAGGATATTGAACATGGATTTGTCACAAGGACACAGTCCAGGAGTTGTTTCAGCAAGTAGGTTTCTTCACATTGTAGGCACCTTCCAGTCCTTGAAGGAACTTGTCATATACATGGCCGATCCCTTTTACAGGGAAGCAGAGATGGATGATCCTCTACTGAATCCGCTTCACAAGCTTCCAAATCTTCAGAGGCTGCATATAGTGGGCACTTTTCTACAGGTATTTTTACGAACTTCTTACATCAAGCTCAATAGTTTTTAAGTTGATAGTTTAAGGTCATGCATTTTGTATGCATATAAATAAAAGATGAAAATCTTGTAAAACAATGTGAGAAAGTAACCCTTGGTAAAGTTACTTATTCATGGTACTGTAAAGCAGGAGTTGGCAAGAGATCCTATACCTGTTTGCCTCGCTTCTCCACATGTTAACCTTAAGAATGTACGCGTAGAAGTAGTCGAGTTTGATTACAAAGAGATTGCAGTAATAAGTTGCTTGCTCCAGAGTATGCCCTCTCTTGAAACAATGGAAATTCGCCTACCTGACGAATACGATGAAGGACTATGTATGGACTTCTTTAAAGATATTTTGTACCTGAGAAGAGCATCCTTACTAGCAAGGATTAGTGTACTAGATTGGTGATTTGATTCCATGCTCCTTTTTGCTTTTATTCCAAAAGTTGTTTTTGCTGTTGAAGCTCTATTTGCTTTTACAGGCAATATAGTCTGGTGATTTCTTTTAAAGCACACAGAATGATTACGGAGATATTCAATATGTGGAAGGACCGACCCCTTCTTGGAACGAAGAAGAATGATAGATGCTAATATCTCCCGACTTCATTAGAGCTGTTAAAAACTTCAAGTTCTTATTCCTAAAGGTATTAGTATCTGTATCTTTGTCTCTTTTTTTGTTAGGTATTTCAAGTTCAATGCTCACTCATGCCAACCACTACCACCACTCTCACAAACCAATCAAAGCATTCAAACCACATCAATGCCAATGTTGACATGCAGCCTAACCAAAAGCACTCTATCAATTATCACGCACTCTGTTCCTCAAAGCTTAGACGACTATTCTTCCAACTTCTCTATTCTCCTTGAATCACAACTGAGACTAGTTACCTTGTGGAACAAGTACTGAAAGATTCATCTGCAGTGAATTCTCCGGGATTCCAAGATCTTGTAGAAGTATAAAAATATGGAAAATGTATCAGTGTTAAACTTTTAGGAAGTGCAGATCATGAAAGGAATTTGAAAGATATGTAAAACAAATTTGATTGGTTGTAAATTCACATTTTAGTGCTACATTATTATCTTGTTAGGCCCTATGCCTCCCCTTCTCATCTCTGAAAATATTTCTCCAAAGCAGCCACTGCACCTAATTTTCCACTAAAATATTTATATTTACAATTTTTACTGTTTTCTGATTGCATGGGACAAGCTGAGGCAGATTAATAGGAACAACACTCTTCTCCATGGTATCCCTGTCTTAGTTGGAGTCAGATGCACTCTAGTAGGTAGTAATATTGGTTTCACTTAGAATTC
The DNA here is from genome assembly GCA_007258455.2 of Sequoia sempervirens. Taxonomy (NCBI): domain Eukaryota; kingdom Viridiplantae; phylum Streptophyta; class Pinopsida; order Cupressales; family Cupressaceae; genus Sequoia; species Sequoia sempervirens. The sequence continues at coordinate 35,262,158 of VDFB02252616.1, forward strand.
TTTAAAAAAAGGTCTCATGTAATGGTTGCAGCTATATCCCCAAAATTCCCCTGTTGCCCATTTTTCCCGCTAGTTTCTGTGTATAAAGGTTGAGCTACAAATATCTAAATAATCATGAATTCCCTTATCAAAGATCACTTTTATATCCTGTTATCCATCTCCACACAAGTCTGGTTTTTTCTTCCTTTGCCTTAATCATATGTTTGTACCATCTCACATGCCATTCTGTTACTCTTTTCTTCCTGTTTTCATGTTGACAGCCTGAGAGCCTCTTTATGTTTTCCTTTATTTTTCCCCTCCTTTGAGAGTTTCTTTATTCCTGCCATGAAGAAACAATTTTAGATGAAGGACATCAATTTTAGGAGGAAAACATTTTTATTTTTTTCCCAAATATTTACTTCTGCAAGAAGCTCCATATATGAATGTAAAGAATGGGGATTTTAAAACAATATTAAAGAGATTTTTACAATTTTTACCGTTTTCTGATTGCATGGGACAAGCTGAGGCAGACTACTAGGAGCAGCACTTCTCTCCATGGTATCCCTGTCCTAATTGGAATCAGATACACTCCAAACAGTAGGTAATAATATTGGTTTCCAATTTTTGAAAAATGACAATTAATAATCTCATTCACCTAAGAATTCTTTTTAAAAAAGGTCTCATGTACTGGTTGGATATATGACCCCAAAATTTCTGTCACCCATTTTCCCCCACAAGTTTGTGTATAAAAATTGAGCTACAAATATCTAAAATAACCATGAAATCTCTTATCAAATATCACCTTTATACCCTTGTGCTCCACTTCCACCCAAAATCTGTTTTTTTTTGTCCTTTGCCTTAATAAAATATTTGGATCATTGCACATGCCATTTCCTTACTCTTTTTTTCTTATTTTCACGTTTATGACCTGAGAGCTTCCTTCTGTTTTTCTTTATTTTTTTTCCTCCATTGAGACTTTCATTATGCCTGCCACCAAACAGCAATGTGAAATTGTAATTAAGAATAATAAACTCACAATGCTTCTTTTCTAAGTATATCATACAATTCCTTCCTTTGAATAAGACCTCACATCATGGAAGTAGAGGATCTTAGCAGAAAAGTGTACATCAGTAGAAGATATAGATAAGCTGAAGCAACATTCTTAGAGGTAGTGAACTTTGAACTTGAAAAAAGATAGGGAAAAATAAATGTAAAATAGGAGTATTGTGTAGATGGAACAAATCAACTAGACCCCAATAATGGCCCTATACATGATAGGGCCAATAAGCCTGAAATTAGATGGAGGCCCATTGGATAAAATTCAATTTTGAAGTAACAACAAAAAGAAACATTCTCAGACCATGTTGATAAGATAGTTCAAGCTGAAGCAACATCCTTAGAGGTAGTGAAGTGAACTCTGAACTTGCTATGGTCCATTAAAGGATCTTTCAAGTACAGAATGATGCATAGCACTGCAAATTGAAAATCTCTCGAAATGGTTCCAGAAAGGCATCTTAACAAAGCACATCTGAAATACAGGTAATATGAAATAATTAGGAAAACATATTTTGTTTTATGGCAAAGATTTACTTTTGCAAGAAGCTACATATAGGAGTGTAGAGAATGGTAATTTTAAAACAATATTAAAGAGATGCCAAGAGATGATCAATGGAAGAGAAACACCTATCCTCTGATATGGGATTTCAAATTCTAACATTATGAATAAGATTTGAGTCATGTAAATAAGTAAAAGAGCGAAGCTTCTTTTTTAGTTTCATTTTGAAAAACCAAAGGTGCATTACGAGGTATTTGTTTTTAAATAGTTGAGGCAAATTTTTATTAATAAAAATAATATAATTATATATGTTTTTGGTATTTATGAAGTGTAAAATTGTTATTAATTTTTAATCATTGAATTGTAAAATTATATGGATGTCTTTTACAATAGAAATATTTTAATTAATAAGTTGCAATGGGAAATAAAAAATATTTTTTCCGTAAAATTAATTTAAGCTAATGAATAAAGTAAATTAAGCATAATTAATTTAGATTATGTAAATGATAGTTGAGAATGATAAAAGCATGTAAATGAACATCAATTTAGGAAATTAAATGTGAGGGATTAAAATACTTAACTATGGCAACATTAAATAAGACTTAATGCAATGTAAATCCAACTCGCTTGTTAGGAAAGCATGAAATTTAATTGCAATCCTAAAGGCTAAGTTGGATCTCTCAACATCTTAGAATGGGTACTTGGATGCCCATGTAGGTGATTTTGGGATGCTATTATTTAATTATTCTTTTTGTATTTTGCATATATTGGTTGTAATGGCATTGAAGAGGGAGGTGGACCACGCTAGTGGCCTTTACAATTTGATTTGACTCTATTTGCATCACTTTCCCAATCCTAAGCACTAGGAGTAGGGAATCTTTGCATATTAGGTAGGGTCCACAAGGATTATGGAGGAAAAATAAAGCATTGCTTTTGGGGTTTTGTGTATACTCTTCACATGGGTTAAAGATGTTTGAAGGGTTATATTTTCTACTCATGGATATATTGGCTAGTCACATGGGGGTGTTGGTTTTTTCATGCCATGGTTTTGGGTGGTCATAGTTTCCTCTCAGCTCTTTTTTATAAATTATATGCAATTGAAAGAGGTTTCAAGGGTTGTTACAAGTACGTAGGTGATGTTGGAATGCTATCAAATTGAAGCAAAAAGTGTATAGTTTATGTACAAGTCTTGTTTCCAAAGATTAATACAAACTTTAGCATCTCTTTGATGATGGAGGTTTTTTCGAAAGGGTTTCTCCATTTACATCCAATGTCATGTGTTGAATTATTATGGTTTCTTGATTTTGTGTTTTCTCCATTTCCATTTCATTGGTTAATACATGAACACATTAAAATATGTACACTTAATTTAATGTTCTTGTTGTAATAGTTTACCATGTATTTCAACATTTGGTTTTGATTAGGGGGAAGTCTTTCTAAAAGTTGTGATTTTTTTTGTGTTGAAATGAGAGCATCTTGCTTTGTTTGTTTGTAGATTTGTGTGTGTATTGGAAACCAATGCAAGTACATCTCAATTGGAGATTGAGAAATTCAATGGTACTAGTTATGTGCTTTGAAATTGGAGATTGAGAAATTCAATGGTACCAGTTATGTGCTTTGAAAATTGGAGATTGAGGAATTCAATGGTACTAGTTATGTGCTTTGAAAACTTAAATTGGAGGATCTCCTTGAAGAGAGAGGCTAGTGGAAACTTTTTATTAGCAAGGTTAAATTATAAAGTATGTCTAATGATGATTAGAAGAAATTAGATAAAAAGGCACAAGGAACCATTTGGTTGTGCCTTGTAGATTTTGTCTTGCTAAATTTCTTTGAGGAGACCATCACATATCTTCTATAAAAAGGTTTTGTGAGATCTATCAAACAAAGAATTTGATAAATAAACTTTTTTTGAAAAGAAAATTATACTCATTAAAAAATGAAAGAAGGGGATTGTATTGTAGAACATTTGAATGTATTTAATTTGAGTTGAGTCAATTAGATTCATTGATATTAAGTTTGAAGAGGAGGATAAGTATACTTTGCTACTTTGCTTGAATTATGAAGAAATATAAGAGTGGTTCAATCACAAATCCTAGATTAAATGTCATTTGTACCTTGCTTATAGCGGAAATGAGGAAAAACTATGAATGAAAGCTCAAAAGATGCACTACATTTGTGAGGAAGGTCCAAGGATAAAATGTTAGAATTGTGAAACAAGCACAAAACCACGAGTCACAGGATCAAACAACAAACAAATACACCTTCCATGCAAGAGATCTGCAAACAAATATGTGCAATTATCTTCAACAAGAAAAAGCTAAAGAAGAGAGAAAACTTTCAAGAAGATATGAAAGCTACAGATATTCTCCCGTGAATAATTACAATAAGGGTTGAATGCTTATAAGAGTAAAGGCTAAAATGAGAAAGGATCAGATCGTGACAAGTGTTAACATCACATGAGATGTGACATAATGATCTAATATTAACTCAACTAATAAAACATTCCTAAGTTTAGCTTAAATGTGAGAATATATTAGACTAATAATCAATTAAAGATTAATTAATTATTAGCTAATGAAAGATAACTCTAACACCCCCCCTTAAGATGAACTTAGGGAGTAGCTAAAAACCCTAAAAAGTGCATGATGGGTCTCTGCAAACAAGGCCAAATAAGGTACCCATGTACAAACAAAAGATCTCTATAAAGCGGAGAAATAGAGAAAATCTTGTGGGAAAAAACTCTACTCCAAGAAGAGATCAAAGGCTATTGAAGGACTGAGAAGCCTCCAACCAAACAAAGAGTCCTAAAAAACAAGAACAATGTAGAACATCACAAAAGCATGAAGAAGCTGCAAACTCTATCGAAAGATGATTGCTACGGTGCCAAAGAACCTCCTCTGAAGATAGGATGATCAGGATCAAGAAGACAACAATCTGCATGAGTGCCCCCAACAACACTACTCGAATTAGATGGCAAACAAAGGAAAACACCTGAAACTCGAAGATACAGATGGTAAAGGTACCAAAAGTTTGAAGAATTGATCATGAAAAAGTGGAAGGTCGCCTCCAAAAACAGGAATGAAAGAATGTCCATATGGTAAGTGATCCATCTCACCGAAATGCATGGGTAACCGGCCGCTGCATCCACCTAGTACATAGGAACAAATACTGTATACATAGCTCACTCCAACGAAACCAAGAAAGCATTAGCACCAACAATAGCAACCCCCCCATAATGCTCAAAAGGGAGAGGCGTGATAGGTACACTAAAACTAAATGTCGGAAAGTAGTGCATGAAGAGGAACTAAGAGCATCTCAGGTGCAGACATGAAAGTACAAGCCGATAGAAAGGATGTGAAAACAAAAGTCACATATGCATGAGAAAGGCATGAAGGCAAACAATGGAAAACATCAACCCCCATGGCACGTTATATCATAGTGCGAGTACAACAAGGCACAAAGTGATGTGCAAGAATCCCAATACTACACATACAAAGCTGAGGCACTTTATCTCAATGCGTTTACAAATGATAAATACATGCAATGTGAGCCCATAATGTCTACAATGTCCAAATAGGACAAAAAGCTAGAAATACATATAGAACAACCAACAACGAGTCATCCCATGCAAATGAAAAGTTTCTAGGAGCTAAAACGACCAAGTAATTCACTAGAGTACGAAAACACAAAAATTTGAATAAAATGTACCTAAAGAATAATCTAGAAAAATTGCATGGATGGAACTGAAGAGCTCTAAAAGATGGTTCCAACGTTGCTAAGATCGCGAAAAATGGAGAAATTGGTCAAAATTTATGAGCTCGAGACTGAAAACAACTCCTTTGACTTCAACAGGCTGTAGAATGCACCAGTAGCAAAATAAAGTGATGAAACCCACACCACTGGAAAGTTGACGGAATCAACTTTCCGATGATATCTCGTTTGCCAAAAAAGATATCGTATGCCCAAGTTATGGCCTCTGAAAGAAAACAACTCCAAAGGGGGGAAAAACTAGTGCGGGATCAAACTTGACGGTCATATGGCCGTCACAACAAAACTTTGAACTTAAATTTGACGGCCAAATGGCCGTTGCCACACATGCACAACTAGGCTTATTTTGCAAAAAAACATTTAAAAAAAAAAACATTAAGAAAATATACAAAGTTAATTTTTAGCTTAAGTGTGTGAGAATAAATTAGACTAATAATCAATTAAAGATTAATTAATTATTAGCTAATAAAAGATAACTCTAACATAAAAGAGGTCTAAAGTGGGTTAGAATCAATCTACCAAGATATCTAAGTTTGATGTACAACTATTTTGATGCTCATACAATCCTACACACCCAAAAAGATTTTCTTCTAACATACTTTTAATTTTTTTCTCTTTTTTGTTTCAAAGTTTGTTGACAATTTAGCTCTTGCAACAAGTCTTATTAGCACTCAATATTGTAGACGAGAGATATTTATCTTGCTATGCAAATCTGAAATCATTGTTGGGCGATGCAAAAAAAAGGAAATGTCAAGACAATTCCCAAGGATAATTTCTCCTTGGTCAAATTGGTAGTCACTTTTACCCTCAAGAATTTTAAGCACAAGGGGTAGTTTTTTATTCAATAGGGGGTTACAAAAGACCCACCACCTTTAATTGTTACAAAATAATATATTTAAAGGCACAATAATCACTTATGCCCACCACTCCTAGCCGATATTGCATTAAAACTATCAGTATTCCAGGTGGATATCTCTTCTAGTGCAAATATATTCCAAGTTTAGGCAACAACTAGTAGTTATAAATTTGATGATATTGACAATTAGGGGAGAGATCTTGATAGTGGGTGGGGTCCTATAATGGGTATATTGATTGACATGCATATTTTTTAATCTAATAAATTAATTAAAATATTCATAAAATTGACTCTTTATTACACCAACAAAGTTAACTTGGGATCCAATCAATGATCGTAGTATATTTATCGCTTGTGTCACCTTGCTTGGTGCAATGGTGATGTCTTAGAAGTGTTGTCATTGTTTGACATTGTGCATGAAGTAAAGCATCATCATAATAGCTTGGCTATATCTTATGTGTCATTATGCTTGGAATGACACTATGCGTGTCTATTGACGTCTTGTACAACATGTTAATGTCTTATCTTTATTGTTAAGATTTTTTCCTATGTTTTTTTCTAAATAATTAGTTCAATTAGCTAATGTCTAGGTGTGTGGCTAGGGGATTTAAAACTTGACCAAGTTAGCATCACTTTGAAAGTGTAGCCTTTTGATTTGGTTGCTTAGGTTTGAGTGTTCTAGCTCTACTACATAAAATAGGTTATAGATGCTCACATTGCACGTGGCGATCAAATTCACTAGCTTAAGATTGGAAACAGGTTCTCAAAAGATTTTTGTATGTTTTTCATGCTTGCCACACATCTCAAACCATTAAAAATTAGGGAAAGGTAATAACTCCTTAACAAGATTCTTGATATTTTTTATTTGGCACTATGAGAAAGTTTTTGTTACTCGCTTGTGCACTCGATTTAGGGTAGTTTCCTTATAGTAGTACCTAAATTTGGTTCCCTATTGAGGTTATAATTCCCCAAAAAAATGTTGTGATTAGCTTGCCACCAAAGAAGATTTACAAAAGGTTATTTTTGTAATATCTAATGATAAAACACCTAGTTTGGATGGTATTATTTCTCTTGTTGGGTGCCTTTGAAAGCCTCTTAAAAATGAAAAAATCTTAGAGACGTTCTTTGGACCTACAATGATGAGCACCAAAGATTTCATCAAGTTGCTCATTAATATTATTGCCTTCCCCATGATGTTGGTGGCTTGGGTTTGCTCTCAATTTGTTATCAAGGTATTGCCCTGTATTGTAGATGAATCCTCAGGGATCTTGAGGGAAATGAAGTCTAGAAATTCTCATTAGGAATTGTATTAGTTTAGGTGTGCCTTTTGGTTGGCCAACATAGAAAGGGTAGAATCTTGGCACTCTCCTTACTAGGGGGGATCCAATTCAAATCAAAGGGACTTTTTCATTAAAAGAATTTGGAAATACTAGGAGGCTATTAAGCATTGGCTTCTCTAGGCACAAAATGATTTCCACAATGGCCTTTCAATCAACTAGAAATCTATTTGGTGGTCCCCTACTCTTTCTCGTCAAGACCCTCCATTGGTTAAAGTGCAATAGATTCATATCTTGAAATTTTTCAATTGAGGAATTCAAACTCTTCCAAATATCATTCATATAGCTAACACAAATTCCTTTCTTGACCAAAGATTAAAAGAAAAATCAGGTTATCTAACCAAGTTAAAGAGACATTTTAGGCTATTATTAATGTTATTCCTCCCCAATTGATTCATAAAATCGGGATCAAGTTATTCAAGCCTTGATGGAAGGATTAAAAATGGTGCCCTAGTACACCATTTCATCATTGTAAGCCTTGCAAAGGATATTTGTGGCTTTCTCCTTATTTTCCTATGGTTGGCTAGTTAAACCATCATTGACAATTGAGGTGTTCTCTAGGAACTTGGTATTGTAGATTCTAGGTTATCTCATCAATTATTCTTGAACCTAAATTGGTTCTTTGCTTCGGGTATCCTTTATCAAAGTTTTTCACTTGGTTCTCACTTAATGCATTTGGGAATTCCTAATACCCATTATCCATTTTCTGGACAATTACAAACTCTCAAGCATCTTTGTTGGTTCTCACCATAGCCCAAGAAGCTTGGAATTGGATTTATGATTTTTTAGGTCTTTTAGACCTACCCCTTTTTTATGGAATGTGGTTGTGTTAGGGGATTAACCTTGTCTTCCTTTCAATTATACCCAAAATTGGCATGCTTTTAGGGTGGATATTTTTTTTAACATTTGGAAAGATAGAAATGATGTTATTTTTTAAGATATTTTGTCGATATTCATTTTATGCACTAAAGTTATAATTTTCTCTAATACGCTTATGCAGATTTATGTGCAAGCTAGAAAAGTTGCATTAGAGGTGGCCCATCTACAAGATCTTTTAGGTCACTCGAGCAATGCTCCCTACACTATTGCTAGAGTCTTGCCTCGCTCCTATTCTCCTCCTCGAGGATGCAAGTGAGGTTGCAACTAGTTTCCCAAAATAGATCGTGATTCCCAATATCATGGCTCCCAGTCATTGGGAAACAAAGATAATGCTACCTATGGATAGTCCCAGCCCTCATGACCTCCTTTTGTGTCTTCTCACAAGCATGATTCTACTAGTTGGCCAAACATTGAAAGGTTTTTTGGGTAGAGATTGTTATTTCTCTGGTTTGTACTCAACAACCTTTGGATGATAATTCTAAGAGGGTGAACCCATTGGTTGGGAGCTAGTTGGTAATAATCACATCCCAAGTGTTGTTTGAGGAGAACTTGGTAATAAAGATTCCCCTCCTTTTGAAATTATATTAACCACTTAGTGTTTTTAAATTTTTTTTTTGACTTGATTTTTTGAATTATTTTCATCCCATATCACTTTTCTCCTTTGTAATTATGTAATCCAAGGTTAAAAATCCAAACGCCTTTGTTACCAAATTAACTCCCTACTCTTAAGGAATTTCTTTTTTTTTTAACATCAAGGGGGTAAATTTTTTATTAAAACAAGGAAACGGTACAAAGCAAGGGCATTAAATGGCCCTATCAAGTTCAAATAAGTGATCCAATTGATGAGACAAATCTGAGGGTAGTTGACCCTGATCCATCAAATTCCAATCATGAATATGATCAGAAGCCCATTTAGCCAAGCAATCAACAACACCATTCCATTCTCAAGGAATATGAGAGAGTAATATACTCCAAAGAATCACAGAGAGTGAGAATTTGTTCAACAATCAAAGCCAACTTCCAGCTCACATTATCCAAATACCACCTTTTCAGTAAGTTCACCACAACCTGGGAGTCAGACTCACATATGATCCTTCGAAATCCCAATTGACTGCCCCACTCCACAGCCAATAAAATGGCCTGAGCCTCCATAAGATTATTCGTATGAAGACCCTTATACACAGAGAAAATAAGCTAAACATCTCCAGAGCTATCTCGGCCCACACTCCCAATGCCAGCATGACCCGGATTTCCATGAGAAGATCCATCCAAGTTGATTTTTAGGACTCCAAGAGGAGGAGGGGTCCATCTTCCCTCCCTATTCACCTTCGGGGTAGGATGTCTACATCTATTGCGCATGAGCTGTCGTTGCGGAGGAGGAAGATGAAGACGATTACAACAACCAACATCATGAGGGTCCACCAGCATAGTCATATCACACTTAGCCGTAATAGTTTCCCCTAAAGAGTGTAGAATTTTCCACCATAGGTGAGGGGCCATCAACAACGAATCCTAAAAAATCTGCCTATTCCTCTCCAACCATAGGTTCCAGATAATAAAGGAAGGCCCAAGAGCCCAAGCAACCTGAAGAAAGGAGGTAGAAACAGGGGCCCTGCCCCACCGTTCCCCAAACTCCACCAAAGAGGAAGCATGCCAGCAGGCTGTATTCCACACCCCCCACCAGAAATGCCAAATCTCCCTAGCATAGGAACATTGGAAGAAGAGATGGGAGACACTCTCTTCATAGCCATGACACAAAACACACATAGAGGGGCCTTGGAAACCACACTTACATAAATTATCCCAAGTAAGACACCGGTTTTGAGCCACTAACCACATAAAGAAGTTGCACTTGGGCCATGACAACTTGTGCCAAACTTGCTTCCACCAAGGGACCTCAATGTCCCCAAACAACTACCTACCTAACTGCTTATAACCAGCCGCCACATAGTACTTTCCAGACAAATTTGAACCATCCCAAGCCAAGACATCAACTGCGCCCCCACTTTCAAAGTATGCCAAATCATAGAACCACTCCCTTCCAGAGGATGGCGAGGAACCTCAAAAGAAGCAACACCTCGAAGATATTTATGGTTGAGATATGAGCCCATAACTGGTGCTGATTGGTACACCATCGCCAGTAAAGCTTGGCAGCAAGAACTTTCCCATTCAAAATAGCAGAGCGTAAACCAAGACCACCCTCCTTCTTTGGTCTACACACCGATTCCCACTTAACAAGGCTCCACTTTGAAGACAACAAATTACCGCTCCAAAGAAATTGATGAGAAAGAGCATCAAATTCCTTAAGGAAATACATAGGAGCCACTTGAACTAAGCACCTATAGATGGGAAGGGCCTGGATAACAGACTTGAGAAGAGTCACTCTAGCAGTAGTAGACAACCAACGATGAGTCCAATGAGTAACCTTTCGCCTAAGCTTATCAAGCAACAACTGCCAAGAGGACCTGGGCTTCCGACCAACAGCAAGAGGAATACCCAAGTAGACAAAGGGGAGAGACCCAATTTGAAACCGTAGAATAGCTGCAATCCGCCACTGGATAGCTTGAGGAGTATTAAAGAAGAATATAGAAGACTTCTGCTGATTGACTCTCTGGCCCGAAGCTGCTAGGTAGATGTCCAAAGCTTTCTTGAAGGAATCAACCTCCCTAATATGAGCCAGTCCCATAAGAGAGGTGTCATCCACAAATTGGAGATGAGAAAGCGTAGGCAAGCCCATCCCCCACTGCCAACCATGAATCAAACCATGTGAAACCTGAGAATTAAGAAGTCGACCCAACCCCTCCACCAAAATAATAAACAAATAAGGAGAGAGTGGATCCCCCTGACGAAGGCCCCTAGTAGCCCCAAAAAGCTCTGAAGGTTCCCCATTCACAATAACAAAAAAGGAGGAAGAAGTCACACAACTCAAAATCCAGCTCACCCAATCAGAGGAAAAACTAAAGGCCAACAGAATCTTCTGAAGAAAACTCCATTTAACTCTATCTAGGCTTTGTCCATATCCAACTTGATAAACATAGACCTATCCTGAGAGGTTGCCATGGAATGAATGACTTCAGATGCAATCACCACCCCATCCAGAATTTGACGACCTGCCACAAAGCCGCCTTGCTCCTCAGAAATGATCACAGGCAAACAAAATTTAAGCCTCTCAACAATCAACTTCGTAATAATCTTATACACCACATTACAGAGCGCAATAGGTCTAAAGAGATCAAGTTTGTTAGCACCTTCCTTCTTAGGAATGAGAACTGGAAAAGTAGCATTCAGGGCACGAAGCATCTGCTTACTATGAAGAGACTCCCGAACCACCTCCAACAAATCCAGCTTCACAATATCCCAAAATTCCTGGAAAAACTCAACTGGGAAACCATCAGGGCTAGGAGCTTTCCCCTTGTTCATCCCAAACACCACCTCCTCCACTTCAGAGAAAGTCACCGGGTGAATAAGAGAAGCATTCAACTCATTAGAAATTAAAGAGGGAATACAAGCAAGGACCCTATTCTCATCAGCCTCTGTAGGTAATGAATCCTCAGTGAACATATTAGAGTAGAATTGACGAGCCTCTCTAGACAAAGCAGGTTATGAAGAGATCGAAATACCCTCAGAGTTAACAAGAGAAGAAATAAAACACTTATTTCAATGAGCTTGCACTGAATGATGGAAAAATGTCGTATTCCTATCACCCTCTTGAAGCCAATCAATCCTAGCCTTTTGTTTCTAGAAAATCTCCTCACGAAGCTCCCACTCCTCCACCAATTTTAGAGCCTGGGATTCAACATGCCCAAGAGCCTCTGAGAAGCCCAAATCCTGAATCTGGTGGGTAATAACAGCAAGGCGATCCAACACTTCTCTTTTCCTAGCCTGAAAATTACCAAAACACAACCTATTCCATCGCTTAAGATGAAACTTAACATATTGCAACTTCTTAACCAAAGAATACATAGTTGTACCATACGTAGGGGTGCCATCCTGCCACCACTGAGCCACAAGATCACCCAAATACGGATCACACAACCACATAAGATGGAATTTGAAAGGTGGATTCTTAGGATTTGGAAAAGTTGAAGTCGAAAACTTAATTGGCCAATGATCAGAGCCACACCAGTCAAGAATCTTGGAGCAAATGACCAAGCTACCTCGAACCCAAGAGCAAGAGACAAGGAAACGATCTAGCTGCTGGGCAATCGCTTCAGGCCCACTCCGTCTATTATTCCAAGTGAATATTTCGTTAGAGGGTTTAACATCCATCAGAGCAAGAGAGTCCACATTAGTCTGAAACAGATCTGAAGCAGGACCAAGCCTAGGCAGCCCTCCCCTTTTCTCCTCCAAGCTCAACACAGCATTGAAATCACTAGCTAAGATCCAAGGCAGAAAGGGTGCACAAGACCTAACATACCTGATATGAGCCCAAAGCTGGATTTTACCACGAATGTCAATAAGGGCATAAACATTACTAACCAAAATAGTCTCACCAGATTCCAAAACCGAAGCCACCACATAAATAGCAGACTGGCTTGAAATCCACCAACGAGGAACAACCTTACGAGGATCCCAGAAAAGAGCCAAACTCCCAGAGGTTCCCCTAGACCCAATACACTGACACTGGCCAGAAAACCAAATACGAGGAGCATGTTGAAGCATGAGGTCCACCTGAAGCTTAGTTTCCTGAACACAAAAGATATCATGAGAATGAACAACAATCAAATCTTGAATAGCCTTTTGATGGGAGGTACTATTCAACCCCCTTGCATTCCATGAGAGAATAATCATGAGGAAGGTTGAGAGAAGTGGGCCTCAAGGGTCTTAATAGAACCAGATTCTATCAACAGATCCCCAGTAGATTTAAGCTTGTCTGCATCCTTCTTATGACCAGCTTTTGAAGAAATTTCAAAATGCCCCTTCTTGAGAGGGCGTTGCAGCACCCCCATAGCAGGAGACGATCCCCGACCTTTACCTGAAGAGAACACTGCCTTAGCTAAATTTGCTAAAACAATATCATCCTGCACATCTGCAGAGGCCTCAGGAGGCTCCAAAATCCCCTGCTCCAATGTCGAAGAAATATTCTGAACAACAATTGCTTGCTCCAGCCCTGTATCCAACCTGACATCCATACCAGTGGCCCCAGAAGAAAGCTCAACAGGAATCCCTTCCTCCAAAGCCTGATTATCCAAGACCTCAAACTGATTGAAACCATGATCACTCTATCTATTCTTATAGGCCCGCTTCTGACCTCTCCCTTTATTTCTCTGCTTAACAGGGATAAAGCCATCCTTATCAGGCCCACCCTCAACCACAGACGCCTTACCTTTATCTCCTTTCTCCACCGAAGGCCCAAAAGAAGGAGAAGAAGAAGCCCCTGCTGCTTTGAGTGCCCGAGGACATTGGCGCTAAAGGTGTCCATACTCGTGACAAAAGTGGAAATGAAAAGGAAGGGGCTCTTAATCTAGCGGTTGAATCCACAAGGCAGAGCCAATACAAATTTCCAAAGAATTCGACAAAGGGTTATTTAAATCAATTTCAACACAAATGCGAGCATAAGAGAATACCTTTTTATCTAAAGTATTATGAGCAATGGCAGCCGGCTTCCCCAACAAAGCAGCAATCTGGTGCAAAATATCCTCCCTCCAAAACTCCAATGATAGCCATGGAAGACAGACCCAAATAGGAACTCGTGTAGGAAGATCCTCTGTCGCATTAAAACCTCCATGCCAGGGCTTAATGAACAAGCCAACATGATTGTAAAAATATGACCCTCCCTCAAAAACACGATTACGATCTGAGATGCAAGAAAAATCAACCATGAAATAGCCATTTGTAGCCACCAAAAGATTGAAATCACCTTCAACCTACCACGTTCGACGGATCCAAGACTCTAACACCGAGAGAGGGACACGAATACCCAAGAGCTTGCATATCAGAACATGTTGGCTCCAATAAGCTATGTCCTCCTGAACCGATTCGGGAGAAATAACCAGAACAGGGTGATCTTGACTCCGCGGCAAGCACCCGTTCACTTTCTTGAGCTTAGAGCTCTCACCCAAAAAGGACGAATCCAACTTTTGTGCATGCATGGCTAGCGAAAAATTCTGAGATGGCTTTGGCCCAACAAGCACTAGGCTTTTGGAAGCCTCTGCCATACCTCCTCACCAAATCCCTACACCCAACCCACACTGTTTCCCCCTCTCTAAACCCACACTGCTTCCACCACCCACTTACCTCACACCGCACAGCACAACCCCCAATCCACCACACCTAACGCCCCTCAAACCCCTATGTAGCAGGAAAAAAACAAAGCCTCGGCCTGTTACAAGCCGTGGGCAACCAGAAGTAGGCAGCGCGGGAGCATCATTTTTCACATTCTCTTGTAATTTTATCAAATGACATCTTTGTTGGAATTGTGTGTCTCAATCCCACAGGCTGAAACCTCTTGTGAGCAATTTCGGTGAGACTATGGAGATATCTAGCCGACCTACTAGTTGATCCTGACTATCGCTGTGACCTCTTGAATGTCTTGGCGATCGGCATTTGAAACCTTCGGCGTACCCTTGGACAGTCGGGATGATGTCTCGACGATGATAGGAAGTCTTGCTAATATTGGCATGACCTTTGGTCTATCTGGCCGATGTGGTAATCGGCATGACTTGCTCCTATCGGTATGAAGTCTTGGCGATTGGGAGATGTCTCGCCGACGGAGATACAAGTGTTTGTTATCGGCTGCCTAGTAGATGTCGGGGAGACCTATAGCGACTGGGGTCTTTAGGGTAACTTGAACACTCGGTATGAAGTCCCAGCGACTGAAGAGTGTCTCACCGATATGGTCATCGGGGTAACACAAGGGTCTCGGGAAGAACTCTTAGCGACTATTGAATGTCTCACCGACAGCGAGGATACACTTGGAGTCTTTGCGGTAACTCAAAGACTTCGGCGTGAAGTCTTGGCGACAAGAAGATGTCTCGCCGATAGACAGATGGAGTCATCGGGGTAACGAAAGGGGTTCGCTATGACCTCTTGGCGACAGCGGTATGTCTGGTCAACAAAGCCACACATGATCGGGTGTTTTCGGTGAGACTCCTAGCGAATGGAGTCATCGGAGAAACACAAGGACTTTGGTATGAAGTCTCAGCGAATGAGGAATATTTGGCCGACGGTTGGACTTTTCGATATGAATTGAAGGCATCGGTATGATGTCTTAGCGAAGAGGGATTGTCTTGCCGATGGGAAACCTGATGTCGGTATAACATCTCAGCGATAGCCTAAGTCTTGCCGACTGTTGGATGTTTCGGTATGACTTGAAGGGCTCGGTGTAACCTCCTGGCGAAAGCAATAAGTCTTGCCGACTAGGATGTTTCGATATAACATGAAGCGCTCGGTGTGATGTTTTGGCGAAAGATGATTGTCTCACTGAATGGAATACTCACGTCGACATGACTTGAAGACTTCGGTATGAAGTCTTGGCGAACTGCGGGTGTCTTGCCGACAGAAAAGCTAACATCGATATGACCTTTGAACTTCGGTATGATGTCTCATCGAATGTCGATTGTCTCGCCGATGAGAATGCTGAGATCGATGTGACTTGAAGACTTCGGTGTAATGTCTGGGCGAAGAGCGATAATCTTGCCGACTGATGAATTCTTTGGAATACCTTGTGATTTTCGGTGTTAGGTCTTGGCGACATGACGAAGTCTTAGCAATAGCTCTCTGGACTCGATGTAACCTCTTGTCGATAGGGATGACTCTTGGCGATATCGAATGTTGGCTTTGTTGGCATCAAGAAGACACGGTTAGTGTCTCACCGACATGACAACACAGGTTGAATGCCCTTGATCGTTTGAAGATTGTCCTACGTGGTGTGACCTGGACGTATTATCTTCTATGCAAGGAAGTGGAAACATCTACAATGCTGAGCTGGTTGATTCAATAGTTGTGATCCGACAGTTGGAAGCAAACCGATTCACAGAGGCCGTTGAGAACGAATGCATATATGTATGCATTGGACGTTCTGAAGAAGAGTAAGACAAAGTCTAAGAGCTGGTGAGAGTCGAAGAGAGAACAAGAGGAGCAATAGATCTAAAGGACCAAGTGGCTAGCTGAAAGGTCGAAGCCATGAGGCCGAAGCAGAGGAAGAGAGAGGCAGAGTTATGCTGCTGGAATCTCTCCTGATCATGAATGCCATGGTTGATCTCTCAGGGAGAGTAAGCTACCAGGTTGTATCCAGAATGAACAAGATGTAATCTCTGTAAAGGCTATGAGCCTGAAATTGTATTGTAACCGTTTGTTGCTGAATAATACAATGGATCAATCTTTGGAGTGTGGGGATTTTTATCTGAAAGGATTTTCCCTACGTAAATCTGTTTGTTCTGGTTTCTGTCTCATCTTTCATGTATGTTGGTTCTTATAGTAGTATCTGTTAATGCATGCTATTGAATTTATATGTGCTTCTCTCAGAAGGATCAATGTGGTAAATGAACTGTGTCTGTTTCCGCTTTAGGACATAGTTGTACGTGTCTTTGAGGCAACCTAATCAATTAAAGTTACCGAAGGCACTACTTTTCTTAGAGATTTCTCTGAGATGCCCACTAAATTTTCCTTACAATCTCACTAAGGATAGAATTTAGAATATTCTTGGAGCCATAAAGAATCCAATGCTTTGGTCTGCCAAACCTCAAGAACTTGGAGGTATAACAGTGAAAGGGAGGGGCATCCTTTGTACTTACAAAATGTGTTTTAGTCACGAGCAAGGCATAGATATCAGACCCACTTTCCCTGGCATGTCAGGTGGGTCCTCAAATTTTCTCTAAACAGGACAAGAGAAAGCCCTTAAGGAATTTCCATCCAAGTACGAACTTTGTGATTCCTTCTATTAATATTTCTTGCCTTATGATAAATTTAGGGTTTTTGTTTTTCAAAGATTTCCTGCCATCAGACATCAATATGTTTCACTTGGAAGGAAATTCCCGCCATTCGACACAATTGTATGCGTTTAAGAATCTTCTAACTTCACCGATCTTCTGTAGTTTTACAGATAATAACATTGCTCTCTTGTTCTGCATCTCATGTCACAATCATGCCTGCCCAGGATGCATTCTACACAATTCCTGATTCTATTCTTTCATTCATACTATCAAAAATCCCAATAAAAGATGCTGTCAAATGTTGTATTCTTTCCGAGGTGGAGGTTTCTCTACACTAAAAAGCCTGAACTCACTTTCTCTCCATATCTTGTTTTGGGGTCTGGTTGCACTTCCCCCAATCCACTCATGTCAAGCGTTGAAAATATTATTTCCAACATCTTGCTTCTGCACTCAGGCAATCTGAAGGCCTTTCACCTCCACAACATTTGGATAGATCATACCCAAAGGCGACACTTCTCTCATGAAAATGTGTGTAAATGGGTAAGATATGCATCTTGGTGTAATGTCCAACACCTCACTCTGTATGATCACGAGGTGATTGCAGCTGAGGTCGATGGTGTTTTAAAAGAAATCCCACCCCCTGCTCTCTTTTCATGTTCACGTCTGGTAACACTGTATCAGGGCCAGTACGTTCTCACCAACTTCCCAATCAATTTCGTTGGATTCCCCACCTCATTACTTGTCACTTCCGTGATGTTCAATTGACAGATGAGTTTTTAGTCTCCTTGATTTCGCTCTGCCCTCTTCTCCGAAGGCTTGAAATAATAGGATATGCTGGGCTAGGTAATGTCGTAATCTGTTCATCCACTATTGAACATTTGAGTATGGAAAGTTTAAAAGCTCTATCTGTGAACTGCCCCAAACTCAAAATTCTGGAGGGGTACATGATGGAGGGGTACATGATTGAGGATCTGAATGCGAATGGTGTAAGGTTTTATGAGCTTTCTTATGCTTTCATCTTAAAATGCACAGTGGAGGCACTCTAAGGGAATTGAACATGGATTGCTCACAAGGACAAGGAAGCAGTCCAAGAGTTATTTCAGCGAGTAGATTTCTTCACATCATGGGCAACTTCCAGCCCTTGAAGATACTTGTCATATACATTGCCGATCCCTTTGAAAGGGAAGCAGATATGGATGTTCCTCTACTCAACCTACTTCACAGGCTTCCAAACCTTCAAACGCTCTATTATTGGGCTTCTTTGTTCAGGTATTTACACACACTTCAGAACCTCATGCCCAATGGTTAAAAGTTAAAAGTTGGTATTTTAAGGTCATGCATTTTGAATATATGGTTCTAGGAAAATTCACTGTCTGCAATTTACCCTCGGACCGTCAACAATTCACCATGGGGAAATTCACGGCCATGACAAATTCACCTCATGGAAAATTCACCACCAGCAATTATGGCAGTGAATTTTCCATGAGATGAATTTGTCACGATAATGAATTTTCCCGTGGTGAATTGTTGGTGGTGAATTTTCTGAAAGTGAATTGCTGACGGTGAAATTGTCTGATGCCTAAATATATATAAGTAAAAGATAGAAAATGTTTCTTTTTAAGAAGTCATTATAATTCACCTCAGCGTGAGAATGGAACTCTTGGCTAAATTATTGATTTATAGCACTCCAATGCAGGAGTTGGCAAGAGGTCATATACCTGTTTGCCTCACCTCTCAACATCTTAACCTCAAGAAAATACGCCTAGAAATTCTTGAGTTTGACCACAATGAAGTTGCAGTAATAAGTTGCTTGCTTCAGAGCATGCCCTCTCTTGAAGCACTGGAAATTCAGCTGCCTGATGAATATGATGATGGTCAATGCTTGAAACTCTTTAAAGATATTATGTATCTGAGGAGAGCATCCTTACTAGCAAGGATAATTGTACTGGATGGTGCGTTCCAAATAATAGGCTGAAAAGATGGCCTTTGAACTGTATAACTGTGTCCTCTGTAACAGCTAGTTCATGGTAATTTATTCCATTCTCTTTTTTTGCTTTTATTCCAAAAGTTGTTTATGCTGTTTAAGCTCCATCTGCTTTTACTCGCACTATAGTCTGGTGATTCGTTATAAAGAATATAGAATGTGGGGAAAGACTAGCCCCTCTTGGAGTGAAGAAAAATGAAAGATGCTAATATTTTGTGCCCAAATTTGATGTTTTTTTTTTTGGAAAATTAATGCTCGCTCATTCAAACCATCATCATCACTCTCACAAAACAATCACAACATTCAAACCACATCACTCTCCCGGATTCTAAGATCTTGTAGAAGTATAACAATATGGAAAATGTATCAGCGTTAAACTTTTAGGAAGTGCAGATCATGAAAGAAATTTGAAATATATGTAAAACAAATTTGATTGGTTGTAAATTCACATTTTAGTGCTACATTATCATCTTGAAGGCCCTATGCCTCCACTTCTCATCTCTGAACTTGGTATGGTCCATTAAAGGATCTTTCAAGTACAGAATGATGCATAGCACTGCAAATTGAAAATCTCGCGAAATTGTTCCAGAAAGGCATCTTAACAAAGCACATCCGAAATACGGGTAATATGAAATAATTAGGAAAACATATTTTGTTTTGCGGTAAAGGTTTACTTTTGCAAGAAGCTACATATAGGAATGTAGAGAATGGTAATTTTAAAGGCATCAGTCAAATTCACCCAGCAATTCACTGCCAAGAATTCAGCGTAGGAAAATTCACTAGGAAAATTCACTGTCATGACAAATTCATTTCAAGGAAAATTCACCAGGAGCAATTCACTGTCACGGAAAATTAATCCAAACTTTTAATGCGAATTGCTGGTGGTGAATTTTCCTTGAGGTGAATTTGTCATGACAGTGAATTTTCCCATGATAAATTGCTTGTGGTGAATTTTCCTAGAGCCAATTTTAAAACAATATTAAAGAAGTCTGTAGAGAAAGGCATGATCAATAGAAGAGAAACACCTATTCTTTGATATGGAGTTTCGAATCTTAACATCAGAATAAGATTTGAGTCATGTGAAAAACCAAAGGTGCATTACAAGGTTATAGTTGAGGCAAATTTTTATTAATAAAAATAATATAATTGTATATGTTTTTGGTATTTATGAAGTGTAAAATTGTATGGATGTCTTTTACAATAGAAATATTTTAATTAATAAGTTGTAGTGGGAAATAGAAAATAATTTTTTCTTAAAATTAATTTAGGCTAATGAATAAAGTAAATTAAGCACAATTAATTTAGATTATGTAAATGATAGTTGGGAATGACAAAAGCATGTAAATGAACATCAATTTAGGAAATTAAATGTGAGGGATTAAAATACATAACCTTGGGAACATTAAATGAGACTTCATGCAATGTAAATCCAACTTGCTTGTTAGAAAAGTATGAAATTTAATTGCAATCCTAAAGACTAAATTGGATCTCTCAACATCCTAGAATGGGTACTTGGATGCCCATGTAGGTGATTTTGGGATGTTATTATTTAATTATTCTTTTTGTAATTTGTATATATTGGTTGTAATGACATTGAAGAGGGAGGTGGACCATGCTAGTGGCCTTTACAATTTGACTTGACTCTATTTACATCATTTTCCCAATCCTAAGCACTAGAAAGAGTGGAGAATCTTTGCATTTTAGGTGGGTTCACAAGGATTATGGAGGAAAAATAAAGCACTGCTTTGGGGGATTTGTGTATACTCTTCACATGCCTGTTAAAGATGTTTGAAGGGTTATATTTTCTACTCGTGGATATATTGGCTAGTCACATAAGGGTGTTGGTTTTTTTCATGCCATGGTTTCCTCTCAACTCTTCTTTATAAATTATATGTAATTGAAAGATGTTTCACGGGTTATTACAAGAACATAGGAGATGTCAAAATGCTATCAAATTGAAGGAAAATGTGTATTGTTTATGTACAAGTCTTGTTTCAAAAGATTAATACATACTTTAGCCTCTCTTTGATGGTGGATATTTTTTTGAAAGGGTTTCTCCATTTGCATCCAATGTCATGTGTTGAATTATATGGTTTCTTGATTTTGTGTTTTCTCCATTTCCATTTCATTGGTTAATACATGAACACATTAAAATATGTACACTTAGTTTAATGTTCTTGTTGGAATAGTTTACAATGTATTTCAACATTTGGTTTTGATTACGGGGATGTCATTTTAAAAGTTGTGATTTTTTGTGTTGAAATGGGAGCATCTTGCTTTGTGTGTTTGTAGATCTATGTGTGTATTGGAAACCATGGCAAGTACATCTCAATTGGAGATTGAGAAATTCAATGGTACTAGTTATGTGCTTTGAAAACTTATACTAGAGGATCTCCTTGAAGAGATAGGCTAGTGGAATTTTTTTATTAGCAAGGTTATATTAGAAAGTATTTCTAATGATGATTAGAAAAAATTAGATAAAAAGGCACAAGGAACCATTTGGTTGTGCCTTGCAGATTTTGTCTTGCTAAATTTCTTTGAGGAGGCCATCACATATCTTCTATAGAAAGGTATTGTGAGATCTATCAAACAAAGAATTTGATAAATAAACTTTTTTCGAAAAGAAAATTATATTCATTAAAAAATGAAAGAAGGGGATTGTATTGTAGAACATTTGAATGTATTTAATTTGAATTGAGTCAATTAGATCCATTGATGTTAAGTTTGAAGAGGAGGATAAGTATACTTTGCTACTTCGCTTGAATTATAAAAAAATATAAGAGTGGTTCAATGACAAATCCTAGATTAAATGTCATTTGTACCTTGCTTATAAAGGAAGTGAGGAAAAACTATGGATGAAAGCTCAAAAGATGCACTACATTTTGAGGAAGGTCCAAGGATAAAAGAGGTCTAAAGTGGGTTAGAATCAATCTACCAAGATATCTAAGTTTGATGTAAGACTATTCTAACACTCATACAATCCTACACACCCAAAAAGATTTTCTTCTAACATACTTTTGAATTTTTTCTCTCTTTTTGTTTCAAAGTTTGTTGACCATTTAGCCCTTGCAACAAGTCTTATTAGCACTCAATATTGTAGAAGACTGAGATTTCTCATGCTATGCAAATTTGAAATCATTGTTGGGCTATGCAAAAAATGGAAATGTCAAGACAATTCCCAAGGATAATTTCCCCTTGGTCAAATTGGTAGTCACTTTTACCCTCAAGAATTTTAACCACAAGGGGTAGTTTTTATTCAATAGGGGCTTACAAAAGACCTATCACCTTTAATTGTTACAAAATAATATATTTAAAGGCACAACAATCACTTATCCCCCCCACTCCTAGTCAATATTGCATTAAAACCATCAGTATTCCAAGTGGATAGCTTTTCTAGTGCCAATATATTCCAAGCTTAGGCAACAACTAGTAGTTATACGTTTGTTGATATTGAAAAAATTAGGGGAGAGATCTTGGTAGTGGGGTGGGGTCCTATAATGGGTATATTGATTGACATGCATCTTTTTTTATCTAATAAATTAATTAAAATTATTCATAATATTGACTCTTTAAATTACACCAACAAAGTTAACTTAGGATCCAATGAATGATCATAGTATATTGATTGCTTGTGTCACCTTGCTTGGTGCAATGGTAATGTCTTAGAAGTGTTGTCATTGTTTGACATTGTGCATGAAGTAAAGCATCATCATAATAGCTTGGTTATATCTTATGTGTCATTATGCTTGGAATGACACTCTGTGTGTGCATTGACATTTCATACATGTTAATGTCGTATCTTTATTGTTAAGATTTGTTCATATGTTTTTTAAAACAATTAGTTCAATTAGCTAATGTCTAGGTATGTGGCTGGGGGATTTAAAACTTGACCAAGCTAGCATCAATTTGAAAGTGTAGCCTTTTGATTTGGTTGTTTAGGTTTAGTGTCCTAGCTCTACCACATAAAATAGGTTAGATGCTCACATTGCATGGGGAGATCAAATTCACTAGCTTAAGATTGGAAACAAGTTCTCAAAAGATTTTTCTATGTTTTCCATGCTTGCCACACATCTCAAACCGTTAAAAATTAGGGAAAGGAAATAACTCCTTAACAAGATTCTTGATATTTTTTTATTTGGCTCTATGAGAGTTTTTATTACTCACTTGTACACTCAATTTAGGGTAGTTTCCTTTTAGTAGTACCTAAATTTGGTTCCCTACTAAGCTTCTAATTCCCAAAAAAATTGTTGTAATTAGCTTGCTGCCAAAGAAGATTTATAAAAGGTTATTTTTGTAATATCTAATGATAAAGCTCCTAGTTTGGATGGTTTTGGGTGATCCCACAATAGTGGTTTACAATTTTTGGCCAAACTGGACACTGAAATATTTTTTTTAACTAAGTCTTCACTTTCGGGCACCTATAGTGGCTAAACCGTGAGGAATTCGAAGATGATGCAAGCTAGAGTTTTGTGACATTTTTTTTGTACATTCTAAAAATATGTTTTTCAAAATTTTTGGAATCAGATTGCACTTCTTTTTCCATCTCCCTCAAAAACTAGTTTTTTTCAGAAAATAACATTTTTAAAAAGTGAAGCTCACCGTATAACACATAACTTTTTTTCCATGAAGGATAAAATTCTAATTCTCTCGAATTTAGATTTGTAACTCCAATATCTAGTGCTTCCACTTGGTTAGATAGTTTTTTATTGAATATTTTTTCTTTAATCAAGTTTCAAAGTCAAACCAATTACAATTCAAACATAGCGCGACCGTATAACGCTTAACTTTTTTTGTATGTATCGAAATTCAGTTTTGTTTTTGTTGGATCAAAGACTCCAATATCTAGTGCACTCATATTTTTCATTTTTTTTTATAATCTTCTATTTTTCCACGTGCAAAACAAAGAGCTTCATTTTTGGTGAAAAACCTATGTTTAATAAAACTAAAAAAACAAATAGATAATAAAACCAAAACATATTAAAATTATATTCGTTGGATAGCTTGTTCTAAGGACTACCTGATACCAATTGGGTTTGTGAAGTCTCCTCCATTTTCATCCTCAAATCGAGCTTTGAAGTGTAAAATTTTGGACATTTTTGGTGCCTGGGGGGGAGAAGGGGGGAAAAGGGTGGTTCGGTCGAACCTCAAAAATATGTTCATTTGAACCCAGGTTCGATCTAACCAGTTCAAAATAATTTAAAAAATTGGTTGGCGACTTGGTTCGAGAGGACTCTTAACCAACGTCCGCTTGAACCCCCTGCCATGAATCCATTTTATTTTTTTATTTTTTGCCATTTTTCTAATAGTTTTATTTTATAATATATAATATTAATTATATACTTTTAATCTCTATAATATAAATTATATCTATATAATAGTTATTAATAATATATAAATCACATATATTATTAATAATTATAAATAATATACCATATACTTATATATTATTAATAATTATAAATAATATATTATATACTTATATATTATAAATAATTACAATAAATATTATAATATCAATATATACTTTTGAATTAAATACATTAAAAAATGTATTGTGTAAATGAATATAAAATTATAAATAAACAAAATTTAAAATAAAAATAATAATATATTATAATTTATAAAAAGAAAATTACTACAACTCAGCACAACTAATTATGCAGTTTATTGTCGATGACAAATCCTTTCCAATGTACTCCATATATCCTTCCATGGTTCTTGTGATGCACAAATTTTAATTCTACCTTCTTATTTGGTAACCAGTAGTCTACAAAATCTTTTGGAATGTTCTGTAACACTTCCAGAACATAAAAAATGAGTTGACTTTATCAATTAAAATGATCATTAGAATCATTTCTATATTTTGGATAGATACAAAAACTTACAATCTAAAGAAAGTTGTGGATGTTGCACTCTTGGTTAAGGTCACTGAAAACATTGGTTCCATACTTTTCATAGGGTTGAGAATTGCAAGGGCCTCTATTTGCATGGAGTAGAGAATTCCTTCTTGAGAAACACAAGATGTATCATTATGAAGAGAAGCATTTTGTTCAAGTTGAAGTCAACCAAAGACTTGCACACCAAAATAAATATTGAAGGCATGCCTAAAAACAAGAATGTGTTTTGCTTTTATACGATTGTCAAAAACAAAACTCTGCCATCCATCTCTAAAAGATGCAGAAACAGCAGTACAACAGAATTCTACATGCCATAAGTGACCACTTGGCCCCGTGAGAATCACATCTTTAGAAGCCCAAAAAATTATTCTGCCTGCAAACTCGGTAGGGATTTCCTGCATCTAGTGAAGTGAAATTTAATAGAATCCTAAATAGAACACTGGACTGCATTATATCATGGTTGCTAAATTGTTGAGTCACAAGTGTAAAGAACAAGAAGACATTAATAAAATATCTTCACTCACCAATTGAAAGGAGAAGTCCCCTGCCATGACCTTGTAAAATGAAGCTCCATCAGAACTCAAAGCCAAAGATGAATGAATACACAAACATTTGTGGGTGTAGTCTTCACATGCCATTGATAACTCTACTCAGATTTCATAAAACAAGATTTTGGAACCTGTGAATTCATGCATCAAAGTCTAAAGGATGAACAAATTTTGACATACTGCAACAAGACGCATAACCCATTTCATTGATTGTCACAAACAAAAGAGGTCACAAAGACGACTATAATGACAAGACATGCACATAATAGATTTATAGAAAAGGTTTCAAAATCTTACACTCAAATGTAAATTGACTGGCACAAACCAAATCCCAAAATCTTTTCTGGTAATTACGCTTTAACCAAGATAAAATGATGTATTTACATGCTTGATGTCTTTTGCATTTTCCAAGCATCATACATGCAAGATGTGGAAGCTTGGACAAGGCACACAAATTGTTTGACATAATGCCTCAAAGGAATGGGTTTCACCAAGTGCAACAAAAGGTTATAAAAACTTTCATTCAAACACAAATGACAGATATAAAACTAAAACCTGCAACCTCCTTATCTGCACCAAAATGGTAACATTAAAATGGGGTAGGTACATCTATCAAAGCATAAAGGACAGTGAAAATTGTCAGATATTTATAGTTACAATCGCTTAGGTAGACATGTATACATGTGAGGGAAAAGATAAGGCTCATAGACTGTTAACATAATGCCTAAAAGAAAAAACCATGATTGCAGGAATTGAACGAAGTCGATTTGTAGAAAAGGCTAGTGAAACTTTCAAACAATTGCAATCGGCCAAAAAGAAGGAAAACCTTACAACCCTTATCATTAATCACGTAGCTAGGAAGTTTGTAAAACCCTGGAAAACATACATGCAAATTGTGGACATAATGACTAAGCATGTAACTAGTAGACTACTTGTGTGCACATAAAGGAGAATTTGGAATGAGTATTGACATCCATGGAGCATAAGAGATGTGGTGTTCATCAAATATTAAAATTGGTAATACTTTAATTGAAATGCATGCGAAATATGGATGCATAAAAATGCATAAAAATGATTGGACAAGGCATTTGAATAGTTTGACATAATGCCATTGAGAATTGTGTTAAAGGCAAAGTGTAGTTCAGGTGTATGAGCACAAAAATGTAAGAATACAGACAAGGCATAACAATGATACAAAACATTAAAATGTACAATAGATCAAACATGAAACAAAGGGGTCGATCTACATACCTGGGGACTTTTGATTCAATCTTCATGCCTCTAATCACTTCCAAACAAATTCTCTACCAATAATCTCATTCCTGGTGTTCTAGAATTTCTCACTCTCTCCTTATTTAACATGGAGGAGGTGTGAATGAATGCAATTATGAAAAAGAGAGGAAAATGAGAATAGTACATGTTCTTAACCCTTCGTGATTGTAAGATAATGAATCTTACATGTACAAAATTAAATCATGAAAAGGACACGGCTTTTAAATCAAGAGTTTGTTAGCTACCCAAATGGACATGAGTTTCTAGGAACTATTTTAGCTCTCTAGGACTGGAAAAATCCTAATAAAACTTATTAGGAATCTTCCACCAATGAATTTTAGCTTTTATATAAGCTCTTTAATGAGTATAGGCACTAGTTGTATGCTTCTAGTAGGGCATCTTAGCAACTTATAACAAGTAGAGAGGTGGAAAGAAGGGTTAAGTCTCCAAATCTATGGAAACATGAATGTGTTTGAAGTTTATCATAACATATGAGCTATGATGATTATAGATGCATACAAATTATTTCATGCATTTTAGTCCACCATAAAATACAACCATTTTGAGAAGTTGGTGGAGGTTTCACATGGATGTTTTGGTGTGAGATTCTATATTAAAGTGGAGAAGAAATAAGAAATCTTTTTTATTTTCTTCACCTCATTCATCTTGAAATTTTAGAGTATTTGAAAAGCACAACATTCTTTAAAGTCTCCATTGGAATTGAATAGCAACTCACAACAAAGAAGAAATATTGAGAACATTATAGCTCTATCAGTTATCTTAATTACATGTTCAAATGAATTATAGGGGTATAGGGAGGGAGTGGGAGAGAGATAAAGGGTATAGGGTTAAGAGTAGATGGTAGAGGGTTTAAGGGTTAAGGGTTAAGAGAAATCCGAAACAAAGATCAGGAAATAAATCGAAATAAAAGTCAGCTCAAAATGTCCGAAATCCGAGATCAAAGTCAAAATAAATCAAAAACGAAAGTCGTCGGAAAGAAAAGACAAAAGTCGGAAAATCAAGGATTCCAGATTCAGGTTCGATAAAGGCTTCCGTCACGGGAAATCATCGAAATTCCAGTTCCACTCGAAGCTCGCGTCAGAAATCGAAAATCAAAGAGTTCCGATTCAAACTTCCGGAAATCCATCAAGATCAAAATCGATCGGCGTCGGGCGATCGATCAATCCGGGATCAGGATCAGGTCAGGATAAAATCAAAATCCGTCAATCCATCCGGATCCGGCGGTCAGATCCATCCATTCCATTTCTTTTCAATCAAAATCAAAAGTTCGGAAATCAGAAATCAAAATAAAGAAACCGTCAGAAATCATCGTAATCAAAATTCAAATTCATAAATGTCTGGATCGAATCAAAATCAAATCATCAATAAAAAAAAGTTCGATTCAGCTCCCGTCGAAATAAAAGAATCCGTCAAAATCATCATCACTTTCAAAATCAATCAAAAATCGAGAAAAATCCATCCATCGTTCGAGTTCAGGGTCGTCCCGAAAAAATCGAGCGATAAAGCGAAGTCAAGTTCGTCATCAGGTTCAGGATCCATCGAAACCAAAGTCAAATCACATCAATCCGGTCGTTCTCCGGTCAAAATCAAGATCAGATCAAAATCAATCCGTAAAAATCAATCGAAATCCGCGTCAAAATTAAAGTTCAAGTTCAGGATCCAGAAATCAAGAAGGAGGTGGAAAGAATCGAGGTAGAAAGGTTCAGATCCGTTTAGGAGTTTAAAGGTTCGTGAAAGGGTAGGGAGCTTCAAGATAAATTAAAGTGGAGTGAAAGGGCAAAGAGGAGAAAGTGGAGGAAGGGCAGAAGTGGAAGATCGAAGAGATGTCGAGGTTCGAGGTTAAGGTCCGGTAAAGGTGTCTCGGGTTTAATAGATGTGGTCACTCTTTATTTTGATGATTATGTTTAATTATGTCGTTCATCTTTCCTCGATTCTCGCTCCGTAAAATAATCTAAAGTCTCTTTCATTTTCATCAAATCAAAGATTCTTGAACTTAATAATTCCATGGAACAAATATGTACATATAATTGTAATTTATACAAAATGATTTACAACTATGTACAAAGTTACTATAAGTTCTCACTTGAACATGTATAGGTTACAAGTGAACTTGAAAATCATGGATATAAATCTAACTCAAACATTCTGGTTCAGCCCACTCTTCAATAACATGTAATTTTTTTTGATGGTCATCACTATCTAGTCTCCATTTTTTTCAGCCACGTGCATGTGGAACTACATGAAGATGTAGGGTGGTAGCAATTATTAAGTGACTATATTGATATACCTTGTTATCAGGTTGATATTCAACAAAATGAATCCCATGCTAAATAACTTTGACTTGTTTTAGATATATCCCTTGCACTACAACAAAACCTGCATGGTAAACATGAACCTGAGGTAAGACATGTGAACGTGTACAACATTTTCATGTTCAAGGTTTGTACAATATATATTTAATGTTTATTATGTAATGTGCACATGTGAACACAATGCATATATAATTTTAAATTCAAACTCACCCATGGGAAATAGCATTCCATCACTTGTTTCAGGTTGTGTTAGCTTATTCCTCTCTTCTGTGCAACACAATAAATAATAGCTAACACCTTCTATGTTTCCAGGCTCTGCTATGACTACAAAAACATCTCTTGTACACCAAATTGACACAAAAAATTTCTAAAAAAATTAGAAATGTCTCTAGACTTTAAAGATCATTAACTAGATATATATAATATTTAAATTATTGAAAACTTACACATGTACCTTTTCTAACCAATCTTGAAATATGGTCATAATCAATTGAAATCAAAGGAATGTCTTCAAATCTTTCTTCCTCATTTTCATCATATATTTCTAAAACAACTAGTGGCACCATATCCCATTTACCAACATATCCAAGTTCTTGGTTGTTGCATGCATGATCAGAGTTTCCCGCAATGCACTTAGTGAAAAAATAAGAGTAATCCCTTATGTGTAATGTCCATCTATGGCAACTATCTGAACTCCTAACACAATGCAAAGATCTTGTTTTGTCTACCCTTTTACATCCATGCATTGATCTTCTATCCACACCTAGATACATGTACAACAACAAACTTATGTGAACAAACATGTATATATATAAATTTTAAATTTAAATAAATTCAAATTTTTGAAAATGTAATTCATACATACCCGATATCTCCCAAAACACTCTATGTGGAATGTGTCGGTTTGTTTTTGAAGATGTGCTGACCACATTTGATGCAAAGTGTTTCTTGCACCATTCAACAACATCATGTGCATTGTCTATATGATCTTCTGAATAACTCATTTGATGCATTCTTAAAGCTCGTTTGATGCAAGCTCCTGCTCCATCATGATCACCCTTTCCATGCCCACTCTCAAAAAAACTCCAAACATGTGGTATTTTGTAGATTTTATGATATCTACAAAGTGCATAGAATGGTCGTGAAGATTTGAATTGTGCCGCACATCCATATGACCATACAAAATGTTTTTCAAATTTTACACCCCTACTTCTCAAATTCTCAAAAAAAATTGTAAAGCAATGTTGTACAAAAAGCGTGTCATGCTTTGTATCATCACTAATATAAAAGTGATATTCTTTCTTAATGGCTCATTCTTCATCTGTACTCTCAACACCATCTAATTTTGATTGTGCATGTCGATAACACACATGAACCATAATAGTGATTTGCTTTGAAAAGTAATACTTTGATTGAATCTCCTTTTGATGTACAAAAGAGTAATTTTCTGCAAAGTCAACTACTAATAGAACTGTTCCAAGTGGAAAAGTATCTCTCAATGTTTAGAATTTTTGTGCTTGCCACTTAGCAAAAAAGGAATGATGTATGTATGGTTGTATCAATTTTTAAAAAAATTCCATAAATTTTCCAATAGGAATATCCTCTTCTACATAGTTCAACCTTGTGGATTCTTTCCCAAGATTTTTTTGAAACTTTACATACTTGTACCTGTGTGAGTAAAATATGCAAATAAGTAATAAACCACACAATCAATGAAACATCACATTAGAGAATTCAAATAACAATCTAATCAAATTGAAACAAATAAACTCTCTAAAAATAATACCTCTTGCAATTTAATGTCTTTGTTAGGTCAGTATCTTCATTTCTTGAAGGAAATTTAGCCAAATTTCCACATGTTTCACAAATTCCTTTTCTATAGTTTATTTGGGGTCCATTTTCATGATCACATAACATAGCCTTTATAAAAAAACTTGCCTGTTTAGGAGGTGCATTTTGAAAACCACAACTTTCTTCTCTCATCTTTCGAAACACCTGATAGTAGAGATCAAATTCAATATGATAACAACAACAACAAGTTTCAAATAACTTGTTTATCTTCACATAATATGGCTTTAACCTTTCAAACATTGTTTGCCCAATCTTTATATGAGGATATGTATTACAAAAGTTCATATACATCTCAAGTTGTGTTATGTCTAGCCAATGTTTGATATGATTTTCATAAATACTAGGCCCAATCCTGTGTCTCATAACATCTCTAGTATTTGATGATGGACGAGTCTAATCATGCCAAAAACTTGAGATCAATTTCGTAACAACATCTTCAATCCTATCAGAATGGGGAGCTCTACACATAATTTCCCAATTGCCTTATGAAATCTCATCCAAAAGCTTTCTCTTTTTCTCATATTTTATTAATGTGGTTCTACTATAACCAATTTCAGCCGAAAGTGCAGACATTTTTCTTTTTCTTGCAATATCTTAATTTACAATAGACATCAACATCACCCTTCTTATAGTGGCCTTATCCACTGATCGAGATCCTTTTCTAATGGAATCTAAACCCTTTTTAACATTTTGAGCAATATCCTTTTGTAATCCCATGTGTTTCTTCTTATTTGATGCCGAATGTACACCCAACAATTGTAATGACTCTTTCAGCTCATTATGAAGAAGTAAATGTGATAACAATTGGGTTTTTTCAAGTGTTTCAAGATGATTGAAATGATCATTGATTATTCCATTTATAGATTTAGTCATTGACCTCTTTCTCTTATTATAAGGCTGGTCAACATAACATTTCAATTTCTCCATATCCATTTCAAGTAAATGATCTAAATTTCTATAAGAAATTTGTTTCCTTACCTTTTCAGCTAGTTTTATATGCTCATCCATACCAGTAGAAGGAAGTGATCTTGACCCCTCTCCAACATGCATGATTTGAACTTGGGCCTCCTCCCTATCTTCAAAGTCCATGTGTTCTTCAACAAATTCATTTGATCCAATATCTAGATTTGGCTCGACTTTAGCATGAGAACTTCCTGCTTGTTGAGCCCTTTCTACATGTCACAAAATATTTTGCAAAGAAAGTGAGAGATGATGCTATATAAGTGAAGTTTATGTATGCAAGCAAACAAAGTGATAAGACATGATGCTATAAGTGAGAAGTTTCAACTAGTTTTATATGCTCATCCATACCAATAGAAGGAAGTGATCCTGACCCCTCTCCAACAAGCATTGTTTGAACTTGGGTCTCCTCCCTAACTTCAAGGTCCATGTGTTCTTTAGTGGATTTGTTTGATCCAATATCTAGATTTGGCTCAACTTCAGCTTGAGAATTTCCTGCTTGTTGTTTGAATTTAAGCAAAGAAAGTGAGAGACTACGAGCTATTTAAGTGGAGTTGAAACAAATAAAATCAAATATTCTTCAACTTAATAATTCCATGGAACAAAATCAATTCAAAATAGATGATAAGGAATTTAGGTAATGTCTATGCAAGATGACTATTTTTTAGTATTAAAGTTTCCAAGTTAAATCTAACATGATTTTCATAATTGGAAATATATTTATAAGGAAAACAAATTGAGGTGTTAATAAAAGTCCTAAACACACACTTGAGAGAGAGAGAGAAGAAACAAGTAATGTAAATCTTGTTTCTTTCTATGATAATTTTCCAAGTTTTGTTCACGCCTCTTATGTTCTTCTTCTTTTGACAATTTTCATTGAGACACATTTTTTCTTTTTCTTTGTTGTCCCATTTTCTTCTTCAAGTTAAAGATGACTCAAAACAAATCCTCTACCAACTTAGTTAAATTCTCCTCAAAAATTTTCCTTGATTGATAAAAATGAAAAGTCATCTTCTCCAATATTTGCCTCCTTGATAAATGTGCAAAAATCTCTTCTCCAAAATCTGCGCTCTTAGTGATATAAATGTGAATTAATCTTGCAACTTGATATGGAATAATGAAAAATAAGCTTGTATTTATATGCATATGGGAAAAAAAATTAAAATCTAAATGCATTCTAGTGTATGGAATAACTAGATCCTAGTTTAAATGAATCATGTTAAATAATGGTGTAGATTAAGAGATTATTTATGAAATAATTTAACATAAAATTTTATCACTTAGAGGGAAAGTGTTTGAAGGATGATATAATTATAAAAGGAATGTTCCTACCTCTTCTTTACAATTATATTTTGTTCTCAACTCCTCAATGGTTCATGTTGCTTAAGTCATTTAAAAAAAAATAGGAGTTTTGTGTACCACAAAGTGATGCACTTTATTTGTTCTTATTTTGTATAAGATTTTAATTTCATCATTTTTATCAAATTTTAAAACTAGAAGAACATGTGCATTAATAAATAGGCTTGTACATACACTCATTTATAAAGTATCATTAGTTTACTTGCTTGGGAGTCATTTATTTTATAATTTTTTATTGTTTACTATAAAATTCAAGGGGTGTGTGTGCAAAAAAATTATTGTGATCAACACAAATGAACTTAATTATAAAGTGGCATTCATTTTCTAAAATTCTACTAGAGATCAAATGTATATCATATAAGGAAATGTAAGTTCTAAGAGATCATCAAATAAGCAAATGTATGTATATTGAATATAAGCAAATGTATACCTATATCATATAAACATGTAAACATAAGCAAACACATACATACATGTAAATAGATTCAATGTATAAACATAACATGTTATAAGCAAAGAGGTCATCAAATAAGCAAATGTATGTTAGAGATCAAATGTATATCATATAAGCAAATGTAAGTTAGAGATCATCAAATAAGAAAATGTATGTTAGAGATCAAATATATATCATATAAGCAAATGTAAGTTAGAGATCATCAAATGTTGAATACTAGAGATCATCATATAAGCAAATACATGTAGTAAAGATCATAAATCTAGTGCAGGGCCTAATATGAATGTCGACTCTACCGAATCCAATTCATTTGAATGTAGAGAACCCCGCCTAATGGATGTGTCATTCAAGAAATGAAATTGTGTGCACAAAATGTGTTAAATACATATAATATATTAAATAAATTTTAAGGAAAGTTATTTTAAGAATGTATTTGTATTTTGGGTCTATCTAGATCTTATGTGTATACATATACAAAATAGGCGTATGCAATCTAAAAATTCACATGTCCAATCAAGGTTGAAATCATCCGGTTTTAGAGTCACTGCCGATAAAAATAACCATTTGGGACCTCAAGGCTAGGAGCGACATGAGGTAAGTCCACCTACAATATATATACATATATATATATATCAACACATGAATATCTAGTTAAAACTAAAATTTAAAATAATTAAAAAAGAATTGAAACATGCACATGCACATCATCTGATATCAAATGACCTAAGTCCTTTGAAATGGTTGTCTCCACCATATCAACCAAACGATCAAGCGACGAATCAACATCTACATCCATCTAATATGTCCCATGTCGTGCCATAAATGATGAGTGAAGAGGACTATGTAGGTGAGATGGCATTGACGATGACGAACCAAGACCAATCAACATCTTTATAAAACCCATAGTCTGTGTAGTTGCTGAATGATCTGTAGGTGGATCCTGACGCGCACTAGTTCTGGGCTGAGAGTGATGGGATCCTGGATGTGAACGAACTCCATGTGCCAAACGATCTCTGACATGCTCTATACTGATCTCATAGTCTGATGTGATGAATACATATGCCTTGAAGACGTCCTCAGCCAAACAATGCAAAGTCCTGCGTGCGATATCTCTTGTAAGTCCATCAAGCTGTGTGGGAGTAGGGATGCCCGACATTGTAAAAAGATCCATGGTGGTCCACTATGCTACAAATGGCGTGGATCGGGAACATCTAGACATCAAATATTGACCTACATGATCCTAGTGGTGGCAGCTGCAATGTCACCTACAGTGTTAATTGCTTCCTTCTGGGAAGCAACGACAACCTCATCTACTATGGGGGCTAGAGCTGGGGTGAGAGTAGGAGACCTCTCACCAACCAATACCCTAAACACTGGGGCTAGTCTATCTTCTTGATGATACGTGGGCCTATCGGGAATCCTGCCATGCCCCTGACCAACATATGGTGGAATGTCCAGGTATTTGACTTTGAGGCCCAAATGGACCTTAGCATACAACTGCTGAAAAAAACATAATGGAATTTGGTCATTGTTTGGATATTGACCATGTGATGCGAGAAATCACGGGTAGATCAATGAGGCCATAGTATGATCCACACATCTAGTGACCCGATATCCCCTCACCTTATGTTGATTTTGATAGAATGGAAAACAAGTGTTTTTTTATCATTTATTTGGTCACAATATCCTGTATTTGTTTAAGGGGAACTTCACCATGTATTTTTTCCCACATGCGGGAAAGAATAGCAGCTACTCTATCAGAGGAATATGCACTAGTATGTCCAAGTTCATCTCTTAGTTTTTCTAAGCTATGTAATATTGACATGCAAACTTTTGAATGTATCCCTGTGTTTGCATCGTCTACTAATGAGTCTCTTAATTTCTTAATCTCATTAGTAGTATTTGCAAACAAAGATTCTGGAGGTGGATGTGGAACATCTACATTTTCCCTGTTACATATGTATGTACACCTAAAGGAGCAATCAAACCTTGGTAAATAATATATCTAGATCTAGGGAATAGAAATCTAAAATAGTTCTAAATAAATTTACAAGTGTGCACATTATATATATATTGAACCTATAGGTTGCAAACATATATAAAATATGCATCTTAAATTAGATTTGTATATGCAAGACAATATCCCTAGTAATTTGAATGCTACTTGGGATGACGAATAGAGCATTCACTAGTTCAAATAATTCATCTAATCATCAATAATATTTTCATACCATTAACAAAAGAATATTCAACATCTATCGTAGTTTTTAATAATCAAAACATTCAAATTACTAGATTGCACACAAAACATAATCTAAAACAGTTCTAAAATTTAAATTTACAAGTGTGCACTCTAGTACAAAATGTGTCATTAATGACTTAAAAAATCTTGATAAAGGTTGCATCTAAGATTTATTTCCTAGAACTAGTAATAAAGGGAAAGCATCATTACTTAACATTGGTGGTCATGTAAAATCAATTTAATCATTATTGAAGGTACAAATAAGAGAAGAAGATGAGAGAGATGATAATCTTGTAAATATATTTTCTAAATTATTGAAGCAATATTTTGATGAGGAAACCAAAAAATTAGAAATAAACTTCCTCATATCCATAAAGAAAATTTGATAGGAGGAAGGGACATGCACATAATATTTATCATGAAAGTTACCATACAATGCACAAGAACATGATACTAAGGAATAAAGGTTTCTTATAAGTACACAACAAACCTAGATGAAGATTTAAACCCAATACAAAAAGAAAGAAATAATGAAAGAATAGGAGAAAATGAAGATTTAATCTTTGTACATATTTTTTCTATTACCTCAAATCTTCCACCAATATAAATTGAATTAGTGATTAATCAAAATACTAAAGTTTAAAAAATTGAAAATTGAATAAACATTAATACCCTTCACTTTCACCTAATTGAATGATTAAATTGATCACATAATTTAAGTTTTAGTGAATATAATGAGGTCACATCTCAAATCAACTATCAATTACCTAAATTATCAACTTTTTGAGAAATTTTGTGATTTTGTGAATTTGTGACTTACAACAAGAATAAAGATGTCAAAAACTACTAAGGTGATATTCTTGTCGTGTCATTATATTAAAAACCCATATTTCACCTGGAATAAGATCATTTGTATGGAATATTAGGTATCATAGATGAAGAAAATGTGATTTCTTTGTTTGGTCTCATCTACCATGGGTATCTTCAAATTTTTTGATCATTCCTCCTACTAACATTTTGTCTAATTTTATCTCAACTCTTGTTTTGACATTGAGGTTTTAAGTTAATATTTTATTTTCCTTTATGGTTTGGATCCTTCTTTTAGTTCTTAATATTTATCTTTTTCCATTAATTTAACGCTTGAATTTAGTTACAAATGGTCTACACACCTATTCAAAATATTCCATTTCATGAATTTTATGGGTTTACCTTATCTTACATGCCAACTTGTCACAATGTCCTACTCTTGAAATTAAATTCCTACAAGAAATTAAGGAACTTGGGATACCCACCTCCCAATGGTCTTGGAATGGATGTGCATTTAGATGGAGAAGGATTTCAAAAGGATCATGGTACTTGTGGACCCATCAAATGCATGATATATAACACATGAACTCTATTTATGAAATTTGGTCTTTAGTTGTTGGCTTCTAGTATGAATGTGATTTATAAGGTGGAATTCTTAGTTGAGACTCTCAATCTTCCATTGTTGGTTTCTAGTGTGATTATACAATATGAGCCAAGTATTAATCTAGTGTTAATTCTTGAAAGAAGGTATATATTATTCTCATCTTAATTTTCACACAAAGTTGTCTTAGTCAATTTCTCATATGAGTTCCATATTTGTAAATTTTTCTTAATATAAAAACATTTTATTTCATTAATTAACCTATCTATTCTATGTTACAAAGGATGCTTTTATTTTAAATTATAAGTATATAATTCAAAATTAACTAGTAATTCAAGATAGAGTACACACAATATTTAGTTAAAATAAAATAATATTCTTATTTCCATGAGAGTTATGTAGAATGGTAGCTTGATGTCTCAGAAATATTTCTTTGATGTACTAAATTTTGATCATTACATTATGAGTGAATCATCTCAATTATATAGCCAAGCACATAAAAAATTTATAGATTGGAAAGAAAAATAATCACACATTTATCATATTTTTATATGTATAAAGTTTCTACCATCAAAACTATTTATACTTATAGTTGTATAAAACTATAAATTTAATCATTATTCCTAATTTATTAGAATCAATCTAATAAAGTTTGACTTCATATTGTATGCATTAAACATCTCCGCTAATCCAACCATACATTTTATATACATGTTAAAAA
Organism: Sequoia sempervirens; assembly: GCA_007258455.2. NCBI lineage: Eukaryota > Viridiplantae > Streptophyta > Pinopsida > Cupressales > Cupressaceae > Sequoia > Sequoia sempervirens. Next base: position 35,300,434 of record VDFB02252616.1, read on the forward strand.
TGCCATAGCAAATACAGCTACAAATATGTTAAAGTATAATCAAACATGACCCGAATGTAGGATAAAGACAAGAGTCTTAATCTATACCATTATTTTGAGTTTGGTTTAATAAAAATTGTAAAAATGTATAATCCTAAAAAAAGCAATGAATAAACTAAGGATCATTTTAACAATGGTGAATTAGTGCCTAAGATTGGCCCAAAAAATTATAATATTCAACATTCTCATCACAAATGATATATGAAAACTAAGGATCATTTGGTTATATTTCATAGATTTAAAATTTGAATATTTATTTACTATAGCATTCATTACAATTAGATTTTTAAATAATATTGTAATAATATTATTTTGAATTTGTTTTGATAAGATAAGCAGGGAAGGGCCCTGATCCCATAATGACACGAACATACCAAAAAAGAGCAGCAGAGGTGGGAAACAACACCACCAACTTAACCAAAAAACAACATCAGATTGGCTCGTAGGCCCAAATTTAATAGCATAACCAGAGTCCAACCATTATCTATTAAAAACAAAAAGTTTTTACTAGTATACTTTAAACTATGAAGGCCATTAATTAAGTCCACAGTTTTCTAGGTGGTATTCCACCAAATCCTTTAGAGAATAACTAAATAGTCCCAGATAAGAGTAAAATGCATAAAACCCCTCAAAAAATAGAAAAGCAGCTAACCAAGCCATTAACTGGCTTTCTTTAACAGGTCCCTATACTCTCCTAAGAGAGCCACATATTCATGCCAGTCAGGTCCCTCTATTTCATCTAGCAGTATCAGGGCATCAAATTTCCCCTACTCCTTCAACTTTCTGGTAAGTTTCATTTCTCCAGAGGCTATGCCCAACATTGCATGTCGCATCAACTTGTTAGTGACTCTCATCAGAGTAACCATAACCTTTTCCATATCCTCGAATTGAACTTGTAAGAAAGTTAATCTAATTTTTAAAAATTCATTACTCAAATCTTTAGCTTTATTGTCCAATCCAAAAAAACTCGACATCCTATTCATTCCTTGCCTCAACCTTTTCCTCAAATGGCTCCGCTTGCTCCTCCTCTTCCTCTTTTTCCTCCTCTGAGTCGTCTTCCCCCATTTTGTAGGTTGTGTCCTCAAAATCCAAATCTTTGGAATCATCATCTTCCTGAGCCTTGAACTCCTCATAACTTGGGACCTCCTCCACATCCACAAACACTTTCTATTTCCCCTCTTTCTCTTTCGAGGCCACCTTCGCCAGACGGGACAAACTTCTTCCACCACTGCCACCGCTCCCCTGTCCCTGTAGGATTTCCTTAACCTCCACCTTTTGGTTCCCATCCTTAGATATATGAATAACATAACTTGGGTTTATATCACGTTTGGGTTTATATCACATTTGGGTTTCTTGGCTTTTGGTGGTTCTAATAGTAGGGGAGAGTTTCCTCTTTTTAGGGTTAGCTCTGGTAAGCAATACTTTGACATTCTTCAATTCCTCACTTTTCTAGGACTGAGGGGTAGAAGGATTAGACACATTTTCCCCTAGAGAGTTGCTTTTTGCTGGGATAAGAAGACGTCTCACAACTATAGCAGGAGGGTGGCGAGGAGGTGGTTCGTCAACAAGGGGTTCACCCACATTAGGGTTTTCTACCCCCCACGGTTCCACATTGTCCTCATCTGACTGGTTAGGATTCTCAATTTTGGCATTTAGAGGATTACCATGGGGATTTTGGGCCAAGGAAAATTTATATAGAGTGAGAATTAGACCCTAGTGGAGAGGCGGGTTGGCTCCTTTTTCTATATTAAGTTGCATATATAGAAAAGGTAAAAAGGTAGATATATGCGATCCCCATGTCTAATATGATTTAAAAGAGGAAAGTGATAAGAATGAACAAACATATAGTGACCTTCAAGAGTAAAATAGCGCATAAAAAATAGACTCACAAGGGAAAATGCAGAAAATTATCAACAAATCTTTGGTAATCAACTCCACTTTTTTTAGCAACCTTCAACCCAGAATTCTGCAATCCTGTGGCCTCAACTATGAAACAAGAAGTAACCTCAAATTTCATAGCACCTATACACCCTTCCTTTCCTCCAAGAATTAGTGATTTTTTTTGTTAAACGTTCATTATAGCCCTTGAGAGATTGAAAGAAAGAGGCCATTCCTGTGTTCTTGAACATTATCCAGAGGTCGCCATTCTATTTCAGAGCTTGGTAGTTAGGCGGTTCAGTTCTTGTTCTCGGACCTCCCATCTTACTCATATGCAAGTTCTTATGCTGAGATAGGCTTGTCTTCATACTCTCCCCTGCAATCTGCTTTCTTCCCTGACTATGGCTAGCGCTCAAAACCCAAATAGAATTTAGAACCGCAATAGAATGGCAATTCGAGAAGTTTCTTATTAGGGAAGCCAACTTCACATTTCTCGAATCCCAAAACTCATCATAATTTTTGTAAGCATTAACATCCATAATTAAATTCTTTCCTTTCCCCTCAATTGAAATATGTGAATAACTGATAGAGGGAATTTCGGCACGCATAGAAATGACAACCTTTATCAACTCCAAAATCTGCATGTGATTTTTGAACTTACACTTTAAAGGGAAATTAATGAAATTATCTCCCTCGAGGATCCTCCTATACTTGCATGTACACCTAAATCCATCATTACTGAGAAAGCTTGACAACACCACTTGGTACCTTTTCATCCCACCAACAACTAATTGTTCAGATACACGTTTGATATTCATCTACAAACTTTTCATTAAGGATGACATTTCTAAGAGGCGACGACATATTTCCATTTGTCCACCAAGTCCAACCCCTGCAACCCAAAGCCACACTGGCCACATAATTAGTGGCTTTATTCCCTTCCCTATACACATGTTGAACCCGACAGATAGTAAAAAAAAATTAATTACTTTACATCTATCTATAATATTTTTTATTTCCCACGGAGGAGCAACTTCATCATTTAAAATATCCACAATTAACTTGGAGTCTCCTTCAATGATAAAATTTTTAAACCCCAACTCCTTAAGAAAATTGAAGGCCCCAAGAGCAACCATGGCTTCTGCTTTGTTGTTAGAGTAGATTCCTAGGTTCACTCCAAAACCCATAATATAATCACCAGTATGGTTTCTCACTAGGCCTCCAACCCCAACTTGACCTGGGTTTCCTTTTGAGCACCCATCAAAGTTGCACTTAACCCAATCTTTTAGAGGACGCCAGAAAGTACCCATCCTATTAAGCATATTATACCAATTGAGATTGGTTAAGTCTCTCCTTATACCTCAATTTTGTTTTATTCTCATTTCCTTGTAATTTGGTCAGGTATTGGAAAAGTTGTATCTACCAGCCTCAATATTCTCCTTAATTTGAATTTTAATTATTTGAAACACCTCCTCGCTGCTTCTCTCCACTTCTCTAAAAATTCTATTGTTTCTCTCCTTCCATAAACCCCATGTAACAAAGGGAGGGACTTGATTCCACAGATCCAAAATTACATTATGAGAGAAAGGGCAGTTTGACCATCCCTCTATAAAAAGCGTCATTGAATTGGGAAACACCCAATCAGAAGACAACAACTGTAAAACATAGGACCACACTTCCCTCACATAATGATAATGAAAGAACAGATGAATTATCGACTCTTCTTCCTGCTTACATAGATAACACCTATTTTCCAAATAGAAACCTCTCTTGACCAGGTTGTCAATGGTGAGAATTTTTCCATGGGCAATAGTCCACCAAAAATAATTAATTTTTGGAATCAGATTCTTAACCCACACCCATTTCTAGAAGGGGTCTAAAGCAGCATCCTGAGCCCTCACCAAGTCTTCATAGGTCTTTCTAACTGAGAAACAACCTGAGGAGCTACTTTTCTAGAGCCACTCATCCTCCCTTTCTCTATCAAACCCTTCGCCTCCCCAATCAAATTATGCAGGTTGGTGAGGGTTGGATCCCAGTTCACATGTCTTTGACCATGAAAATTATTTCTCCTTAACAAGGCATCAAACTCCTTCCATTTTGGTTCCTCCCTGTCCCAGACTATATAATCACTCACCTTTTTGCCACAAATTCTGTGAAGACTAAGCTTTAGGGGATTCAAATCCTCATAAGCAAACAAGGTAGCTTTTTCAATCCAGAGATCCTTCAAAAAATATGAATTAATCTCATTCCCTATTCTCTTCTTAGACCCCAACTTTATCACATTCCTTATCCTGACAAGATGGTTCCATAAGGCTGAACCTGAAGGCAGATCAAATTGAGAAAGAAAACAACCAGAATTTATGTTCCTCAAGTGCTTGGCTTGAAAATTTTTGACCCAGTCTTTGGAGCCTTCTAGAAGATTCCACCCAATTTTAGTTTTTAAGGCCTTGTTTAGCATATGAATTCTTCTCATCTCTAACCCCCCACACCTTTTAGGTCTACACACTTTATCCCAACCTACAAGAGGTAGTCTATTTTTTTCTTATGTTCCTGACCACAAAAATTTCCTCTGAAACTATTCAATCTTCTCCCCTATATGAGCAGGGATTTTAAATAGGGAAAGGTAATACACTAGAATATTCTGAAGAGAGGCTTTGAGGAGTTGGATTTTACCAGCCAAACTCAGGAGCTTCCCCTTCCATCCTGCTAGTTTATGTTGAATTCTCTCTAGTAATTGGTTCCAGTAATTATTTTCCAATCTCTTAGAAAAAAATGGGAGACCCAGGTAGGTGTCTGGAAATTCAGCTTCTTGACATCCCAATTTTTTTCACTCTATCCTTTATCTGTTGATTGGTGTTGAAAAAGTAAACTTTACTTTTATCATAGTTAATGCATTGACCAGAAACAACAACATAATCATTGAGAACCTATTTCCATAAGCCTGCTTCCCCCACTGAAGCTTCCACAAACAACAGGGTATCATCAACAAATTGTTGATGGAAATCAGGCCTGAGAGAGGAGGCAGCCTTAACACCCTTGAGAGCTTGTAAGTCCACCAACCTTTGAAAATTCCTTCCCATAAATTCAACAACAATAATAAAAAAGTAGGGAGAAAGGGGGTCACCCTGTCTGAGACCATGACCACAGGAGAAGAATCCTTGAGGAACACCATTTACCAGAACAAAATACATGGGGGATGTTACACAGGTAGAAATCATCTTAAGGAATCTTCCATCAATCCCAAATTTCTTAAGAACAACAAAAAGAAAAGGCCAGGATACCCTATCATAGGCCTTTGAGATGTCATTTTTGAATGCCATCCTAGGATTTTTTGAGTGCTGCATAGAGTGAATTATCTCATGGGTTGAAATAACAGTATCAAGAATGTTTCTGCCTTGCAAAAAACCTTTTTGATTAGGGGCTATCATTTTACCAAGCACCAGTTTGAGTCTAAACACCAAAATTTTAGAGAAAATTTTATAAACAGTATTGCAAAGGCTAATAGGTCTATAATGTTTCATTGCAGAGGCATCAATAGATTTAGAAATGGGAGCTATAAAGGTGGAATTTAAATTGCTCAACAACCTTCCCAATCTAAAAAAATCTATGGCAACATTAAAGAGATAATTTTTGACAATATCCCAGTAAGTTTGGAAAAAAGTAGGAGGGAATCCATCTGGTCCACGGGCTTTGAAGGCTCCAAATGAAAGAATAGCCTTTTTGACTTCCTCCATAAAACAACATTAGTCATCATATTTAAGTCTAAATCAGAGATAACATTAGGGATAACTTGAAGAAAATCAGCATTTACCTGGGGATCGTTGACAGGATTTAAAAGATAAGAAGAGAAGCTAACGACTTCCCTAGCAATCTCTTTTTCATTTGTCACAATAGAACCATCCTCTTTAACCAACGATCTAATTTTTTTTCTACCTCTGTGCTTGAGAGTAGATTGGTGGAAGAATTTTGTGTTCCTGTCCTCTTCCGTCAACCATTGGACTCTTGACTTTTGTTTCCAGAATATTTCCTCCTTTTTGTTTATCTTATACCATTGGGATCTCAGATCTCTTTCCTTTGCACTAATCTTTTCATCCACCAGGCCAGACTCCATAATATCCTTAACCTCTTTTAAAATTTTCCCCGAGGAATTTTTTAACACAAAGATGTTCCCAAATGTAAGCTTATTCCACCCTTTCACCTTTTGTTTAATTCTACGTAGCTTTTCAGCCAAATAGTACATAGGATTCCCAAGGATGGGTTCCTCCCACCACAATTGAACTAAGGCAACAAAATCTACATGGAGGCACCACATAGCATCAAATCTGAAAGGGAAGGGGCCCTTATTATGATCCATTTTTTTTTTCAAAACCAAAGCATTATGATCCAATCCAGACCTAGGGAGAGCAGAGAGAGAAAGGAATTGGTCCAGATATCCCAATTAGCGGAAATCAAGAATTTGTCCAATTTGACTTGAATTAGATGGCTTCCATTCCTCCTGTTAGACCAGGTAAACTTAGTGCCTTGGAGGGGAATATCAATAAGACCTGTCGAGTTAAAGAATTTAGCAAGCTCCATCATACTATCCGAAAAATAATCCAACCCTCCTAACTTTTCTGAAGGAAGGAGAGGAGAATTGAAATCCCCTCCCAGCATCCAGTGTTCATTACTCCTATCAGAAATAGCTTCACTTAGCTGTTCCCATATCAAAACTCTGTCTCTGCTAGAATTAGGGGCATAGATATTTACAAGATTCCAAATCTCTTGAGAGCCAATATCTTCCAGAGTAATCTTAAGGTAATTCTTACTAGTTGAACATAAAGAGCCTTTCAATTTAGAGGGATTCCAGAGGGTAGCAATACCACCCGACGTACCTTTTGCTTCACTAACAAAGAAATTAGCTCTAGGCCAGATACTAACAATAGCTTTCTCAAAGGTTTCTTTCTTCATCTTCATTTCTTGTAAAAGGAGGACATCAACTTTGTTATCCAAAATATAAGACTTAACCAAAAATTGTTTATAGGGGTTATGAAGGCCCCTAATATTCTAGGAGATGTACTTCATTAAAAAGCAGTAGCACCCCCACCACCAACACATTCCATCCCCCATACTACTTTTTCTTGGGCTTCGATTTGGCGATCGAGTCCAAGGTTTTCTATTTTCCTATAGCCACATCCCTTATAGTATCTTTCAATCTTGATTCCTTTTGGGAGGGTCTTCCCACCTTATTTCCCCCTCCAACATCTAGTTTCTTCTTCTTTTTTCTTTTTGTGGTGGCTTGTGACCATCCCTCTTCATCCTCCTTATCACTTGACCCTTGAGGAAAGCCAAGAAGGGACAATGAATCGCTTAGATTTTGAGCACCAAACTGAGAAACAAGATTTATCTCCTCTAGAGACGGGGATGTTTCATGGAGAACATACTCTCCCTCTTCCAATACTTCAACAACACCATTTATCTGCTCCTTAGCCTTCAGAACCTGGACATTTCGCACCAACAAGGGGTCCTCAACTTGGACCTTGTCCTCCTTAGCTTCAACGTGAGGGACAAAGACAACCAACGCATCTAGATCCTTATCCTTTAGAAGGGGAATGGACACCTTCTGGGGGGAAGCAAAAGAGGGCTGCACTTCAGAGTCCATAGACTTAGGTGACATGTCCCCTTCTGACCTCTTACCCTTAGCTTTTGAGTCTTCACCCAGAACCACGCAAGAGTCTATAAGATGACCAAACCTCTTACAATGTCAGAAAAAGAGGTGAGAATTTTCATACTCTAAGGGTTGGGTCCAGTTACCAAACTTAGACTTCAGCAAAATAGAAGAGGGCAAAATCGTGTTAACAACCACATTGGCGCAAATACGAGCATACACAAGCCTCAATTTCTCTTGGGTGATTTTATCGATGGCCAAGAGACTCCCAAAGGAGTTCGCAATACCCTGTAAGATTCCTTTCTCCTAGAACTCAAAGGGAAGCCCCGAAAGGTGAACCCAAGTTGGTGCAGAAGCCCCAAAATCAGCCGATAGGTCAAATCCTGCTTTCCATTTACAAAGAGAGAAAGTTTTTATAACCCGGGTCAAAAGCCCAAGGACCCCCAGTTAAAACTTTCAACATATCCTCATAAACCACAAAAGAGAATAGAAAAATACCTCGAGGCATTGCTTTTATGGAAACACTACCTTTAAGGTTCCAGGTGGAAGCAACCTACTGACGAACTTGTTCAATATTTGGCCTAAATGCCAAGAAATTTCCAACCAAAGCCATTTTGAGGTTATCCATTTCCTTTAGCAAAAGGACCTCAGGGACATCGACTTCCCAGCCAGTAACCGAGCAGGAAGCAAATTCCTCAAGTTTTTTAGACTGGGTTGGCGAGTCAGACCCCAGCAACTTGTCCATGTAGGTGGCCAAAGCTTCCTTCGAAAAAAGGAATTAAGCCCAAACAACAGAGAGAAGGGCGACTTCCCAAAGATTCCATTAGTCTTTTCCACAGGGGAAAGGATAGCAGTACGAGCAAAAGGCATCTTACCTAAAGCGGCCAAACTAGCCACTGCCACTACTGGCCCAGCGCCAGAAGAGGGGACAACATCCTTGGAATGGGGAGCCTTCCCGCCTCCCCCCCCGGAACAACCCATGAAACAGACAACGCAAAATAGTGTCAGAAATTCAAAAAGCAACCAGCGTGGGAAAATTGCAGAGTAGAGTCGAGAGCTTATATAATAATAATGTCTTTGAAATTTGTTATGTGGATTTTAATGTTGTTTTTTAAATTTTAGAGTAAGTAGAATCTAATGAGAGACCTTAAAAATATTCAAGTAATTTATGTTTGCCTTAAAATTGCGATTATTGAGATTAAATAGATAATTGATTGTATTTTGATTTCAAAATTGGAAATAGTTTAAAATTATAGAACCATATTATCCTTTGATACAAAAAGCTATGTCAAGGATTATTTGTATCTTCCTCATAATTATGTTTCACATATTGAATATTTTAGGGAGGATTGTGTGGATGATTTGGAAGTTGAAGAAAAGATTGGTTGAGATCGACAATGAAATATAGGTTGGATATTTTGATGTACTCCAAAATCCTAAGAATAGAGAAGATGGTGAGTCATATTTTAATAGACCTTATCTTCACTTCTTCTATTCAAATGCAACCTCTCCAGCCAATATATTGGATTGCAAAATATGTAATAGATATATATGAACTTACTCCTAATCCTCCTCCATTTATCCCACCATTAGATATGCATATTAGTATTCACCTACTCAGGTCTTATGAGACCCTAGGTGGCTTTGTGAATACATCAAAAATATTATGCATGATGTCTAAGATTTTAATTGTAATGGATTGATATATTCCAAGAATTTATAAATGAAGTATATTCGGGTAAAAGCACAAAGTTGTGTCACACTTTATAAAGGAAACAACCAACGCTGATCCAACTTTTAAACTTGAATCACTAAAAAGTGGCATATATGTTTTGAATTTTGAAATAATGTAAACTAGTAAAATATGTATTTTTTAGTATATTTTATGTTTATATTTTTTAAAAATTAAAAATTTATTTTAAACTAGTTTTTAATAAATTAACACTATAATTTAGTTGTTGATAAAATGTTGAAAAATGAAGTTGCATGGGACGTCAAACTTTTTAGTAAATTTTTTCTTTCAAATTTTTTGTGTATTTATAACTTGAAATTTTAGTGCATGGATATATTTTTTTCCAATTCTGATAAATATATATTTTTAAATAAATATTAAAATGTGCGTGAATCAAAAAACAATTGTTTTCATCGGACGTCAACTTTCATATTAATTATTTATCTAAAAAAAAAAAATACCATCTTGAAATAGAATCTTTTATCTAGTGCATCATAATTTTTTCAAATTTTTTAAATAAGTTTTAGTATTTTTCCTTGGCATAGTAATCAACCTAATATTTTGTGCTAATAGCCTACTTTTAGTAAAAATAAAAAATAAAATATAAAAAATAATTAAACTATTAAAATAAATATATTTTTGAAAACTAAACTTATGGATCTACAAAAGGGTATTTTTATATTTTAAAAAAAAAATGTTATTTACATTAGCAGGAGTTATTGAAACTTCAAAATTTTCAAATAATTTGTTTTTTTGGTAAATTGGACTCAAAGTGGTGCTCCATATACTTTTAGCCAACAATTTTAGTTGAAAAGTTGTGGAAGTATCTAACTTAGCTAGAATGAATCATACTAGATCATATGTTTGACCAAAATTGATTTTTAGTTAGAAATACTTAAATTCTGTTGTGTTGATAAGTTGGTTGAAAGTGTGACACACCTTTGTGCTTTTACCCATTCATATATATGTATTTGTTTGAGTGTTTAAAATTAGTTAAAAAATTTCTTTGAGGGATTTATGCAAATATGACATCTTAGAAAGATAATTTCATGTCATTTTGGTGTATTTCATAACTTAACTTTTAATTTATCATTTATGGGAATGACATCTTTGAGAAGTTTATAGAAGGCCATAGATGGCCCACTCTTTGAATTAAATTTAGTTATGAATTTGTAGTTTTTTGGATGCACATTTAGATTTAAATTTGGAGAGATATTTTGGTGAGGAAAAATATCTAAGAGTTACCACATTTTATAAGTTAAAACTTACCTTATTTACTCAAAATTCCTTTGTGGACTCTCTTCTTTTCTTTGAATAAATGGAAACATGTTAAAAATCCATTAGGTCAAGCAATATATATTAGATTCAACTTATTTAGCCAAAATGAAAGGTTAAGAAGAGGGGTTGCCTCTTTTGGGATTTGATTATTATATAATTTGAGGATCTTGAGAAGAGGGAAGTGAAAGAAACCAAGAGGGTTTGGATTGAGAAGGATTTGGTAAAGCTTGTGAGAATATTGGAAAGGGTGTTCTATCAACATATCAAATCTCCTTGGATTTTAAATTTTACTTGAGATAGTTCTCTTGTGACATTTTATTCCTTTCCTAACTCTACCTTTCTATGAAAATAATGGTGTTATTATTTTTATGTTATTTTCATGTTTGTTAAATAATATGATTATCACAATTGAATGAAGCCTTAAGATTTTTGGCTAATTTCCTCTTTGTGCATATTTAAATTTAAAATAATGAGCAAGTCTTCTTTATGTTCTTTAAATGGTTTTTGTGACTTTATAAGGGTCTTTCCTTTGGATTTAAGCTTTCTTTCCTTATCTAAGACCTTTATTCAGATCAAGAGAGATATTTTATGTATGTTTGAGGAAGCCATATGTGTACCTAACAAGTTCTTCAATGTTGCCATAAATTAATCTTGAGTGTGTATGTGTATGGATCCATCGTTACAATCTCTTAACAAGCTGGGGTGATTATGGAGATCATTCACATTGTTCAAGGGGTGGCTTAAGTCTCACTAGCTTGGCACATGGTAGCTTGCAAGCCATGAAAGCTTGGAAGTCTTATCAAATAACATCAATATTAATTATGATACTACAATTGTGTTTCCTCCTTTAACTTTCAAATCCCAAATAGTTTCATCTCCTTCCCCATGGCTTAAAGAAATTGTAACAAATAAAAGAAAAAAATATCGAGTATATGAACCAAGTTTTAATGTAGTATCTAAATTGCTAAGAGCTACTCCTCAACTGAATAAATCTCATACAAATTCTTGGTTGATGTTTGAATCCTTTGGTAACTAGTTTGTAGAAATTAATGAACCCACAATGGATTAAATTGAAGAAAATATTGCCAATGTAGAACTAGGTCCATCTATGCATGAAGGAGATATTCACAATACCCAAATATTGGTTTCAAATTTGAAAAGGGTTTTATGGAATGCCATGATTCTAACATATGCAGCAAATGGGTTTGTTGAAAAGGCTTTAGAAACTTTCAAGCAAATGCAATTGGCAGTTGCAAAGACAAATTCTACAACATTTTAAAATGGGTTTGTTGAAAAGGCTTTAGAAACTTTCAAGCAAATGCAATTGGCAGTTGTAAAGCCAAATTCCACAACATTTTATGGGTTTGTTGAAAAGGATTTAGAAACTTTCAAGCAAATGCAATTGGTAGCTATAAAGAAAAATTTCACAGCATTTTAAAATGGGTTTGTTGAAAAGGCTTTAGAAACTTTCAAGCAAATGCAATTGGCAACTGTAAAGTCAAATTCCAAGCATTTTATGGGTTTGTTGAAAAGGCTTTAGAAACTTTCAAGCAAATGCAATTGGCAGCTGTAAAGCCAAATTCCAAAACCTTCACCCTGCCTGCACCAAAATGGGAGCTTTCAAATAGGGTATATAAAATTAAAATGGGAGCTTTGAAACTGGGTCTCATGAAATGCTATCATACGCACAAAAAAATTATGGAATGCTATGAATAAACATATGCACAAAATGGATTTGTTCATTTAGGGTTTAGAAACTTTCAAACAAATGCAATTCAAGCAGCCATAGAAAAATAAAACCAACCTTGAAAGCACTGTGGAGGTTGAAGGTGATGGAAATAGCTCGCTCAAGGTGGTATGTTGAAGATTTGCTCACGAATTCATTGAACGTTCGCCGCTTCACATGCTCCAAGTTCACATTCGCAAGACAAAAAGCATTGTCGGTTCAATAGTGACAATCTTTTAAAATGCCCTATTTTAGGGGTTTCAAACGAACACCCATTAAAATATTATAAAAGCGTTGGCGTTATAATGGTTTGAGCGAACTGGGCTCGAACTGTGGGGTTCGAGTGAATTCTTTAATGGGTTCGCTCACTATCTCATTTGACAGCAAAATCCGACGAAAATGTCCAACAAAATATGTATAATTTGATGTATCGTCGGGTGCTTGTAAAATTTGATGTGTAATTTTCAATTTTTTGAAAGTTTATCCCTGACGTTCGTCGAAATTTCGACGAACCTAGGGTTCGTCAAAATGTCGGCTATCATTTTCGTCGAATTTTCAACAAACATGAAAAGTAGAAAAAAATCAAATTGTGGCCGACATAAAGAAAAGTGAGTTCGTGCCTGATTTATTGCGACAATGTTTTGCTCTACTTGAGACAGTTTGTGGAGAACTAAGGATGATTTTCTTGAGAAAAATCAGAAAAAATTCAAGAAGATATCGCCAGGTTGAGGGTAGTCATTGTCTTTTTGCAGAATTCAGTTGTGAAGTCAGATTTGTAGTTCCAGGTTTGAAAATCATATTTTAAAGCAACATCTAATCAGATTTCATTTTAGAGGTTTAAGGTTTTGAGAATTTCATGTCCAGATTTTGTTGTGCGGAATCACCATAAGATCACAACCAAGGAACAAATTCTTGTGACTATAATTATGTGATCCATAACTATATTGGTCATGTGGCACAGTTGTGCTATAACAAAAATAGGATGCATTCATGTGTGACCCAAGCTTAATGTGGCTATGTTGTGATAGAAATGGAGGCACTCATATAATGTAGTTAATTCAGGTTGTATAATGTAGGTGTCAATTATAATTGGGTGCATTCAGGTTGTCTCAAGTTTAACAGGTTAGAATGTAATTATAGCATGATCGAAGAGTGATTACCTCTTGTTGCAATAAAGAGCCTATAACTCTGGTTGATATGCAGAGTGGTTGTGTTATATCAATTATGTAGTGCATTAAAGCACAACCCATGTTTAATGGGCTATTCTAGAGAGTGATCAAGATTTTCTAAACCTTATGAATGTTACTTGACATATATTTGCATAATCTTAAATTTCTTTAGAGGCTTTTGAAGTATCAATGTATCCTATATAGGGTTTAGAATGATTTCTTTTAATTAAAAAAATAAAAAATGATGCATTTCCCTGTAATTAGATAATGTGGAGATCTCCTAAATCTGCCCCAACACACTATCATCTTTGGCACTGTATTCATTACTCCGGCTACTAGGGTTTTGCATTTGACATCTTTAATATCTTTATGACCGTGGCTTTTAAATAGATCTCAGTCTTTTCTTTAATCCTTTTCATGGTAACCCTTGAGTTCCATAATCCACCTTCAATCTCTTCTAAGAACGGTGTCTTAATCTAGACTGCATAGTATGCATATAAAGCAAGTCCTTCATACCTGCCATTGTTCCAAACCACCACTCACTGCCTTGCTTAAAATGTTGCCTCCATAAGCACAATAGCATGTTTTAAAATCATGGTTGCTAGTGATTGACCATTAAGGTCACCAGTTTCATCATGAAGATACAATGAGATTTTTATCTTCAAACTCAAGGAATTATGGAAGATAACATTGTGAATTGTTTGTTGTGTACGATTCAATTTTCTTGCCCATTTACTGCTTTGCTAACTTCCTTTAAGACTGGGTATTGCACCCTCAGCTGCAATCTCAAACAGCTCACTCACTATCACTTGAAGATTCCTTTCATGGGCATCCTTCTATAAAATCAAACTGTGCCCTATAGACTACCTACTTACTACAGGGGACTCATTGTTTCATGGTATTGTAGTTCTTAAGATCCTTCAACCTTATTGACACTACTTCATGGTCCACAAGGTATTATTCACTATTCTCCAGTCTTTGATGAGTCTCAAAACATTGCTCAAACATGTAATCCACTACCTCCATTATACATTAATGGCTAAGAAGAAACAGTGAACCTATGATTACCAACTTTGTTACTTCATTTGGGCAGATCATTCTCGATTGCATTTCCTTGTCCTAACACTATCAAAAGCATTTGAAAACCCTTAAGATTAAGCCAAAGGGTAAAACTCTTTGTTAAAATCTCCACTTTACTATGCAAGGTTTGAGCTTTATTATCTTGTCACTGCTCAACCTCTTTTTGACTATATACATCTCAAGTATTTGTCATTCTTCTTACCATAGATTGCATTTACAAATCACTTTCGCTACATAGTGTGCTTGTTATTGGCTACAATCTTTAGATTGCAAGATTTGTTATTACCTACAATGTCTCAATCACTTACATTTATTGCAACCTCACTAATCCACTATAGTTATTATTTATGTTTCTACGGAGACCTAGGGTTTGTACCCTAATTATGCTCTTACCAATGCTTTTGTTGTTTTTTATTAGGGCTCTCTCAATGTTGGGGGCCCTAGGGATAAGATCATCATAAGAAGTAACACATTGCATCTTTAACTAAAAGGATAAATTTGTATTGACATTAGCAATGACCTGATTATGAATGTGACTCGGAATGGGTGCTTGCTCGCCTGGCTAAAAGCTACCTCCATCGTTGTAGGAAGTTTGCGATCAAGTGCAATATTCTTATTTTAGGAGTCTAACGGTTGGAAATCATAGTAAAATCAGAATTTAATAAGTTTTGGAATTAGCATTTTAAAGTGTTTTTTGGGGTTATTAACTTCAGACTATCTTCTCTTTTGCAGGGGTGGTTGCATGCCAAATTTTTTTGGTGTAAAATATCAGAATTATTAGATTATGTTACCTGTCTATGAATAAAAATTATTGGAGTGTGAGTTTGATATTTTTTGAAGATCTAAATAGTCAATCTTGGTAAAGAAAAATCATGTCAAATAATATTAGTCCAGAACAAAATGAAGAGACACTTGATAGATTGTGGGCTAGATTGAAAAAAAGGATGATGGGAAATGTTATTGTCCTTGCAATAATTGCAAGGGCTTAAAGACGAGACAAATTTTAATCACAACAGCTAAGAAATATTGTAGGCAGTATGGTCATGTTGAAGGGGGGCATGATTATCATCCATTGGTAAGTTGTTCATTATATGTGTTTATATTGATTGAATTTGTAAATATTTATATCATTTTAACATTATATATATATATATAATCACTTGATCATGATCATGGTTTATTTGTGTCTATCATTATTATAAAGGTGGGGTGCCCTAGGGCAGATGATATGAATTATCACGGCCCAGAGAATGTGGTTTTGCAAGTGGACAAACATGGAGCTGTGAATATCAAAGATGAAGTTAATGATCCTATGGAAGAAGATGATCATGCACTAGAAAACACAGTTGAAGATGATGGTACAAATACATTGATCCATGACACATTTAGTGGTAGAGCTGATCATGATGATCAAGATGACTTTAATGATGTTCATAATTTACCTATACTTGAGAAGGCATACGAGCCCCATTATGAAGGATCCCAAACAACTCTTCTCTCTGTTGTATTATTGTTGTTGAACTTGAAGGTTATGAATGGTTTATCAAACATAGCAATCTCACGGATGTTAAGGTATGTCATATATATCATCTTTTTTCATCTATTTAATTATTGTTAGTTCATCACTAGTAAATAAAGGATGAAATATGTACGATTAATATTCTTTATATTAACAAATTATTTTTTGTTGTAGATTGATTGGTGAATTTTTGTTACCAGCATCAAATATTTTACCTCGCCCATACTGAGATTTATCTACCATTATGAAAGATATCGAAATGGAGTATCAAGTAAATAGATGCATGTCCTAATGATCATATTATATATCATAAACAATAGGAATTTTCAACAGAATGCCTAAAATGTCATATAAGTAGATATCGAACATATCAACTAACAAAAAAGATGTCTCGCAAGGTTCTTCGTTATATTCCCATTATTCCACGTATGCAATGATTATTTAGGTGCAAAAGCTTAGCGCAATTTATGGATTACCATGCATAGAATAGAAGTGGAGATGACATTCTTTGAATTCCTGTAGATGGTTCTGCATTTAGTGACATGGAAGAAAAATGGCCACACTTTAAAGAAGAACCTTGTAATCTCAAACTTTCATTGGGAGTGGCCGGTGTCAATCCATTTGGAGAGCTGAGATCTATTTACTCAGTGTGGCCTGTTTTTGTTATCAATAATAACATTCCTCCATGGATGTCAATAAAGAGGGAGTAGATAATGTTGCCAATGATTGTTCCAGGTATTCGTTTACATCAATTTTTTTTTAACATAGTAGCATCTCATTTGTCTTATTTATTGCATAATGACATATTTTTTTCATTCAATAGTCATGTACATTAATTTATATATATTGCAGTAAAATGGTTATAATAATTATATAATATTTATGTTCATTCAACTAGGTAAGTACCAAGTTAAAGATATGAATGTATATATCGAGCCTCTTATCAATGAGTTACTAAAGTTATGGAATGGCGTCACTATGTATGACATCTCTAGACCAATAGGACAAAGAGTATTTCAATTCCATGCAATGCTTGTATGGACAATTCATGATGCCCCAGGGCTAACACATTTGTGTGGTATGTTATAATGTTCGACTACACTTTAACAATATTTAATTTGATGAAGTAGATATCATGCATGTTTTTAAAATAATCTATTCATTATATATAATTAAAAAAATTGACATATTTAATCCAATTATATATGATCTTGCAGGTCTTCAAACAAAGGAAAAATTTGCATGTCCAATTTGTGGTCCAAAAATGAAATCTCGTCATTCAACAAGTTTAGGAAAGTAGGTGTTTGATGAGTATAGGCATTTCCTCCATAGAAATTATAAGTATCGAACTACTGAAAAACATATTTTCAATGGGAAAGA
>VDFB02252616.1:35317978-35451605 GCA_007258455.2 Sequoia sempervirens
AAGAGTTTGATAAACAAGTTGGGTCTAGTGTTATGGTAGTTGGGGAGAAATAGTTTTTTAAAACATTGAAGGATGAAGGTGGATAGGGATTTTCCTTAGTGATCAGATCTAAATCTACATCTACTTTAGGTGCAAACCAAGTTGAGGGTATACCTAGTGAGGTTCAAGCCTTGTTAGAAAAATATAAAGACATTGCAGTTGATAAGTTTCCAAGTTCTTTGCCTCCCATGAGAGATGTCAACCATCATATAGACCTAATCCTTGGTGCAAATTTTCCAAACAAGGTTGCATACAAGATGACCCCTAAACAAAATGAAGAGATAAGAAGGCAGGTTCAAGAATTGCTAGGTAAAGGATTAATAAGGGAAAGTTTGAGCCCTTGTGTTTTCCCTACTATTTTAGCACCTAAAAATGATGGGGATTGGAGAATGTGTACTAACTCAAGGGCAATAAACAAGATCACCATTAGATATAGGTTTTCAATACCTAGAATGGGGGATCTAATGGACTACTTGGGAGGTGCATGCTATTTTTCAAAGATAGACTTAAAAAGTGGTTATCATCATATTAGGATAAGAGAAGGAGATGAATGGAAAACTGCATTTAAAACTAATGAAGGTATGTATGAGTGGATGGTAATGCCCTTTGGACTGTCAAATGCTTCAAGTACATTTATGAGGTTAATGAATGAGGTTTTGAATCCTTTCATTGGAATTTTTTTTGTTGTATATTTAGATGACATTCTTGTGTTTAGCAAGACAAAGGAAGAGAAATTGCAACATCTTGATATGGTTTTGCAGAAATTGAATGAAGAGAAGTTGATGATAAATCTAAAAAATGTGAATTCATGAAAGAAGAGCTAGTGTATCTTGGTTTTGTGATCTCCAAGGGTTCATTGAAGATGGATCCCACCAAAGTAGAGGCAATTCTCAGTTGGCCAACTCTGAAATTAGTAGGGGGGTAAGAAGCTTTCATGGAATTGCAAGTTTCTATAAGAAATTTATCAAGAATTTTAGTCACATCTACTCGCCCATCATTGACACCATTAAAAAACATAAAAGGAAGAGATTTCAGTGGACTGATGAGGCAAAAGGAAGCTTCAAATATCTAAAAAGCAGAGTGGCTCAACAACCTATCCTTGCTTTACTTGATTTCAGCAAGGTTTTCAC
Organism: Sequoia sempervirens; assembly: GCA_007258455.2. NCBI lineage: Eukaryota > Viridiplantae > Streptophyta > Pinopsida > Cupressales > Cupressaceae > Sequoia > Sequoia sempervirens. Next base: position 35,319,148 of record VDFB02252616.1, read on the forward strand.
TGTAAAGTGTGATGCAAGTGGCTTTGAAATTAGTGCAGTTTTAAGCCAAGAAGGTAGATTGGTGGATTTTTTAAGTGAAAAGCTTAATGAAGAAAAAAGGAGGTATTCATCATATGATTTTGAGTTGTATGCAATGGTGAAGGCCCTTAAGAAGTGGAGACACTACCTTTTTCCCAAGGAATTCATTGTTTTCACAGACAACCATGCCTTGTAATTTTTGAATAGTCAAGATAAACTGAGTCATAGACATGTAAAATGGGTAGATTATTTGCAAAGCGATACCTTCACCATCACACACAAAAAAGGCCAAGCCAACAAGGTAGTTGATGCTCTAAGATGAAGGTCAATGTTGGTGCATGAAATCCAACTTTAAAGTGTGGGGATAGAAGCCTTGAAGGATATGTATGCTGAATATGATAACTTCAAAGAGGTATATTTTGTTTGTGCTCAGTTTAAAGAAGCTTTTCATGAGGAATTTTCTGATTTTCTATTGCAAGAAGGCTTGTTTTTTAAAGGTTCTCAATTATGTATACCAAGGTGCTCCATGCGAGATAATTTGATAAAGGAGAAACATTGTGGCAGTTTAGGAGGACATTTTTGGGTTGATAAGACATTGGATTAGGTAAGAAGGTTCTACTTTTGGCAAAAAATGCAAGTAGATGTTAGAAAATTTGTGGAAAGTTGTAAAATCTACCAAAGAGCCAAGGGTTTTACTTCTAATGTAGGAATTTATCAACCCTTACCAATACCTAACAGACCATGGGAGAGTTTAAGCATGGATTTTGTATTAGGTTTTCCAAGAACTCAAAGGGGTTATGACAGTGTATTTGTTGTTGTGGATAGATTCAATAAGATGGCTCACTTTAGCCCATGCAAGTGCACAAACAATGCTTCTCATATTGCAGGGTTATTCTTCAAAGAAATAGTTATAATTTGTGGTCTTCCACTAACAATTTTTTCAAACAGGGTTTCAAAGTTTATTGGTCACTTTTGGAGGACCTTTGGAGAAAGCTTGGAACTAATTTGAAATTTAGTACTTCCTATGATCCACAAACGGATGGGAAGACTAAAGTGGTTAATAGATCACTTGGAAAGCTTCTAACATTCCTTACAAAAGAATATGGACAACAATGGGACTTGGTTCTTCCACAAGTTGAATATGCTTATAATGATTCCATCAATAGAAGCATTGGGAAAAGCCCTTTTGAAGTGGTGTATGGTCTAACGAAAATAGGTGTATTTGAGCTTAGGGATTTGAAGGGAATGGAGAAGAGAAGTGCTGAGGGAGAAGCATTTGCAAAAGCCATGAAGGAGATACACCAACAAGTTAGAAACAATTTGCAAAAAAGTGTTGGAAAGTATAAAAAACATGCTGATTTGAAAAGAAGGAATGTACAATTCAAGGTGGGAGACTTGTTCCTTGCACATTTGAAGAAGGAAAGGTTGCCAAAAGGAAAGTACACCAAGTTGTTGATGAAGAAAATTGGACCTTGCAGAGTGGTCCATAAGTTTGGAGCTAATTCATGTGAGATAGAACTCCCTCCTGGAGTTGCTATCTCTCTTATCTTTAATGTTGTTGACCTACACCCTTTTAAGGGATTTGTGGATGCAGGTGCAGGTGTTGATGTAGATGTTGTTGATGAAGAGTGGGTTAGAGATCTACCACCTACTGAACCATTGAAGCTTGAAGCCATTTTAGACACAAAATAGGTGAAGAGAACAAGGCACAACGTCTATAATGAATATCTTGTGAAGTGGCAAGTCTTACCTCCTGAAGATGCAACATGGATGTCAAAAGCTGATATCAAGAAGCATGGAACATCAATACAAAAGCTGATCTTAGGTGGAACTTGAGATTCTTTTCTCTTTGGGTGTATGGTGCAGGGGCACCATGGAAATTTTGGTCTTTTGGTGTCTAAGCTTGAGTTTTGTTTTTAATAAGGTCTAATTGAGACCATTTTGATGTATTTAGGTCATATAGGGTCATTTAAGTGTGTTTTGTAAATGTTGTCAAAATGTTGCAAAAAGTTGCTTTGCAACTTTGCAAATTTTTCTTTGTAAGGAAGGTGAATGGTCATCCATTTGAAAATTGGTTGGAGACCATTGGTTTTTAGTTAGATGTGTTTAAAATGGCCTCACAAACTTTGAGGCAACACTTTTGAAGTGATTTTGGTGGACAAGCAATTGAAGAAGCTCTATTTTCTATTAAAATTTAGTGTTTTCCTATAGGTTTTGATTTTGTATGGCTCCGTACTGTTGATTCTTGATTTAAAACTCATGTGAAAAGTTAATACAGTGAATCTACTTTGATTTGGCTATAGTGTGATTGATTTTCATTATGAAATAAGGTAGTTTGAGGAAGTTTTCTACATACCGCTTGTAAACCCTAGGTTTAAGGGTTTGTGACTAAAAAATCATGGTTTGCAGTCCATTCCACCATTGAATCTTGGCCAAACTCGATGGAATTGAGGGGTTGAATGTTATTTTTTTTATTTTTGAAATTATTTGAGTAGGAGATGGAGTTTGGGGTAGATTGGAGCTTGCCCTAGCCTAACATCTTCACGTGTTACGCTTAGTAATGCTAGGTAGGATAGTGATTTTTCAAGACAACCAATTTTTGAGAAGTTTTGGTGATAAAAACTATAGATTGGGACCCTATATGATGTGACTGAACTATTGAAGTTGAGTTTTGAGATTTGTGTTGGAATTTGAGACACTTGCTTTGGAAAAGTGGCCTAATTTGGCCTTAGAGCAACGTAGCATATCTATTTTGAAGACTTTGGTCCAAAACAACCCTAGTCCCTATTTGGATATGTTGATAAGAAGCCTAATGGGTATCTAAAAAGGTGTTGGGTTTGAAGGTTGACAAACTTCTCTAAAAGATATCCAAAGAAAACAAGGTTTGAAGACCTACTAGGTGATATGGAAGATTGAGTGAGAACCACCATTGTTGGGGTTTTGAGACTTGAAGAAGTTGTGAAATTGTGTTGTATGAACCTACTCCTCCCTACTTTGCATCAAAAGGTCAGTTTCTTTTCAAATGTTTTAGCTGTGGAAAGATAGGTCGCTATGCTTCAAGATGTCCAAATAGAGTTGTGAATGACAAAAACAAGAACAAAGGTAAGATGATTAAGAAAATCTATTATGTTAAAGAGGATGCAAGTGTTTTTGATGATGAATCTGATTATGAAGATGATGATGATTAATGCTTGTTCATGGCTTTAAAAGATGAATCTGTTTTTGCTAACTTTGAAATATGTGTGAAGGAATGCCCTTCGAAGACAAAGGAAAGAATTGAAAGTACCTTGGTATTTGCTTTTCATGCTAGATAGGATAAAACTATTGGATCATTGACAGTGGATGCTCTAACCATATGATTAGAGATAAGATTAAGTTTGTTAGACTTGAAAAGTATGATGGAGGACTTGTTAGATTTGGCGATGATTTAGGTGCTACGATATGTGGAATAGGTTCAATCAGTTTTGATGGTAAGCATAATATTGATAATGTTTACTATGTTAAGGGTTTAAGGAATAACCTATTAAGTTTTGGAAAAATGTGTAGTAAAGGATACAATCTTTTATTTCAAATTGATGGATGTGAGATCAAAAAAGGGTCTGAAATAGTGATTGTTGTTGGAAGAAGGAAAAATGGAAATGTTTATCAGCTCAAGGGTGTTGATGGTCATTTCTTTATGACTCAAATTAATGAAATTTGGCTATGGAAAAAATAGATTTGTCACATTAATTTTGATAATCTAGTAAAAATCAGTACAATTCAAGCAATAAGCGATCTACCAAAGATTACAAAGCCTATCAATGTTGTCTACAAGGATTGTCAGATTGGAAAACAAACAAGAAGAATTTTCAAAGGAAAAGAACAACCTTCTACTAGATTATTAGAGTTGGTGCATAGAAATATTTGTGGTCCTACAAGAGTTAGAAGTATTCAAGGTGATAGGTATTTCATGCTTTTGATTGATGATTATTCTAGAATAACATGGGTACTTTTCTTAAAGAAAAATATAAATCCCTAGATGAGTTTAAAGCATTTAAAGCTATGAAATAAAATTAAATTGATATGAAGATCAAGAGTTTGAGGTCTGAAAGAGGTAGAGAGTTCACCTCTAATGAATTTAACATATTTTATGAGAATCATGGCACAAAGAGGCACTTGTCTTCCCCTAGGACTCAGCAAAATGGAGTGGTTGAAAGGAAAAATAGGACTGTTCAAGAAGTTTTAAGAACTATGATGAAAGAAGAAAATATATTGAAAGTCTACTGGATAGAAGCAATTCACACTTTTGTTTATATACTTAACAGAGTTCAAGCAAAATGAAACAACACAAAGACTCCCTATGAGTTGTGGTATAGAAGAATCCCTACTATCAAGTACTTCAGAGTATTTGGAAACAAATGTTATATCAGAAGAGATGAAGAAAACTTGGGAAAGTTTGATGCAAGGTCCGAAGAAGGAATATTCCACTAAAAGAAAATTCTACCAATGCTACAACAAAAGACTAAGAAATATTGTTAAGAGTGCAAGTGTCAAGGTTGATGAAGATTTTCAGAACTCAGTGGTGATAGATGGATATGAATCAAATGAGCATGTTTGTAGAGAAAAATAAAATGCTAAGGAAAAGGATGTACATATTGAAGAGGAAGAAGCTCTAGAAAAGACCCCTAGAACTGCTAAGTATGTGTAGAAGAATCGTTCTAAAGAACATATCATTAGAGACAAAAGAAAGGTGTGCAAACAAGAAAGAAAGATGTTGAAGAGGTAAATTTGTGTCTACTTTTTGAATTTGAACCTAAAATAGTGATTGTGGCATGCAATGATGAACATTGGATAAAAGCTATGGAAGGAGAACTACTATAGATTAAGAAAAAATAGACTTGGGAACTTGTCCCAAGACCTACTAATAAAAAAAAATTGGATCTAAGTGGGTATTCAGGAACAAACTAAATGAGGATGGAGAAGTGGTAAGTAACAAGGCAAGACTTGTGTGTAAGGGCTACTCACAAGCTGAAGGAATAGATTTTGTGGAGATATTTGCTTCAGTGGTAAGAATGGAGGTTATCAAGATGTTTCTAGCTTTATCAACACACGAGGATTTCAAAGTTTATCAAATGGATGTGAATTCTACCTTCTTGAATGGAGAACAAGAAGAAGAGGTATACATGTAAACATTGGAAGGATTTCAATTATCAGAAAAACCAAATATGGTCTACATATTGAAGAAGACATTATATGGATTAAAGCAAGCTCTTAGAGCTTGGTATGCAAGGTTGGGTAAGTATTTGATACAATAAGGATTCAATAAAGGTACCATAGATAGTAATCTTTACTTTAAAGATGAAAAATATCATATCTTGATTGTGCTTGTGTATGTTGATGACATAATTTTTTTGAGGTAATGTGCAAAAACTTTGTAGAAGAGATACAAAAAAGTTTTGATGTCTATGTTTGGGGAGATGAATTTCTTCCTTAGGCTACAAATCAATCAAACAAACAAAGGTATATTAATCTCACAATCAAAGTATGTCAAAGAACTATTGAAGGAGTTTGGAATGAAAGACTTTAAACCAATATGTAATCCTATGGTTACTGGTTGCAAACTGAGAAAGAATGATGAATCTCATAAGGCTAATCAAAGCAAGTACAAATTAATGATTGGTGGACTGCTATATCTAACTTCTATTAGACCAGATATCATGCATGTAATTTTTCTTGTGGGTAGATTTCAAGAAGATCCTAGAGATTCGCATGTTACAACAATGAAGAGGATATTTAGATACTTAAAGTGCACTTTGAATCACGGCCTATAGTATCCTAAGGATACTAATTTCACCTTGAGTGCTTACATAGATGCAGATTGGGTTGGTTGTGTGTGAAAGGAAAAGTACAAGTGGTGGTGCATTCTTTCTTGGATGTAGATTTGTATCATGGCTAAGTAAGAAACAAGATTTAGTATCTTTATCTACTGCAAAGGCTGAGTACATTTGAGCAGCATATTGTTGCACACAAATGTTGTGGATGAGGAAAACATTGAAGGATATCAGAGTAGTGTATGATGAACCAGTTCTATCTCTTGTGACAATACAAGTGCAATCAATATTTCAAAGAAACCAGTGATGCATTCAAGGAAAAAGCATATTTCAATTAGGTATCACTTTTTGAGAGAGAATCTTTTGGAGAATGAAGTGAAACTTGAATATGTATCTACAAAGGATCAAATTTTTGATAACACTAAGGCTCTTCCTAAGGATTTGGGGATCATTTCTCCTCTTTTAAACTAGATGCATAAGGATATGCATCAGTCTGGTGGATCTCAAGATTCATTCTTTGGTTTAGACTGATGTTGGTGGCTACCTCTCAAGGGGAGTAGGTAGTGGAATTGTTGGTTATTGCAGTTAGAAGGGTGTGTGTTGTCATTTGTGCAGTGGTTGTTGATTTGTTGCAATTTGATGTGTGATCCTAAGGGGGAGTATATAGAGCAGTAAAGGAAAGTTGTAAAGTAGTCGTAAGAAGGTTGATCAATGTCAAAGGGAGAGAATAAACAATACAAATATTTTATCCCTTTCCATTGATGTCAGAGGGGGAGAGAAAGTCATGTGAAAAAGAACAAGTTATTAGGGAGAGAGAAACAAGTAAAGAAGACATGAAATGAAACTAAATTCTGAATTTAAAATGCAATGATTTAAATTGCTTCCACAAATTAATTCCAAAACTTTTTATGCACAAATTTTAATATAATAAATAAAGCTCAAGTAAAGACTTTGAAATTAAATGCATATAATAAATTGATCAACAATTTCATCCAAATACATTCAATCATGCTGTAAATAAATTATTAATTCAAAAAAGGATTTAAAGGATTTAAAACAACTTTATTGCTCAGATAATTCACCAGAAATTAATACTTATCTTTGAAATGTGCAGAAGTAATCCCAACTATTGCTGGAATGGTCCTTGGTTCAGCCTCTTCCGTCTGTGAGTAGTCTGGGAGGAAAGCAGACTTGGCTGCTCTACACGAGTGCTGGTTCCACCGGAACAATGCTCAACACTCATGCCACAAAAACCATGCCCTGGCCAGGACCATCCTGAGTGCACGCACTTGTACCCCAGGTTGGACACCCACTGTAGGAGTGCCCCTTCTCCGTCCTACTCACAGCCTGCTAACCTTGAAACCCTATTCCCGCAATGTGCTCCACTTTATTTTCCTCTTTTTTTCATGCCTCAAGAATTTAGTTTTCACGGGTTTTATACAACACAAAGGGTAGTTCCAACCGACACACCCTTTTACAAATAATAATTACATCCCGTGAAAACTCTAATTATTATTTTATTGCATTTTCTTTCTAGAACTATTACATTAGTTCTTATATTTATTTACTTATTTACTTTTATTCTATTTTCTTTTTCTTTTTCTTCCACGGGGAAAAAGTCTCATAACAATTCTCCCCCTATTGTTTAGCTGCTGCCCTCAGTAGCTGGATGATTTTCTGCATCACACATACATATATAAAAAAAATAGCCTTTAGTTAAACAAATGAGGATATTGGTCTTTAATAAAATAAACATTTTCCCAAGTAGCACTATCATTATCACAATGACTCCATTTAACTTTTACTTCATTTATAACTTTTTCTTCTCTTAATTCATAGATATCTCCCTTTTTTAATTGTATTTTAAGTTAAGTAATTACAAGAAAGCATATATATATATTTTTTTTCAATGACAAGAGTTGTACATACATAAATATTAGGAATTTACAATCAAAGAAACTAATGGTAGTCTATGTGTTTACTCACATATATTTCAACCTTATCAATTTTCTCTCATGTTACCAATTTTCTTTAATATAGATATTTTAAATCTTATATATGTAACTTCAACATTAAATCTATAAAATTATTAAATCATCTCTTGAAATATCATATATCTAGTGAAACGACATACATATCTCATACTATGTAGTCAACTCATTGATGAACTATATAATTGATATACTTCAAATATATTCTAAGATGATAATCATGTATTCCGGACTACATGAGTATCCTCTTTTCCTATATGTCAAGTATAATTGAATGAAAACAAGTAAAAAGTATCCCTAAAAAGAGTTCATATCTTTCAATATATGCACAAAGTTATTGGGTTGATCAAGTCCAATAACAAGGTACAATAAAATAAAGCATGGTAATCTTTCTAGGTATCTTAACAATCATACATTGAGTACTTTCATAGAAAAACATTAGGTCTAATATTTCCTTCACTATTAACACAAGGGAAAATATTGGTTAAAAATGATAATTTGACTAGAATAGTGATGATTTGCATAGACTCATGTCCTATGATATGAGACACGACAAGGCCATTGGGACCTCCAAATAATCAATAGAGGCAATGTTGTTTAAAGAAAGCAACAAAATTCATTCAATAATTTCTTCTGTTATGTTTTCCTTCATGTAAGGAGGTTCATCACAATAAATCTCTATATTAGTGATCCCAATAAATCATACAAAATCCTTTTGTCACACTTCTCATGTTTTATCCACAAAGCAATCCAATATTTGTCAATATGACTAGGATACTATTATCTACCAAAATATGATTAGGCTTGAGATCTCTATAAATGAATTCTAACTTGTTAAGGTTTTTATGCACATTTATTCATAAATTTCTCCTATAAAATATATAAATTATACCCCTATATATGAAAAAATCACATGCTAGTTTGACAATCTCTATCTTTGTTTTATTTATGCCCTATATAGTATTGTATTGCATATCTGAAACCAATCATAAGCAATCACCCAAACCATATATCATGGTTTATTTGAGGCCAAGAAATATGTCTAACATACATAGTGTTCCCTAGCATAATAAAGTGGCTTAGTAATTATCCCTTTTTACAAAGGTTGTCTCTTATAATCATGAATCTCTCTTTTAAAAGAGTTTTCTTAAATATTCTTCATTACTCTATTTTTTATTTTATTTTAATTTAGGAACAAATATCTATTCAATAAAATAAATTAGGGTTATCTCTCCCCCTATAAAACTTCAACATGTTTTCGTGTTTAATCATAAAACATTATTCCATTCCAACTAATGTATTTAAACAACAAAATATTTTCAAGGTTCAAGATGTAGAGAAAAACTCACCTATGATTTTATATCCTATAAATATGTTATTCTCAACAATTTATTCTAAACATAATATTGTTTCTCTAAATTTAAAACATGAATCTAAGGACCTATGGGTTATGGGCCCACAATGTAAACTATATTATACTTAAGTGATAAAATATAGGTGTCACTTCTTCTTTACTTTTTTTTTTTTTTAAACTTGCAAAAGAAAACTCAAAAGATAAAAGGGTGAAACTAAGGTTTCAAAATGTGAATCAATTTAGAGGGTTAAATTTGCTGCCAGTAAAAATTTAGCGCGGAAGTCCCATACAATGTAATTCCAATTTTAGTCTATTAGTCTACTATAATTTTCTTTATATGAAGTAATTATTTGTATTTAATCCCTATCGTGAAGATGGAGGAGATCTGTGTTGGCTGTGACTTGGTTGTGAAAAACAAAAAAAAATAGTTTTTTTCTTTCTAGGAAGTGAATATTTAATTACAAACTAACTCTCCCAAAATTTATGAATGGTAATTAGAAGGTTAAATCATTAAGAAAAATAAATAAACAAATAAATAGTTTCTAATTATTTGGAGATCTACGTATGGAAGGTTTCTATTTTTCTCAATTCCAAAATAAATAGTTTATTAAATCTAGTAGCAAAAATGCAATGATAAGATTTAGTTATGAATTTACTATTTAGGGTGAAAAAGAAAACAAAAATTATTAAATATCCAATTTGAAGTTTGATGTAAATTCAAAAACCATAAGTTACTAAAAGTAAAATAAATGTAAATTCAAAAACCATAAGTTACTCCAAATAAAAGTAAAATAAAATAGGTTTGAGTGAAATTTTATTTTATTTTCTTTTTAAATTAATTTCCCGTGAAAATTTATTTCTTGATGAAATTATTTCTTACCTAATAATTTAAACTATTTTTCGGTAATTTATTTCTTTTCTAATAATTTAAACTATTTCTTCTCTAATTATTTCTCTATTAGTAATTCTTAATAGTTTCTTCGGTAGTAATTTTAAGTTACTTCTCTTGTAAATTGATTTACAATTAGGGGTAAAAGTTTTATTTGTTTAAGTAAAACATTAATTTTATTTTATTTTTACTAAGCACCTTACAATGGTAAAAAAATAAAAACTATGTACATCTATCATTAAAATTTGATTTACCTAAATTTATTATTTCAAATATTATCTAAGTGATATTTGTTATAAGCTCCCACAGTTTAATTTCAAACACAGCAATAGACTATTTTTTTTTTTGGTTTACCAAAATAATAACTATATCAATAAATTTACGGAGGTATTAATTTTTAGTTATTCTAAACTCACCATAAACGAATGTTATTATTATTATTTTTTTCTTTAGGGTTTAATTCAGTGTTCCACGGGGTTTCGGGGACGGGGACGGGGGGACGGTAGGGGACGCGTTTCGGGGACGCGGGGATAGGGGGTCTAAGTTTGGGGGCGGCAGGGGGACAGCGGGGGGACGGCGGCGGGAGGGCGGTAGGGTGCTGAAATACATATAGTACTTGAAAAAATAGTTATAAAAAGATGTATAAGTATAAGAATTCTACATCTTGGAGACAACTAGGAGTCCCCTATATGTCTTGAGGATACCCCAGCATCCTCAAAGTCCTAGCAGCATCTTGGAGATAGCGACATTGGTGGTGGGATGGTGGCGCTGGTGGTGGGCTGATGGGGGGACGTCCCCCCCAAGTCCCCAAGTCTCCGAGACGTCCCCCTCTAGGAAACGCAAGGATTTTTGGGGGGGACGCGTCCCCGTGGAACACTGGTTTAATTTCTAATGCACAATGTAATTAAATGTGCAGTGAGTAAGGATCAAAGGCTCTGATACCAAATGAAATGAAACTAAATTCTGAATTTAAAATGCAATGATTTAAATTGCTTCCACAAATTAATTCCAAAACTTTTTATGCACAAATTTTAATATAATAAATAAAGCTCAAGTAAAGACTTTGAAATTAAATGCATATAATAAATTGATCAACAATTTCATCCAAATACATTCAATCATGCTGTAAATAAATTATTAATTCAAAAAAGGATTTAAAGGATTTAAAACAACTTTATTGCTCAGATAATTCACCAGAAATTAATACTTATCTTTGAAATGTGCAGAAGTAATCCCAACTATTGCTGGAATGGTCCTTGGTTCAGCCTCTTCCGTCTGTGAGTAGTCTGGGAGGAAAGCAGACTTGGCTGCTCTACACGAGTGCTGGTTCCACCGGAACAATGCTCAACACTCATGCCACAAAAACCATGCCCTGGCCAGGACCATCCTGAGTGCACGCACTTGTACCCCAGGTTGGACACCCACTGTAGGAGTGCCCCTTCTCCGTCCTACTCACATCCTGCTAACCTTGAAACCCTATTCCCACAATGTGCTCCACTTTATTTTCCTCTTTTTTTCATGCCTCAAGAATTTAGTTTTCACGGGTTTTATACAACACAAAGGGTAGTTCCAACCAACACACCCTTTTACAAATAATAATTACATCCCGTGAAAACTCTAATTATTATTTTATTGCATTTTCTTTCTAGAACTATTACATTAGTTCTTATATTTATTTACTTATTTACTTTTATTCTATTTTCTTTTTCTTTTTCTTCCACCGGGAAAAAGTCTCATAACAAGACAAGCTACAAATGGGGAGAGAACAATGTTAAAAAGATAAGTTATTCAAGGGGAGACATAATGTGAAGAGTTGTAGTGTGTTGGTATTCAAAGTTGTTGTGTCTTTGATGGTTTTTCACATCATGTGTTGCCATTAATGACAAAAAGGGAGATTGTTGCAAGTATGAATAGTTGGTGTTTTCATTGATGTCAACAAGTCTATGTTGTCATTAATATCTATTGTTGGATGAGTTTGTTGCAAGAGTGTGAATAGTTGATGCTTTGATTAGTTGTATTATGTTGTCATTAGTAAAGTTACTAGTGTCAACCTCTAACGTTGTTGCAATAACTTATATGATCTATGGTTGAGTTTCTATCAGTTCAGTTGTATTTAGAAAGTCCTGAAGATGATGAGGATGTGTCTTTGGTCCTTGGTTTCCAAGTTCTTTTGAAAAAAAATGATAAACAAAGGAAACAATGTGTTATAGTGGTGTTTTTGTGTTATAGAATTATGTTCTAGTTCTACTTCGAGCATTTCTTCTAGGTTGAAGATCTTCCTGTGTGATTTGGATATGTTGGTGAGAGATGTTTAGAGTTGTTACATTTAAGAATTGGTGTTCTAGATCATTTTCCAAAAGAAGTTGTGTTCACCAGTGTGTGACTGTGTTTTGTAGATGTGTTTGAGAGATGTTTTTGCTCCACGTTTCTCCACAGTTATGTTTAAAGTCTTGCAAAGCTGGAAGAATGATGATGGTGTTGGAATCTTACTTCAATCAAGATGGTTTGAGGTTTGGTGCTTTGAAAGTTGGTTTTCTAAATTACAATGTATAGTAGAGTAGTCTAGATGTACTGGGTGTGTACATTCTTTAGGTGAAAGTTGTTGCAAAGGATTTTTTTGGATTTCAACATGTTTATGGAATATTCTAGAGTGTGCTTAAGTGACATTTGGTTTTCTATGAGTTATAATCAGATCAAAGGAAACATGAACTTAAAATTTTAATGTTGTTTACTCAAGTATCAACCGACCTTGGTGTTTACACTACTTGTGAAGGTTCTTAGTTGTTTGTGGAAGCATAGTGTGGTGTGTAAGGATGTATTTAGGTCCTTTTGTAAGGGGGGAAATGAAAGCATATGGAAAGAAAATGAATTAAACTAATTCAAACAAGATTAAGAATCCCTAAACCCATTACTCATGAAATGAACAATATAAAACTAATCAATTCAATGAAATAATTGTTAGCAAACGAAGAAAAAATAATTAATTCAAGAAATTATATCGTTACCCATCTTATGTCGAAGTGTATTTGTATCGATGTTGAATGTCAGATCATTGTAATCAATAAAAAGCCTCCATTATGTGTTGAAAAAGCTTCAATATATGTACAATGTTGAGCTAGATTGTGATGATAATTTGTAACATGCTCAAGAGTTAATTGTCCAGTACTTTGCTTATGTAAATTATAGATGATTTGTGAGAAGGTTGAAGGTTATTTTATATATTTTATGTTTCCAGATGAACAATCAAGATTTCGTAGTAGAAGATCTTGATCAATGGTTCAAAACTGTTGAGAGGAATTAGATTGGAAGAGTCAGTGGTTTTAGATTGCATAATCTATGTGATTGATGAAATCAAGTTGAGTATTCAGTGGAATTGAGAAATAGATTGAGAGGTTAGTGGGATTGAAGAATAGACAAATTAGTTAGACAATCAAAGTGAGCAATCAGTGGTCGTGATTTTCTCAATCACAAAAAGGGGTGAGGATAATTAATTAAATGAATATTTAATTAACATTTTAGAGTTTGAACGTGCAATTCATGTTTGACTTTACCAAATAAAGTTGTATTTGTTTGTTTTGACCTTTTTTTAATGTTTTTTTCAAATAATTAATTTAATTATTCATGTTTAGAAAGGGGAAAGTGATTTAATTAAACTGTTAAGTAATAATAATTTAATTGATTTAGGAGAATAGGGTTTATTAGCGACATAATTAAATAATTTAAGTTATTTAATTAATCGGGAAGAATAAAGTTAGATAAATGATAATATAGTGAGTTAATTAAATAATTTAAGATTATTTAATTAATAGAGTAAATTAGGTTTTTTGATGTAAATGATGTGAGATGCAATGATATTAAATGACAATGATGTCAATGATGGAAAAATGTCATTTAGGATGTGTGATATGTGTTTAGGTCATTTCTACATGTCTACATTTTGCCCCTCTTTGAGGCAAAGTAGTAGTTGCTTTGTTTTAAAGAATTTGATGTTAAGATAAAGGTTTGAAAAATTTTATATGCCCCACAATGCCCTAATGGTCAATGGAAAGATAATACAATGTTGGGCTACCCCTTCGAGAGGTTGGCCAAAAAAAATATTTTTTAGGTCAGGCGCACGACAAGATTCAATTTTAGTTCAAATGCATAGAGGGTGAAAATTTAAGCTTATACGTCCCTCATTTATAGTTCAGATGTTCTTGAGAGCTCATAATTTCAACCTAGGAGGGTTTCCTAGGTAAAAAATTAGGGTATGGGGGGAGGGGTAAAAATAGGGATTTAGGGTTCATTTTACCTCATTTGCACTCTTAGCCCTTAGTAAATTCTTGTCTCTAGAGATCCTATTTTGGTGATTGTCGATTCACAATGCTGAGGATTGTAGGAGCCCCACATGGTGTAGAGGTAGTCCATGATTTGGGAAGGACCACTAGCATCAATATTGTGGTATGTATCTTCTCCTTTCCTATTTTCATCTTATCATTTTTGAGTAATTAATGCTAGAATTTATTTTTAGCAATAGCGGTAATCTTGTAAAATTAACACTTTTGCATAGTTCTTATTGCTATTGTTTTTTTTTTGTCTATACCACTTTTTCTTTTATTGGTCGCTTTCGTGTTTTTTGCTCGCTCTTTCTTAAGATGTTTACTCTTGTTTTCTACTTTTGCTTAAAATGTTTGTTATTGTCTTTTTTGTATGAATTGGTTACTTTTGTGATTTTTGTGTGCTTTTGAAAAACTTATTCGCTTTTGTTATGTTTACCACTATTGAATTTCCTAACCGCTATTGCAAAAAAAAAGGGTTGCTATTGCATTTCTTGGCTACTATTGCCAAAAAATTAATCGCTATTGTCAATTTTGAAAGTTTTAGCCAATTTGTTCACAATCTTAGGTTCATTTTGTGTTTTTGTAACAAATTATTAAGATCATGGGTTGAATGTTTGTAGGCAATTCCTAAACCGCTTTACTTTAGAGAGTGGTGGTTGTGTCAGTTGTTTGACCTCCTTATAGGTTTTTCAAGAGTTTTATTAGGATGCCTTAGATGGTGTGGGCCTACAACACATATGTTACATGCCTTAGATTTGATGCCATAGAGTGATGATGACCTCCCTTGTGGAGAGATGGCACTCTGAGTTGTCATATTTTCATTTTCCAACTGACGATTTCCAACTGACAATGCCACTATCACTTTGGAGGATGTGTGGATGATTCTTCCTATTCCTATTCATGGGGAGCTCGTTACCTATGATGTTAAATAGGGCACCCGTGCTATGCAACAAGTTCTCGGTGTTAGATGTCTTCGAGTAGTGGATTCAGAGATAGACTTGTCTCCATTTGTTGACAGTGTAGATCTTGTATCTTTGGTTTTATGTGGTTTGATTTCGAGGCTCATAGTGCATGATCAAAGAGGTAGACAATTTCTAGTTGGTTGGGGCATCTGCATCAAGCAGATGTTTGAGCATGACACAAGGTATGCATGGGACCCATGTCTCTTGGCTCATTTATATAGGGATATGCATTAGGTCATGTATTAGGAAGGAATTTCTATTTCTGTTGGTGTTACATTGTTGCATGTATGAGCCTAGGAGCACATCCCAATGACTAGACAAGATGGTTTATGGATTGGGATCTAGAGGATCCATATTCTCACATATATGTTGATTTTGTGCACTACACCTAGCTTGGCCAACTATCTTATTGGCACCATGTTATTGATGATATCTTTTGTTTTGAGACCATGGTTAGGCTACAAGGCTTGGCATGACGATTAGGAGAAACTCCCTTATTGCTGACAAACACGATGGTTGATCAAATGTGTCGATTATTTGTTTGAGCGCAATCTATCGGATCAAGTTCTTTTTTCAGTTTGGAGAGCGACAAACATGGTTTGGTGATGAATACAATACTCATTTTGGGAGGACCACCCAAGAGGTTAGGGTGTGGGGGCCACAGGCTTCATCTCCAAATGTTGTAGATGAGTTCCATCATCTTGTCCCATTTGGATGGGGTTGTCTAGTAGGTTTGTTAGACCTAGGTATGACACATGAGTATGATCAGTGGTGGGCTCTCCAGGTTCCTCTTTGGTTTATAGATCATGTTGGAATTGGGTCAACCATAGGGAGAGGTGGTGTTACTAGTTGTAGGAGCGAATGAAATCAACTGAGGATTGTTGTTGAGTAGTTGGGTAGAGTTGGATAGGATGGACTACAGGATTAGCAAGATAGACAACAACTTGATCCTATGCAACATGATCAACTAGTAGTACAAGGTCCTCCCCCACCTAGGGATTCAAAAATAGTAGCACAAATTTCCCAGTTGATGGCAGAAATGGATGCTTGAGTGCTCGAGAGAGATGTAGAAGTTGTTCGAAGGTAGGCAGTTAAGGCTCAAGTGATGACCTTGACTATAGAGAGAGATGGGTTTTGATAGGAGTGGGACGGGTTGAGGCAGGAGCTAGCCATAGAGAGGTAGCTTATACTTACAATAGAGATATCACTAACATCCTCTATTCCCCTCACTCAATACCAGGTTGTGCGGGATCAATTATTACAGAGATGCACTTATTATCAAATGTTTTATGAGGCCTTTGTTCCCTGGGCACAAAGACGACCTCATTTTGGAGAGCTAAGTATGCACACAAGTGCAGAGTCAGGTGGTCATTCACTTAGGTAGTCGCATTAGTCTCCCATCATGCCACAACCATCTCCCCATCCGAGCCAGGAGCAATTGAGATCTCCACCTCAGTACAACTAGCAGGGTTGAGTTTTCTTGATCCTTTATGATATGTATTATATCAAAGACTTTTTGTAGATGTTATTTTTGTATATACATTCATCGGTCCATCTGAGGCCTCGTATATGTGTATTTTTTTGTATATGATATCACACATGTTACTTATGACATTCTCAGTTTTGATGATATATGAGGTATACCATGTTTCGATCGGCTTCATTATGTGTTATGAGATGATTATGGATGATGATGTATACATGTTTGAATGCTTTGTAATTTTTTTATGTATGCATATGATGTGGATGGATAAATGATTTATATATCTATATGATAAATGATGATTTATTATGTATGCAATGGTTGATGATACATGATGTGATGACTGACTATACATGATGTGTGATGTTTTATCATTTTATTATGTTCATGATATGTATTGATGACTTTGTGGATGCATGATATATGTAGTACTAATGATATTGTGATGTAGGATGGAGCTATTAGTTAGAAGTGTTTGAAGATTTAGGCATGGATATAAATTTGATGTTGTTAGTTACTGATGAGTTTTTCTTTTGCTTGATAAGAGGCTTCATATCTCTTAGCAATCCTTTTTGATGTATCAATAAAATATGATGCACTAGGGTATTAATAACCAAGGTGGCTTTATATCCATTGCATGGAATTTGACTTGACACTTAAAGAATATTATTGCTCATACTAGACATACAAAAACCTTGATAGAGTATATGGTTGAGTTGTGTTAAAACTTTTCATACCAGTGACATAGATATGTATGAAGTACCTAATATGCACCTGCTACATGATTTTCCTTAAAAAACTTCCATACATAAAACAAAGCAAGTATTCACCATGGTAGTATCACAAAAACATATAACAAATAGAACAAACAAAAATCAACAACTTAATGCCACCATTCCTTCTTTAAATCCTTATGCACATCCTTGAGAGATCCTGGGAATGTGGTATTAAGATAAATAAAAAAGATAAGACTATAAAAAGATAAACAATGTTGCAGTATCACTTACCATAGTTGTTTTGATGTTTCATTATGAAATCCATTGATGATGTCTATTGTAGGAATGTTGTATCCATTTAAGGCTCATCTTTAGGATTATTGATAATGATTTTCAAACATGTATGGTAGTTTATACTTGGGCATTGTTTTAACTTGATAGTGATCTAATGGTTTCAATCTTCACTTTAGAATTTTTGGTTTTGATGTTTGTTTTGTTTGTTGATTGCGTTGTCAAAGAGTGAGGGTGACAATTTTTTATTGTGAATGGAACATTTACTGTGGATAAGTGATAACAGAGATGGGACACTTTTGATTTTTTGAGTTTATTTGATGTTGTTTTTGTTATTTTTCGAGAAATTTAGAAACAATGTAGGGGGACCTAAAGGGAATAATCTAGTGCCTCAAGGGATGATCAAAGATTAGCCTTTCGTACGTGATGAATGCATAGACATCGTAGTTCAATTGTATTGAGTGACACTATTTTTTGGAGTTTCATGAATGTTTTGGATTTTGATAAGATATTTGAATGTTTTCTTTTTGTTTTGGGGGACTAACCTAGGGTCTTGGGGGCTCATTAGTTATGATGGCCTTGCCTACATTGTACATGCAAAGGCTTGTAGTTCACTTGTTTGATAAGAACATGTATTTGACTTCTTTTTTTTGATTTTTTTTGAATTTTGAATTTTTGACTAAGTTAAAAGACCATGATAGACACCTAAGGGGACTGACCTAAGGTATTGAGGATTGATCAAAGATAAGCCTTGCCTATGTTATTCATGCAGAGACCATGTAGTTTGACTGGTGTTGACTCAAAGCATAACATGTTTTTGGGATTTTGATGTTTATGTACTTTGTTTTTATTTTGTTTATTTTCTAGATGTTTTTGATTTTGATAGTTTTTTATTGTGATGGGATTTATAGGGATCCAATCCTCTACTAGTTTTGGGAATTTTCCCCCAGTTTGAGACAATATTACCTTCATTAGGGGAGAGGTATTTTGGATGGTGTAGAAAGGTTCAACACTTGATCAGTCATTGAGCCATGGTTGGTCTGTACATTTTATTATGGGATGAATGGGTGGATGATTTAGATAGTGTTGATAGATAAAGATGCAAGTCTTATTCACCACGTAGCACCTATTTTCTAGGTTTTCACTATGGTACCTGTCCTAGAAGCACCATAAAGTGGTTTTCACTTGAAGAACATTTTATTTATCTTTATTGTTTTCTTACTTTTTGATTTTTTTTGCTTTTTAATCTTTTTTGCTGAAATACTCTAATGTGTTCAAGTATAAAATTTTAAGATGGCTATTGTTCAACAATTCAGCTAGAGGTTCTCCTTCAGAAGTAGTCAATTGATATGCTCCAAATCCATAGCTTGTTGTGATGATGAAAGGACCTAAATAGTTTGGTTCAAACTTCCCCTTCCCATCTTGATTTAGTTGGATCTTTTGATTCTCTTTTAGTACTAGGTCACCAACTTGAAAGCTTCTATTTTTTATCTTTTTGTTGTAGTTTTGTTTGAGTTGATTCTAATAAACCTAGAGATGGTTCAATGCACTCAAACACCTCTCATCTAAGAGTTCCAACTCATTCAATCTGGACACCTGATATTCCTCATTGATGACCATGCCTTTCAGTGATATTCATAGTGAGGGGATTTCAAATTTAATAGGTAAGATGACTTCATTTTTGTAAACCAAGGAAAAAGGTGTGGCACCTGTAGGTGTACGAATGTTGGTTAGGTAAGCCCATAGGGCTAGGTTTAGTTATAAATTTCAATCACATCTAGCATCCTTAATAGTCTTTTTCAGTATTTTTAGAATGGTTTTATTGGATGCTTCAACTTGACCATTTCCTTGGGGATAGTAGGGCGTTGAGAATTGGTGTTGGATAGAAAACTTGGAACAAAACTCACTTACATCTTGGTTCTTGAATGTGGTTTCGTTGTTTGTTATGATATTTTAGGGAATTCCATATCAACAGATTAGATAATTCAAGATGAACTTGGATATCTATTTCCCCATGATGTAAGTTAATGGAATTGCTTCTATACACTTTGTGAAGTATTCAATCACAATGATAATGAACTTGTGCCCATTAGAGGAAGTGAGATATCTTACATATCAATTCTAATCCCCACTGCAAGAAATGCCTTGGTGTTGTTATAGGTCTTAGTTCCCATCTTGGTGCATGAAGAAGGCCACTGTGTTGTTGACATCAACGACATATTTTTGAGAAATGAATGCATTCTTGCTCCATTGAGGGCCAATAATACCCTGTTCTCAATAATTTTTGTACTAGATTAGGTCCACTAGCGTGAGACCCACAAATACCTTCGTGTACTTCCTATAAAGTAGTTTATGCTTCTTCCACATTGAGACATCAAAGTAATGTTCCATCTAGACTTCGTCTATATAGGGTATCTCCTAAGATGGTGAATTGGGATGTTCTATGGACAAAGGTCTTCT
Organism: Sequoia sempervirens; assembly: GCA_007258455.2. NCBI lineage: Eukaryota > Viridiplantae > Streptophyta > Pinopsida > Cupressales > Cupressaceae > Sequoia > Sequoia sempervirens. The sequence goes on from VDFB02252616.1 coordinate 35,339,441, forward strand.
TTTGGTTTGTCGTTAAGTCAAGAAGTATTATACCATGCTCGAGATATAGTCAAACGTATCTTGGTACCATGGTGAATTAGGACCAACAACATCACAAACCAGTTCTAATTCTGGGATATTGGATACTGGTATAAGGAGTTGCTCCACAAGGAATTCATATTTTGGAATGTTTTATGGAATGTCAAGGAGTGAACCTGTTGTTGTTCACTTGCCTTATTACCAGTTGACAATTTCCATAGACTCACTAACTCATTTGACTACAAAATCTGATGAATTTTTTTGACGAAAGATGGATAATTAGATGTATTGTCTAGTACTAGTGATATTTAATGTGTAATTTAAAAAAAAAAAGTAATTTTATCCTCGACATTCATCGAAATTTTGACAAACCTATTTTTTCGTCGAAATTTTGACGAACCTATTTTTTCGTCAAAATTGTGAAAGAGTTTTTGTCAAAATTTCGACGAACATGTAAGTCAAAATTGAGGCCGACATAAATAAAAAGTGAGCTCAACTATTTATTGCAAAAGAATTTTGCTATACTTATGAATTTTCTCTGCTTGTGAATTTGCTATACTTATGACAATTTGTGGAGAACTAAGGACGACTTTCTTCGGAAAAATAAGAAAAAATTTAAGAAGCTATTGCTAGGTTGAGGGTAGTCATTTTCCTTTCCCAAAATTCATTTGTGAAGTTAGATCTGTACTTCCAGGTTTGAAAATCATATTTTAAAGCAACATCTCATCAAATTTCATTTTTAGACTTGTGCATTTTCAGAGTTGCATTTTTAGATTTTGTTGTGCAAGTTCAATATTCTGATTTTATGAGTCTAACGGTTGGAAATCATAGTAAAATAAGAATTTAATAAGTTTTGGAATTATCATTTTAAAATGTTTTTTGGGGTCATTAACTTCAGACTATCTTCTCTTTTGCAGGGGTGGTTGCATGCCAAATTTTTTTGGTGTAAAATATCAGAATTATTAGATTTTGTTACTTGTCTATGAATAAAAATTATTAGAGTGTGAGTTTGATATTTTTTGAAGATATAAATATTCAAGCTTGCTAAAGAAAAATCATGTCAGATAATATTAGTCCAGAACAAAATGAAGAGACACTTGATAAATTATGGGCTAGATTGAAAAGAAAGGGCAATGGGAAATGTTATTGTCCTTGCAATAATTGCAAGGGCTTAAAGACGAGACAACTTTTAATCACAATAGATGCGAAACATTGTAGGCATCATGGTCACGTTGAAGGGGGGCATGATTATCATCCATTGGTAAGTTTTTAATTATATGCATTTATATTGATTGAATTTGTAAATGTTTATATCATTTTAACATTTTATATATATATAATCACTTGATCATGATCATGGTTTATTTGTGTCTATCATTATTATAAAGGTGGGGTGACCTATGACACATGATATGGATTATCACAGCCTGAAGAAATGTGGTTTTGCAAGTGGACGAACATGGAACTGTGAATATCAAAGATGAAGTTAATGATCCTATGGAAGAAGATGATCATGCGCTAGAAAACACAGTTGAAGATGATGGTACAAATACATTGATCCATGACACATTTAGTGGCAAAACTAATCATGATGATTGAGATGACTTTGATGATGTTCATGATTTACCTGTACTTGAGAAGGCATACGAGCCCCTTTATGAAAGCTACCAAACAACTCTTCTCTCTGTTGTATTGTTGTTGTTGAACTTGAAGGTTATGAATGGTTTATCAAACATAGCAATCTCACGGATGTTAAGGTATGTCATATATGTTATCTTTTTTCATCTATTTTAATTGTTGTTAGTTCATCACTAGTAAATAAAAGATGAAATATGTACCATTAATATTATTTATATTAACAAATTATTATTTTTGTTGTAGATTGATTGGTGAATTTTTGTTACCACCATCAAATATTTTACCTCGCTCATACCGAGATTTATCTGGCATTATGAAAGATATCAGAATGGAGTATCAAGCAATAGATGCATGTCCCAATAATCATATTATATATCATAAACAGCATGAATTTGCAATAGAATGCCCAAAATGTCATATCAATAGATATCAAACATATCAACTAACAAAAAAGGTGCCTTGCAAGGTTCTTCATTAATTCCCATTATTCCATGTATGCAACAATTATTTAGGTGCGAAAGCATAGCGCAATTTATGGATTACCATGCATAGAATAAAAGTGGAGATGAAATTCTTAGAATGTATGCAGATGGTTTTGCATTTAGGGACATGGAGGAAAAATGACCACACTTTAAAGAAGAACCTCGTAATCTCAGGTTTTCATTGGCAGTGGACGGTGTCAATCCATTTAGAGAGTTGAGATCTGTTTACTCGATGTGGCCTGTTTTTGTTATCAACAATAACATTCCTCCATGGATGTCAATAAAGAGGGAGCACATAATGTTGTCAATGATTGTTCCAAGTATTTTTTTACATCAATTTTCTTTAACGTAGTAGCATCTCATTTGTCTTATTTGTTGCATAATGACTTATATTTTTTTCATTCAATAGTCATGTACATTAATATATATATATATTGCAGTAAAATGGTTATAATAATTATGTAATACTTATGTTCATTGAACTAGGTAAGTACTAAGTTAAAGATATGAATGTATATATTGAGCCTCTTATCGACAAGTTACTAAAGTTATGGAATGGTGTCACTATGTATGACGTCTCTAGACCAATAGGACAAAGAAAATTTCAATTCCATGCAATGCTTGTATGGACAATTCATGATGCCCCAGGGCTAACACATTTTTGTGGTATGTTATAATGTTTGACTGCACTTTAACAATATTTAATTTTATGAAGTAGATATCATGCATGTTTTTTCAATAATCTATTCATTATATAGAATTATAAAAATTGACATATTTAATCCAATTATATATGATCTTGCAGGTCTTCAAACAAAGGGAAAATTTGCATGTCCAATTTGTGGTCCAAAGATGAAATCTCGTCATTCAACAAGTTTAGGAAAGCAGGCGTTTGATGAGTATAGTCACTTCCTCCACATAAATCATAAGTATCGAACTACTGAAAAACATATTTTCAATGGGAAAGAAGAGACTACATAAAACCATGAAGAATGACACCTTGCGTATGGAAGTTGGAATATTATAGAATTAATCGTCAAGGTTATACATCAAATCAAATTGTTTATCTATCATATATGATATGTTTTGAATTTATATTTTTATATTGTGTTGTGTTTACTCATGTTGTAATTGAAAATGATTTTCGTTGTTAATTTGTTTAACTTATATGATTCATGAAGGTTGTCAAGCATTAATGGACGGCTTCCATAGGGACTGAAAATTTATCCCATACAATTTAGTAGGTTTCCCTACTATGATCAGCTACAAATTGTGCATTTGTTTGACACAATGCATATTGGAAAGAATATAATAGAAAAGTTATGGAAAATATTGGATGGAAGGCATGACAAAGAAAACATTGTCAAAATTTGTAGTGACATTCAGGAATCCAATCATGCAATGAAAAATTTCATTCAATTAAATAGCGATGGAGACCAAATTAATATAAGTTCCCTTCCTTGGTTATTAACGGAGCAGCAAAGCAATGCTATAAAAGAAGTCATACAAAAATTTTGATTTCCCATAGATTTTGCTGCAAACATAAACAATATAATAACAAAGAAAGGTGAATTTGGGTCAAGGATGAAAACACATGATTGGCATACCTTCATTAAGGTAATTATTCTAGTATATTATATACACTTGTATAATGCATGTACTTTTTAGTGTATTATGTTTACTACTTTTGGAAAAATAATGAAAAGATCATTTTATAATTGTTGTAGTACGTTATACCTCTATCTCTCCCAGACAACTTTGACAACAGTGTCAAATATGATCTTAGAAATTACATGAGGTAAGTAGCGATATTTGTTCAATTCGTTGTATACATCTTATAATTGCCATTTGTTTTACATGTTATGTAATATACTGTATATTTTTGTTAAGTCTCGTTAATATATTTGTGCCTTGAATCACTTGTAGATGGATGTCATCTAAAGAAATCCATAAAGAAGATATAAATTATTGGAAGAGAAAAATTCTTCGTCTAATGTGTGATGTAAAAGTGTCTACCTTCGATATTTTTCAATGCACAAGAACACCACCTCATACACCAAGTTGAGGAGATTGAATTGTGTGGATTTGTACACACAAGGTCAATGTGGATAGTTGAGAGACACTTGAAATTTTTGAAGGATTTGGTTAGACAAAGAGCACATCCTGAGGGTTCTATGGTGGAGGGATATATGGTATACCAGACCATGGTGTACATTAGTGAATATATTCCTAAGTTTGCATCAAAGATCCACGTAGATCGCATTTTGGATCCGAACTCCATTAACAAATTCGAAGGGGAGCACCTAATGGGGAAAGGTAGATTGTGGAAAGTGAGAGGTAATTATAAGATGATCATAGAGATTAATTGGAATACATTTTACATATGGTTTTTATGTATATTGTACTAATTTAATTATTAATCTTCAATATACATCAATTATAAATTAAGGTCGTATACTGTGGTATTTAACTAATTATACGTCGTTTGTGAATTTCAATTTTTTTTTATACGGTTGGTAGAGAGTGGGATGCACTACATTTGTACATTGCAAACAATCTTGATTGGATGACAATATGGATTGAACAATGTCAACAATCTAGTCGCGCATTAACATGGGAAGGTGTGGCTTCATTGGTTAAAGAAGCTCATCGTAATGGAGATTTCAATGTTACACAAAGGGAAATTGATTTAGCATATGGTTTAAGAGATAAACAGGTACATATAAATATATTAATCACCCATATTATTTAATTATTTTCAATTATATTGATGTATATATATGTTGAGATTGTTTTCTTTGCATACATTCAGCCAAGAATAAATATGTTTATCAATTGACAATATTGCAATAATTTTTTACATGTTTGACATATTGCAGGTGAAACACCACAAGGCTATGTGGTGCAATGGTCATAAATTTCAAATCAAAAAGTTGGATGACACGAAGAAAACTTGTGATTTTGGTATAACTGCAATCTTTCAGGTGACTAATGTTTCATCTAGAAGTGACATACATCTAGAAGTCTCAGAAAATTAATACTATGGGATTTTGGATGATATACTTGAGTGTGACTTTAAGTCCTTCAGATTAATTTTGTTCATCATCCTATGGTATAGGATATGATTGAATGAAAATGATCCTAAGAGAACTTTTATTGAACATGATAATGGATTTACCATGGTTAATACAAGGTTGATTGAGCGAGCTGGGAGCCCTACGTTCTTCCAAGCCAATGTGAACAGGTATTTTACTCAGAGGTTCTAGGTAAAACGAGTTGGTCATTTGTTGTTAGACATGATCCAAGAGGAAGGTCGATAAAGTATAATGTTATGGAAGAAGATGATGTAGATGATGATTAGGATCAACAGTTAGTTGATGATGTCCCTGACGAAGATGTCAAAGAGGAGGAACTAGATCATGATGATGTAGGAGTTAATGTTCATGAAGATGATATCCATATGGATGATGAAATTATCGAAACTAATATCAATGACAATGATGATGATATAACCAATCCTTACAATGTCAAATCTGGATTGGATGATACAGACAAAGAGTTGGATGAAGAAGAAGATCAATGACATTGAAATGTATGAGTTATGCAATTATATTATCTATTTGATATTAATTTCTTGATAGAATTATATTTGAATTAGGTGGTTACATAATTAATTCATGATGTTTTTAATTTTTATGCCATTACATAATTAATTTAATGATGTAATTTTTAATGTTTGAAAGGTCAAAAAATTAAAACATTTCAATAGTGATGTTAACAACCTTGAAATTAGTGTGTTTTATGTTTCATGTGATCATAAGAGATTAAAAATTTAGTTGTAGAGGTGGTTGTTCAGCGGTTGAGGTGTAAAGGCCTTTAAAAGGCATAAAGTGATCATTATAATGGTTGTTGATGGTTGAGGATTTAAAATACAAGCTCTTGACATTCAAAAATCTATTTTTCTTCACAATTTCTATATTTTTCCTATTATGCAGCACTGTATGGTCACATGCAACCATATTTTGATGTGAAATCAATTCCATGTTGTGAAGATATGTGTTAGCTTTGATTTGAAAATGATTTGAGGGCTTAAGGCATTGATTTGAGTTAGAAAGCTTCATTTCTTTGCATACAACCCAATTACCCTATTTTTGAGGGTTTTGTAGTTCAAACATGATATAAAGGGGCTCTTACACTTTTTGTGATTACTGTAGCTTATGTAAGAGGCTCCATGGATACTGTTGTAATTGTAGGATTCATGAATAGGGCATAGGATGAGAAATAAAGAAGGTATAGCTGATGTCCTCAAGAGCTTTGTGAAGAAAAGCATGTGAAATGAGAGGTTCAAGCCTAGGTTTCAACAAAATATGTATGGGATATCTGATTTTATGAATTTTTATCCATGTGCAAACCTAATGGGTTGTTTCTAAACACTGAATATAAATGATATACATACACAAACACACACACATATATATGTATGTATGTATGTATGCATTTGTATTTTTAAATGTAAATGTAAATGCAATTACTGGATGCTCTCATAGAACAATAAATGCAACATATCATTAAATAAATCTATATCTATGTATATAAATGTGTATTTCTAAATGCAAGTGTAAATTCAAAGAGCATATGGTTTTGTAGTGTTATAGATACAACATATCCATAATTTAATGTAATTGAAATTCTAAAGTCTTCAACACATATAATATGAAATCGATCAAACTATTAAACTACAGGAAAAATAAATGAAAACAGTAAATGCATATGTATGTGTATTTGTAAATGTAAGTGTAAAATAAATAAGAATAATGAAAATTATAAAAGAATACAAGGGGAGACTAGTGCCTTATTGGGTATATGGAGTCTAATGAATATATGCAAATGTGGATTTCAATAATGGAAATAATTCAAACTGTCAGGCATAGAAATTGTTTACAACTTGTGTAAACGTGCAAGTGAATAATTGACAAACTATTCTTGAGATAGAATGACAATTCTAGTTATGTGATTCTTCTTATTAATCCAACTAACACTTCCCAATTGTTGTGATTGATTAAAATATTTTAATCCCTACTTCAGAGAACCGAATAACTAGATCACACATATATAGCAAATGTACAATGATAAACTGAGTATAAACTTGTTATATCAATTTAAACAATATAGAAGCATCAAAATGGAGACAATCAAATAACTGCATAAATTTAACAAACAATTGATACCAAAATCTTAATCCATAACTTAGATATCTTCATTTACTCCATCAAAATACATGCATCTGAGTCTCTGTATATGAAAGCATTTTGCTAGAAATCTATCTACTGAATATCTCCTAACACCTATATCTGTTGCATTACTATGGAATAGATATAAATACATCAAAACTTGGAAGGGACACGTCCCTTCACAAATGTTTTATTTTACTTAACTAATTAAAACAATAGATTAGGCTCTATTTAGCCATAGATGAACATTTGATAAATGATCTAGATAATCTTTTCATTCATGAGTATCGACATCTCCTATGCATTCCTGGCCGATATTTACACCTTTATCATCCTTTCGTTGTGCTTGCAACTCTCGTCCAATGTTGAATCCTTCCCTGTAGCATTTTCTAGAATTCCCTACAACATCAATTCACATTATTTGATCCACTTGGATTTCTCTTTCAACTTTTCTCCATCTTCAAATAGTGTAGGCAGTCCCATATTCGTAACATCAACCAAACCCTTTGCATCTTCTCACAGTTCCTCATAATAGTCCCTGTGTTTCTTTATAATTTGGTTACCCATACCAATGGCCACATTGTCAAGAACATCTCTTTCATTTAATTCTCGAAACTTTTCTTCAATCCTTCCATCAATTCTTTTGTGTTCCTGCCCCATAACATGGTTCTTTGAATATGCTCCCCATAGCTTATTCAACCAAATCATTAAGTTGTCCTTCCTTTTTTTGATTATTGTAGCGAGTGTATCATATTTACCTTGTGAATATGCAATTGACTCCTCCCAATGATCTCTTACCTATGAGCTTTCACCATGTGTTATTAATTTAGGAGGTCCCATTGTGACTTCTAGCATGTCCTTCAAATGATCATTTTCTCTCATGATCCTTTCATTATTCATTTTGTACATTTCCCTTTCTTTTATCAACATTTGTATTTGGGCTTTATTTCGTTTTGCCACATTAATCCCAATGTCTACAACCGCCATAGGATCTACCTCTCCAACCTTCAAAGTCATGACATGTCCAAATTATTTCTTAGTATCAATCACCACTGACTTTCTATGAGGTGGATACAAGGCCCATATCATGAGTGATCCTTCATCCGGGTTATATTTGGATCCAACATATATTTTTGTCACCCCCTCTGGACTAAGCTTGTGTGTGGCACCATTATCCTTTAAGAAGCTATCAAACACCAATGCAAAATTCAAATCTAGCCCTGGAAAGATCATAACTACAACATCCTCTAATATTTTCCTTCCTTTGTCGAGGGTCATATTAGCCATTTCTCTATCCACAATTAATTTCAAATTATTGAGTAGCTGCTCCTCATTGCTTGGTGTAATAATATCAACTGTCTCCCTTATCTCCTTGCCCTTTTGCTTATACAAGAAAGATCTGAATTCTGAAGAATTCACAAATTCATTGTTTGCTACAAATGACCTATATGCCATCTGTCTGGTGTCTGTATCTTGGCTCTCTTCAACACTTAGTTCTCTAGGAGGGCAGTTGTAATCTTGAGTTTTTAATCTGGAAATCCTACTGGGTAGGTCTCGTGGCATATCTTCTCCAGTTTCCTCATCTCCAGAAAAAGGGAACCCTGTATCTAGAAACCCTTGGTTGTATTCCTCCACCACTCTCTCTGCTTCCTCTACCTCCAAATTTCTAAACATGTCATCAAACTGATAAGGCACATGATCATATCGTCCGAAGTTTATCCTTTGTTTGGCAGAATTGATATATCCCTCTAGATCAAAACCTTCTCTTGGTGGACCCTTATTCATATTATACTACATTAATTTTTCAAGGGTCAAATCATATCCTTCCTTTGCAAGCATAGTAAAATCACCAAAGCACATAGTACTAGGCATAAATGCCTATTTTCCGAATGAACCAAAATTCATGAAACTAGAAAAATCCATTTGTCTTACAATTTCCAAATATGCAATCCTATCTAGGACTATTTTAAGAAAAATGAATGGAGAATCCTCAAAACCAAACACCCTTACCATAGTAGCATCTTCCAAGCAATAACAATCTCCCCAATTGTGATCAATTGGTCCATTAAATTCCTTAGGTATGAGGAAGCATTTTATTTCATCAGAAAATGAGTGCGCACAAGGATGAATATAGAATTCATATACTGGCTTTACAAAATATTCTTCAAAATACAAGAAACTGGAATTAGCAAACCTACTATCCCAAATGGCAGTCCACAATTGAATGGGTAACAATTTTCCCTCTTTATCAAACTGTGAAACCTTCAACTTTTCTAGCCAAATCCCTAACTCTTGTCTGAAGTACAATACTAGATGCATTAAAAGAGAATTATGCCTAAGGTGTAGAACATGGGATTTATTCTTGATTGCCACCAATGCTAAGTCGATTCCCTTGGAGACAAATGAAGCATAGTCGAATAACCTAGAATTATGACATTGAATGTCAGCTGCAATTACCATGGGAACAATGGACATATACTTAGGAACTTCCATACTGAACACTTGTCCTACCGAGAAATAGGTATATCTCATATAGGGCTCGAATAAGTCCACATGGAATGGAGGCCCATCGCCATCGTCAAGTGGGACATTTTAACCATCTTGTTTAATTCTATGTAAGGGAAACCTCCAACCCTTGTAAGTGGTGTCTATTCTCCAAAAATCCTTTTCCAACTCTTCATTCTCAATTTTCTCATTACACCACCCTTCCAACTTAAAAACCTCACATATTGAAGCCTCTGATATGTATATGAACGGTTTCCTAGATGGTCTGCATATGGACTTAATTTTTGAGTCATAGTGGGTGGCCAACAATTTTACCAGCTCTATATTGACAAACACATTAGGGAAAACCATTTTTCCCAAATTTAGACACCACAGATTACAAACTAGCTCAAAACGATCTCTTCGTTGAAAGTGGAATCTAAACAATTCATAGCCTCTTATTTGGGTCCAAATATCTCCTATGTGCTTGCACTTGTCGTCCAATTTATCCACTTCCGCCCTCAGTTGCGTGGAGCACCTACCTCTAGACCTAGAGCCAAGAAATTGGTCAATTAAATCCTGATTCAGCTTTCGTTCAACACCCTCCGGCTCAATTCCAGACTCAACTTTCTGCTTCTTACTCTTAGGGTGACTTCTCTCACTTTGTTTTCTACCTTTCAACTTCCCTGAGTTGGTGGCTTCCATATTACTCGCTTAAAATTGTAGAAATGAAAAAGTTAAAATGTAGAGGACTTACTGGTTTTGATTGAGGTCTTTCAACTGAAACAATTCTCTGGCCCTTTGTTTGTCTCCTCGTTTCCTTTGCTACCAATTCACAATAATGTTCATTTTGAAATGATTTCCTTTCAATATATGAAATTACCTATACTCCGTGGCGCCATTAATATTTTAACTCTAGGCACGAATGTAATAGATTTTTGAATTCCTTACTATCACATCAAATGAACTGGTCGACAAGACACCTTCAAACTTTGGGTGATCTATACATTAGGCCCCAACCAATGTTCACTAAATACTCTACTGATCGGGGTAACACTCTACACATCTGACCGATGTTAACATTTGTCCCATATACATCGCCAAGAGTCACCTCGACAATCATTTTGGTTCATTTTTTTCTTCATCGGCTTGACTTTTAGTATCACTAACACATTCAGTGGTTCATCCGATGTTATAAGTCTCGCCGATAACTTTTCTTTTGGTCTTGAATATGTCGCCAGAAATCCTGCCGATATCCTCCTGTCAGTGTAACTTAGTAGGTCAGGTGAACATTCAGGATTTATATCGATGGAACATGTCTCGTCGATATATTCCCAGTTCTCCTATCGATGAAACAAATGATGGTCTCGTCGGTGAAACTTCATTGGTGAGACTTAAACATTCGGTCCAACATATATTTTTCATGCTGAGATGACGTGTCTTGTTGATAGATTCCCTTCATCGATGAGACCATAAGCCAATCTCCCTGATATGTCTTCTTTAGTAATCCTAGCTTTCAACATGAGCATAGGTGATCTTCGAATTTACCCACTGTCACATCAAATTTTCTATTAGAAAGACAATTAAAAATTTGGGCAATCATTTTATTCAGGTTTGACTAATGTTCATTAAAAAAATTCTTTTGGTCAAGGAGACATTATGTTGATATCACATAATCTATCCATCTAATTCATATAAATGTTGCCAAGAGTCATCCCAAAGACTATCTTGATTTGTTTGTGTCTTCATCGGAAAGACATGGTGTATCACTCAAACATTCAGTAATTTACCCGATGTTATAAGTCTCCTCGATGATTATTCCTTTGATCTCATGTCACCAAGACTCCTTCTGATACAACTCCTTGTGCTTTGATCGGTGAGACAAGAGAGGTTTCTTGCCGATGGAACTTCATCGGTGAGACCTATATGCTCGGTATGACCTTTTTATTTCACCCCGATGGAACTTGTCTTGTCAAAAAATCTCTTTATCGGTGAGACTATGGACCGTGTCATCTTGATGTGTATCTTCTTATGTAATCCGATCAGTGTGACATTTATGTTCTTTCGCCGATATGATGAAAATGAGAATATAATGATTTATGAATCAGAGAGACCTGTACAAATTCTTGCCGATATGGGTTATTTGAATACTATATTTTGGAGGTTTTTCATGATATCAAATGGTCAAGAATGATGTGATCATATGTGACTATGATGGATTATACTCAAGATAAGGTTTTCTTTATGGAATCAACAAGTGTAAAATCACTGTAAAATTTTCAAAATCACTTGTACTTGCCCTTGAAGTATGTTTAATAACTCCAAAATGGGTGTCTAAAACCATCAAGGGTTTCTTTAGTGTTTTGGGAAAGTTTTGAGTTATTGGGAAAAAACTAGGTTTGCATTGTTACAAGGATTCAAGGAGTCAAAGTGTGAAATGTAACGCCCGTCGTGCAAACCCCAGAGAACACACACAATGCAAATAATTTTTTTTTTAAATAATAAAAGTAAACATGCAATAACATTAAACCATAACCACATAACATATTACATAGCAATGACAAACATAGTTCTCTGGGGCACGCGAGGTTACATCGCAATCAACTGAACATAAATAAGATTACCACATAACCATTACTTTTATAATAACCAAAGACAATGATACATCCAATAACCATGATGCGAGCATAATAAACATCGCATAATTACATCCATGATAAATCTCTTAATAGAGTTACAAAAAAGCCTAACTATTACATCATCGTTATAAAATTACATTACAATTTTCTTTGATAAAAGAATTACATTGAATTTCCCAACATGGGGATTGATACAAGTATAATGAAATATGAAGTACAACTGATCACTGGTACAACTCCACTGCGGAAAGCTGAGAAGACAAGACACTGATGGGGAACCCAATAGGTGCGGAGCACATTCCACCCAACCATGTGAATTACAAGTAACTCACCCCCCGTGCTCAGAGGTGACGAGGAAGTGAACCCGACCATGAATGTCAAACCGACTCAACAACAACATGATACAAAAACAAGTACAATTCAAAGCATACAATGTACAACCAACAACGTTCATAAATCACATAACGAGTTAAAACTAAGAAACTCATCACAATAACATGAAGTACTACCAATTAACAATCATGAACCACATCCACAAGAACTCAAAAAGCATCATAAGGAGATAACATCCATAAGAACCGAACCGACACCCAAAATACATTTCCAAATAAATCAAAACCAATAAAAAGAACACGATTCCGTAATAACTCTAAATCAACCATTCAATACACCATTCCATAGGCAACAAGAAACAAGTCAGACGGGTGTCAAGTGGGGAGGGTCATCTCATAGCTCTCATGGGATCCCCTGGCTCTTCCTCCAACTGAGGCGCCGGCACCCATCTATGGATCCCCTAGCCCTAAAATCAGAAACAACATAAATATAACAATATCCAGAGGCGACAAGAAACAAGGACAAGGATGTCTAGTGGAGAGTGTCATCGCATAGCTCTCATGGGATCCCCTGGCTCTTCCTCCAACTGAGGCGCCGACACCCATCTATGGATCTCCTGGCCCTTCCTCCTAACTGAGGCGCTGACACCATAGGGTAGCTAATGCGGAGCCGATAATCTCTCATGAAGATGAGACTACGACTTTGCCGACCACGGCCTACTTAGTCTATCACTAGTCTACGGTAGCCCTAATGCATAGACGAGGAATCCAGTTTTAATTATCTTGTGTGTTTTACTACCCATCCCCCTAAATTCTATTTTTAGGTTATCACTTGTTTAACTACTCTTACGTGGGTTCCCCTGAGCACTTCCTCTTACCCGAGGCGCCAGCGCCCACAAAGAGCCACTTTCCCTATGACCCCTAACACAAATCAAAACTAGGCAAGGGTTGAACTATAACATGTAAAGCATAAAACTCAAAACAAACTCATGCGAGGCATTAACCCTCTCGCGATAACTCATAACCAAAAGTCTTAACAACCGTTCAACCCTTCCTAACATAAACCATTAAGTTTTGATTCCAAAAGTATAACCAAAACGAGAATAACATTCAAAGCATAAAACTCAAACAAAACATACGAGGCAAATCCATCTCGCGATATATCGTAATCACAACGACTACAACCACGTACCACCATTCCAAATAATAAAGCTCAAATTCATGTAATATTCAATTCACAAAGATACAAGTATAAACATCAAAGGATATAAAACATGCCTTTGGAGAAGACCAAGATTTACAATAATCCAAATGAGGTTCAAAACACAACAGAGTTCCCACATCACAAGGATAAGGTCAATAACAGTAAATAGAAGACAATAACAAGATCACACGATTTTCTTACTCGCGAAGACGATTCGACCAATTACGTATAATACCTCTATTTTACTCGATATAGAGTCAAAAATACAGACAATTAAATTAATGACAACTTACCTAATTTGCTTTCTTCAATTACTCGAAGATAATAAATTTCCTGTTTACTCAACTAAAACACATTCAATAAAAATTATATATATATATATATATATATATTTATTTTATTTTATTTTAATTTAAATCATCACTTTAACACGTGTGTATATATATCACTAATTTTAATAATGGTAAACAATTAATATTAATAAAAATAAAAATAAAAAAAATATTTAAACATAAACAAACAAATAAATATATATATATTATATATATATTTATATATATTATATATATAAAAAATAAATAAAAAATAAAAGTCTGCCAGGAGTACAGAGTACGCGCGCAGTCCAAAGGATTACGCCAGCCCCAAGGGCGCCGCAGACAAAGTCCTTTGGATCCTCATTCTTAGGACTCACAAGGACAGCCTTGGGGGCTACCAGATGCAGATAGTAGTTGGGACTGCATCAATCAATCTAATCCCCCTTAAAAAATTTCATTTTATTATATATATTTTTTTTAAATTTCTTTTATCATTTTTTTTTTTTTTAAATAAATGAAAATTCAAAACCGTCCTTTGCAGGCACGGACGCCGATGTCTGTCGGCCATAAAATAAATTCATTTTTTTTTTTGTTTGACACAGATTTTATATTCAAGATTAAAAAAAATATATTTATATAAATATATATTTATATAGATATGATATATATATAATAAATATATGTATACATTTAAATACAGAACTACTGTTTTCTATGTAAGCACAAAACAATTACTCATTTACAATAAAAGAATATATTTGATCAAGAATATTTCAAATCCAATACTATAAAATGGCTGACATATTTTTCACAACAAAGTATTTAAGATAAATAGGGCATATTCACACAGAATTTGATGAAGTTTCTTTTCATTTTGCTTGCAATAGAGATGGTTTCCAGATTTCGAAGGAATTTTCATATAAAGAGAACCTAATTATCTATTTATTTTCTTTTCTCAGAGGAACCAGTTAAATCTAAATCTCTGAAAGATTTTCTTTCACAAGCACAGATTGATTTAAGACACAACTCTATTTCTATTACAGATTCAAACACAGTCAAAGGAAGAGAGTGGAACCTAGAGTCCTGCGCTCGCGAAGATTTGATGAAGCTGATTTCTGACGGCCTCGAAGAGCTCTTTTTTTTTTGTGCTTCAAAATATCCTCTATAGAATTTTCGTGCTTGAACTCGAACCAATTCTCTGCTCTAAAAAAAAACTCCTCCAAAGCAACACCAGTAACAGATTTCCAATCCCTTTCAAGAACTCCCCTCAAAATACAGCAAAAAAAATCCAATATCCTTTTTAAAATTTCATACTACAAAGCCCATACTTTTTGCAACTTCTGTAATCAATATCCTATCTCTCTGAAAACTTACAAAAATTCTTAATTGAATAAAATATAATATCCCTCTCTTCCAAAAACTCTAAAAATAAAAAAATAAAAATAAAAGAAAACCATTCTTTAAAAGCAAGTTTTTTAATTAGATCTGTATTCTTATTGGCTCACACAATCTTTTTATTCTTTTATTTGCTTTATTGTTTTAATTTCTGTTTTTGCAACATTACTTGCACATCACATTACTTATTTAATTTAAATAAATTATTCTAATAATTATCCACCACCAATTAATTAATTAAAATAATTAAGGCACATTTAATATTTAACTACTATTTAATTGCAATATATGACTTTCAAAAAAATAATTAAATCATTTAAATATTCGAATATAATTTAAATCTAACATTAAAACAACTAATTACTTCCACCATTAAAATCGAATACACCACAACATATAAAGTACCAACATTAATCAAAAGACGACAAAATACAAGACACAACCCACAAATGACAACATTTACAAACATGAACAATACCAATCAAAACAAGACGATCTGACATCATGGGATGGGAGGACTTCATCGTCGCCTCTGTTTCAACATTAACAGTTGGGCTATTGGTGCTCGCCCTGTCCTACCGAAGCAGGTGGAATCGAGACTTTTACCTGCAAATCCTGCATACAAACGAAGTTGTGTACATGTGCATATATATATAACATTAAAGCATTAAATCAAAATACTACATTGTGAGAAGGAATCGCAACATAACAGGGCACTCACGAACGAGTGATGCTATATTGTCCTTCATTACACCTATTCTAACAATTATAATATAACCAATACATTAACATTTCTAACTAACAATCATCTCATAATATATTTAATTCAATCATTGCATCATATCATAATTCTGAAAACCAACTAATATAACCAACCACAATGTCATACGAAATAATCAATTCCACTAATGTATAAGCATAATCACCAATAGTCTACCAATCAAACCACCAAACCAAACAATAATAGTATCATCACAGTATTAAACCAAGGCACATAAAATAATAAGTCTAAACAGTATGAGGGGTATTACATGAAATATGACTTATGCTCTTTGTCAAGCTTTGAGAGTTGTTTGGATTTTTTAAATTGGTCATTCTAAACTTGTTGGAAGCCTCTTAAAGGAAGGTTGATAGGTTGGTTGAGTTGAACCTACTAGGTCTAAATCAGGTAGTTGTTATTGCTAAGGTGGATCACTCCTTTCTGCGAAGGCCATACACTTAGTCAAGTGTTCTTTTCTTTAGAAAATTCCTATTTCCTTTTTGATAGGTTATGATTTGATTAGATGGGTTATGAAGCACTTATTCCAAAAAAATATCTTTATGAAAGAAGCATATTGGCATGAAATTAAATATGATTTGTATTCCAATGTAAAAACTACAAAGAATGGAAATAATTCTTTCAACACATAAACTATTATGTAGTAGTCAATTAAAATGAAAAAGCTTACTCTATATTAGTTAGGATACACAACTAAGAAAATGATCTAAAGTGACTTATTTATCCTAGAGGAACTAAGTATATAGTATACAAAGAAAACCAACAAACCCACAACTACCCATATTTTGAAGGAGTTTAGTTTTCTCCCCTTCCTAATCTCGCTAATATTGTCTAATTATTTTAAAGAGATGAAGGGTCATAACACAACTTTATTCAACCCAGTAAATAGATTGGTTAATAAAACTTGACAAAAGCAACAAAAGAATTGATACATTTGGAATTTCATGTTGAATGAAGAGTGGTGACAATAATCTACTTATAGTTTAATAAAACACTATTATAGTTTTATCAACATATACTATTATATGCTTGCATGGCTTCTTAGTTAATATATGGGGAGATAGAGATAGATGGGGAGAGAAAGAGAGAGAGATAGAGATATATGGGAAGAGAAAGAGATATGGAGATATACGGGAAGAGAAAGGAAGAGAGGTGGAGATAGAGAGTCGATGGATAAGGGGGATAGGGAGGCAGAGATGGTGAGAGATAGAGAGGGGGAGGGAGAGAAAGGGATGATAGGTAGAGGAGGAGAGATAGAGAAGAGGGGGAGAGAGGGAGAGATAGGTTGAAGAGGAAAAGAGAGAAGAGAGGGAGATAGATAGGTAGAAAAGGAGAAAAGAAGAGGGGAGAGGGAGAGTGTAGAAAGGAGAGAGAAAGAAGATAGGGAGAGAGGGAGAGATAGCTAAATATATATAGAGGGAGAGGGAGAGACATAGAAAGGGGTGATATAGAGAGATAGAGGGGGATGGTGAAAGAGATAGAGAGATCATGATAGAGGTAGAGAAAGATATGGATAGAAAGAGATAGAGAGAGGAGTGAGAGGGAGATAAAAAGAGAAATAGAGATAGAGATATAGAGTAGGAGAGATGGAGGGAGAGATGGATTGAATGAGAGAGAAAGGGGGGAGAGGGATAGCTCAATAGATAGAGGAGGGAAGAGGGAGTGACATAGATAGTGTGAGATATAGAGAGATAGAGAGCAACAGGGAGAGATATATCAATCACCCTCCCTATATCTCTATCTATTCATCCTTATCTCTTTATCTCTCTACCTCTCTCTATCTCCTTGTCTCCTTTTCTATTTGTATGTTTGTCATTATCTCCCTCTCTCTATATTTTCTTCCCCATATTTATCTTTGTCTCCTTAAGTGTGTAATTGGTACATTGAAGAGGTCTTAAAGGAGAATTATCATATCTTCAATCAAATGACATGATACCTTGAGCATAACTCCCCAAGGACACATGACATCCTTGCATTGTTGACATTAAACAACCAATTAAAATTTATTTTCTCTCTCTCATATTAATATTATATTAATATATATTACTATTATATTAAATATATATTATATTAATTATATTTTGTATTATATAAAAATATACTTATTATTAATTATTAATTATAATAATTTTATATGTATTTAATACTTTTGTTAAATAATATAATATATAATTATAATAAGTTGAATAATTATATTATTTATTATGTAAAATATAGCTAATATATACTTAACTATATTGTAGAATATTAAAACCTAGCTAAATGGCACCAAAATTTTCAATTTAATTAACATACTATAAAACCTAGCAAAACTAGGTTGTAAGCGTCAAATTGAGAAGTGAAAGGTCACCAATGCCGAGGAAGAGTTTGGAGTAGTGAAACAAGTTCAATGCCAGTGCCGAGGAAGAGTTTGGAGTTAAAACAAGGTCAATACCAAGCAACGTAAGAGTTTGGAGGAGTGAAAACAAGGTCAATATCAGCACGAGGAAGAGTTTGGAGGAGGAAAACAAGTTCAATACCAATGTCGAGGACGAGGTTGAGGGAACTCAGGAAAATCAATGACCAAGGGATAATGAGTACTGTAGCTTGGCACCCCCATTCTATTTTAACCTGCAATTTTCATGCCTAGTTTCCAAAGATCTTCTCATACATTGGCACCCCCATTCTCATAAAATGGTATAAGATAAGACAAAAAAAAAAAAATAGCTTAGTCTTTCACATTTTTATCGACCAGCCTCAGGTCTTGGCAAAACTCCCATAATCTACCCACATCTTGGTTGAGGTCTAGGATTTCATCATACATAGCCTTCATCGCATTAGTCTGAAGAAATTGTAGACTTAGCCCAAGTATATGCTAGGTTAAGCTAGATCTAATGAATGAAAATAGAGGCATACAATTATTCTTTAATACCTCCACCACAAACATATGCAAGGAAAGGTCTCCTCCCTTCTTGGTAGTGATAACCTCCTCCACACACAACCCTTAAAAATTATGAATAGAGGAATATAATCTTTGAATAACTCAAAGTTGATTCTCTCCTACCTGATGCAATTAGTCATTTTATTCTCACAAACATTTATAGTGATTACTAGAGGCACATAGACCAATTCTTCATAATAAAAGAATTTGATCACACTTTTCCAATGAAGGAATTATGAGAAAACCTTAGGTTAAATGAATAATTCCTAGCTAAGTTCTTTAAATCATGTCCAACCGTATAAGAGAAGACCGTTTCTATGTGTACTTGGATACCATGGAGAAAGGATATTTGGGATCTTTCATCAATCAAGGTATTGTTAAATTTTAACACCTAAAAGTGAGAATGAAGAATCTTTCCTAGGATGGTGGCCATCCCATTATAGCTCTTAGGGTTGTTAGATATTTTTTTGTTTCAAAGTAGAGATATTTTAAGTTATCAAATCCTACCATCAAACATAATCAAAATTTTGTTATTTCAAA
This sequence comes from Sequoia sempervirens, assembly GCA_007258455.2. Taxonomy (NCBI): domain Eukaryota; kingdom Viridiplantae; phylum Streptophyta; class Pinopsida; order Cupressales; family Cupressaceae; genus Sequoia; species Sequoia sempervirens. Next base: position 35,359,416 of record VDFB02252616.1, read on the forward strand.
TGACTATGAGCACTAACTTTCACTATTTGAAGATGTTGAAACCTTGTCATAGAGAACTAGAACATTGATGCAACCACTCATCCTTCCTTAAAACATAACAAAAGTCTCCTAGCAATTAGACATAGGAAGATTTAAGATGACTTAAAAAAAAATTATTACCAAAGCATAAACTTATGATGACTTAACTAGGCATAGTACACACTCCCTCCCTGTTAACCACTTAGATAGATGGAAATTAAATGTAAATTTGTTGCTATTTTTAGTCATGTAGGTGTCCAATAAACCACTTGGTGGTGTTTCCCTTCAAGTTTATTTATTTGAATGAAGAGAAAAAGTCCTTTGATTACAATTAGAGAATACATTTGAGGTATTGGTTGTGTAATTGGTGGACCATAGTCACATTTAACACTTTTTACAAAGTTTGGGATTTAAAATGTTAAGTAGATTTGATTTGTGATGGACAAATTTGGACGGTAGTAACAATAACTTGCAATCTATCAAGACTTGATTACCTTATAACCTGTGAAATTCTAGCAATGAAATGATAGATTAATCATAATGTCACCTTGGGATCACATCACCATGAAAGAACTTCATCCAACATCCTTATGAGTGCAGGTACCACTAAATAGGTATTTTTCAGATTTGTCTTCCTCAAGTGAGGGAAATTCGGGAAGAGCAGAGGAAAGCGAGACATGTAGTAGGTCTAAAAGAGGGAGATCAACTAGAGGTCAAAAGATTAGAAGAAAATTCTATAAACGCATGGAATTTTTTCTTGCTAAAGGGGGGTCATGTTCTTATGATGATGAGAGCACAGGAGACGTTGAGGTGCCCTTGAGGTACAAAAATCTATGGAAACAATGGGTACCCAAGGAACTTCCTCCAATAAACACTGATTTTTGTGTCAACAAGAGGATATATCGAATAGCACCATCGTCATTACATGGTTTGGGCATATTTTGCATGGATGGCATAAAGGTTTGTTATGAAAAAGTTACTAAATTGATGGAGTATGTCATACCTTATTACAGTTACAAAGATTGGATGCAACTAGTTTGATATACATGAAGTATGCGTAGGTATGCACTATCAGTAAATTGTATATAGCTAAAAGATAAGGATCAAAATAAAGGAGTGGCTATGTACATTGACAGAAGGCCAAAAGCATCAAGGAATATTGCAAGGTTTATAAACAGTACATGACCTGGGTCAACAAATAAGCAACCCAATTGCATATTCGAGGCGCGCGAGGGAAACCGTGTATTCATATGTGCGATAAAATCAATAAGTGCAGAGGAAGAGTTGCTAATCGACTACAATTTGAATTGCTTAGTTACAAACATAGTTACTATGTGGGTGGTATGTACTATGTACCATTTTACCCAACCTCCAATTAGTGACTCCAATATACCATTTTATTCTTATGTTTTTTTTTCATAAGTCTATTGGTTTCATTTCAGTAATGTTTTTTTATATTTAATTTTTTTCACAGTAGGACATTGATCGTACAGGGAAGTCTCCGACCCAGAGTATAGATCATGATGCATCTTCAAGCGCTTCTACCCGATAGGTTTACCTCATTGTAATTGTACAAATTAGATATGAGCAAATTTTTTTATTATTATGTTTTTTTCATAATTTTATTGGGTTAATTTCGATAATGTTTTTAATATTCTTGTTGTAGTCAACTGATCAAAGAAAGACACTTGCAATAGATGAGAGCATCCATAGGGAGATGCAGTCAATATTATGTGACGATGACATCGCTTATTCAACAAACCCTCTTGATATGATAAGGAAGACCCACAAAAAATGCAATGAAGAAATCCTTAAGTTGTTATTGATAGTGCCTCAAACAGATGAGATAAGAGAGAGGGTTAAAATATTGACTGAGAGAGCACAAAACTTGCAAGTAAGTTGTCATGAGGTCTTTAATTATAACATAAGTTCATTCATGGTTTTATATTTTGTACTCTTTTATGTCATGAACTAAAATATGTGTTGTTTTTATAGTATTTTTGTGTCCTAATGATGCTCCTAGCCATGATTAGGGTACTACAAGTGTTTCTTGAGGAGTAGGGGTTGGTACAAGTGTCCATCCTAATCTTCCTGTGCATACATCACATCATCTGACCCCATCATCTGCTCCTATATTGTCGTCTGAAATTTCGGCAACACATACCATGTAGGCATCCGTTACTGCACCCTCTAGCAGTGAACACATGTTAGAACATGTGTCAGGACATGTACCTAGGGATGCAGAGGCCACTAGTACTGATGATGTTTTAACAACATTTCTTAGATCTTCCCCTATTACTAGTACGAGAAAATTTCTGGTCACATTTGTGGTGACCGAGGATTTCATTCCCATAAAGATAGAGAAGGTCCCAGGTACTTTAAAATATTTTAATTATTATTATATATAATCCAATTAAAATTTACTTACTGATCACTCTTTTTATACTATTGATCCCATGATCATTTTGCAAGAAATGATGTTTTTTATAAACATCTAAGTGATATTACATTGGAGCTCTTTGGGCCCACCATACGTACACGGTGGAATGCCCAAAATCAAGATTTAAAAGATGAGCTCATTAACCGTTTAGTTGTGTTGTTCAGTGATAAAACATTCAAATCCTTAAGAAAGCTAGTACCTATATAAAGTATGTGAGGGACCAATATAGGTCACATTTAGAGAACAAAAAGTACAAACATCCCCCCATGATTTCAGAGAGGGAGTGGAAGGACCTGGTGTTGAATGGAAAGGAGAAGCCTGAAAAGAAAAAATGAAAGACACCATTGGGCCAAGGAAGGTATGCGATACTATCAACAATGTAATTATATATTGATTACTCTTTATTTTTACATAATCTAACGTATTTCAAACTTTTCATAGGCTGCCCGACACATCAAAGGCAACAAAGGCAAGACTAGAAAAACATGAGAAGCACAAACTTAGCTCTGGTGGTTATATGAAATTAGCCGCACGAATTGTAAGTGTCAATAAATGAAATATTGCATCCAAATAATAAATTGCAAACAATTTTGGTTTTATCACACCATAGAAGCAAAATTCATGATCTTCTACAAAAATACAAGGCTCTGAATTCAAAAGATTTCCCATAGAAGAGGACCTGAAGATTTCCTTCCAGTAAGGCTATGGAGTCATGGCTAAATGCCTAAGAGTCTTGACTAGGAAAACACAATCTTCCATTGCATCTGACACGTAGGTAAATAAACTCAATAAAGTTTATTTAAAATTGAATACTTGTGCAATCTATTCAATATTAATTTCCACCATAAAGTAATTACATGCCTATTTTTTAAAACATACAAACAATGATAATACTACACATGACATTGGAATGCATCATGGTGAGGGTGGAGCACAACCCACAGATGAAGGTCATGGTGTGCATCCCGGTACTGGATGTATTCATGTGCTATACAAAATGCAATATGGATTAATACAATTAAACATCTTTAATTGCAATTGGTCTATTAATTAATGTAACCTTTCGTGTTTCAACTTTAGAGCATGTAGAGCGTGATCAACATGTTGAGTATGATCAGGCTAGAGAAGATCAAGAACATGATGTGGAACCATCAGGTAAAGAGGACCACTATAATGTTCTTTTAAACATATTTAATTGCAATTGGTGTATTAATTAATGTAACCTTTCATGTTTCAACTTTAGAGCATGTAGAGCGTGATCAATGTGTTGAGCATGATCAGGCTAGAGAAGATCAAGAACATGATGTGGCCCCATCAGGTAAAGAGGACTACTCTAATGTTCTTTTGAACATATTTAATTTTAATTGGTGTATTAATTAATGTAACCTTTCATGTTTCAACTTTAGAGCATGTAGAATGTGATCAACATGTTGAGCATGATTAGGCTAGAGAAGATCAGGAACATGATGTGGACTCATCAGGTAAAGAGAACCACTCTAATGTTCATTTAATTAATGAAATACTTGTAACAATAATAATAAAACATATCAATTTAACATTTATTTGTTATTGCAGCAGACCTCCCCTTGCAGCGACGTCCACTTCGTGAGCACACAACTAGGTGTACATTAAGATCACAAGTAGAGGGAACAAAAACTAAAGGGGGGACAAATGATTTAGAAAATGATACTCCACTTTAGATTTTTTTAGCTTTAAAAAAGAAACAAAAAAAAAAGTGATTGTAATCATATCATGACAACCATATTTTTGATAATATGTAAAAACTGAAAGAATAAATGTTATATGTTAATGAATGAATGTTATATGTTAATGAATGAATGTTATATGTTATTAATGGATGAATGAATGATTAATGTTATATGATAGGGTATGGGGAATTGAGAGTGATGTGAGGGGGGGAGGGGACAAATGAGCTTCCACCATCATGTGGTTGGCCCTGTTAAGTAGAGAATATTAAACTATTCTCAAAACAAAGAGAAGCTCAATAAGGTAATGCATTTTTCAATATAAGAAATGCATCATTTGAAGCATCAAACTAATATGCAAAGATGAAATAAAGTGCTAAATTTTCACTATGGTGGTAGAAAAATGATTCTTTATACCCTGAATCCATGCTCTACATCATAATTTGAAGTTGTTTCCATTCCAATGTTCTGAGTTTAGTTTGTTTGTATGGATTCGTAAGAATACCACATTGTGTTGTGTGTGGCTTTGGTTTCAAAGGTCTGTTTCTTCTATTTTTAGTGGTGATATAACTCTAAAATTTGACTTTTGTGTATAGCAGGTTAGTGGAAAATTTGACAGCTCTGAAGGGCTTAGAGGCTCAATTGAGATAGATACATAGATATTTGGATCTTATTGTTGATGGGAGGCTTCCACTTAACCATGGAATTTTGTACCATCTACAGGTATGCAAAAATTTATGTACTTACATTCATTCTTGATCATAAATGTTCTAAATGATATTAATGATTCAAACTTAAGATTCATTTCATTTTTATAATGATCAAAATGTTATACTTTGCTATACATTCAAGCATTCTCTTGCCCCCTACCCTTTGCTCTCTCCCCCCTCCTTTTAAGAATTTTCTTTGTCATAAAAGATTCACTTTTATGTCTCATTTACACAAATTTATCTAAAGCTCTAGGAGTGAATAAAGATATGTAAAAGATGATGGATTATGTCTAAACAACAACTTTCCATCTTATAGATAATTAAATCCTTAATATTTGAATAGTTTAGAGCTCGAATAATGCTTGTATATGCATGTGTAGCAATAAGGGAGTCTATGTGAAGATTGAAATTTAAAACATCACTTTGGTATTTTTCCTTAGGTAGTGAAATGATATTTTGAGTAATACAAACCTACACACACATTGATATTTTTTGGCATTGCATTGACGAAATTGTTTTCTCTTATACCTACCCTCGGCTAGACATGGAGGTATATAATATTGGTTTTTGGGTTTTTTATGTAAGTAGTTAATTTCACTGAGGAAGACGAAAATATTCTTAATGTCCTGTCAAGTGTGAAAGCATATGAATCACTTGCTGAAGGCACCATTTTGTATTCATCCAAAAACTGGTTTGTTCTTTTTTTTGTTTCTTGCATGTGTTTCTTTTAGGCTCTAGAGATGTAGCTCGACTCTTTCCTTTGCAATTTTCATCTATTTTGATGATTACAGTAGTTTGTCCTCATAATTTTTTATGTAGATCTGTTTGTAACCTTATTTTCTACCAATCAATTTGCAAACCAGTCACATATTAAGGACCATTTCACTAACTTGTAGTCATCCATTACTTCATATGTTGTAGGTTGTGTCTATGTGCCAATAAATCTCGATGATTATGAGAAATTTAATCCTACAAGTGTACCTGTATCAATGGGTTCATTTCCTAAGGTTAGATTATCAAATATTAAAGTATACAAACCCAAAAAAACTATCAAGAACAATGAAAGAAAATAAGAAGAATGATTATACCAGATTCCTCATTGAAGCTTCCTTGATTCACCTTCACAACACCTTCTAACTTGCTGATTGTATTGCCCTCAGATCGAGTGTGTGAGCAATCCTTTGACTATGCCAATGTCCTAAACAAGCTTTGAAGGATTTGATTACTATGCCTATGATAAATAACGAAATGACTATGCCAAGAAATGTCTAAGACTTAATGAAATCAAAAATAAATGTTGCAATCTCTAAGTATGAGCGTGAGTAGTTGAAAATGTGAGCAAAATTGTCATTTTATAGAAAATACAATTTTGGATGGACGTACGAGATTAAAAGTTGGTGAAAGCCTAAAATCTGTGGACGAGATTTCATGTGACAATCCCTAATTAGGTTTAGGGAAAAATCATTAAACAAGTGGTTGAGATGTCATCTGAGAAAATCGAATTGATGGTCGAGAATAAATGAGACAATTAGTCAAAAAGATAAAGATTTTTGAAAATCAAGAAGATAAAGACTGCTTGATTTGTGAGATTCAAAAAATCAAGAAGATAAGAGTTGAACTGAAAAGAAGATTTGGAAAATAAAGAATTTTCTCAATTGCTTGATTTTTGGAAGAATATTACCATTTTGAATTAAATAAATTCAAAATATGAATTTTGTGTGATAACAAATAATTGATTTTCAGATTATTTACTAAAATGAACTGACAGTCAAGAATGTGAGATCATTTTAAATAATTTCATTTATTTAAAATGAGGGAAATGTTAAATTTGGCAATTAAATAATTAAGGATAATTATTTAATTTAGAGGATATGATTAATAATTAAATAAATTCATTTAATTATGAGAATTAGTGACATATTAAATAAATAAATGAAATTCATTTATTTAATAATCAGGAAGAATAAATAAACAAAGGTAACTAAACAAATTAATAAATTTATTTAATTGTAAGAAGATAATAGGCCCTTAGTGACGTATTGAATAAATAAATATAATTTATTTATGTAATAATAATGAAGAATAAAAGATATATGAATCAATTAAATAATTATAAATTATTTAATTAACAATGGAAAGTGGACCAAGGACATAATTAAATGTCACAATTACACTAGGATGAAAGTGGTAAAAATAGAGTTTGCAGGCCTAGGTCATTTTTATGTGTCTATAATACCCACTCTTTCTCAAGTAAAAGTATTACCTTATTTTATAGTACTTTAAATGGTTAATTGAAGGTGCTTTTTTAGATCTGAGATAGTTGAACCCTAGATTAAAATATGGTATTAGATGGGCAGTATAATGATAAAACTGAGGTCCATTGAACACAAATTATGAACATAATTTACTGGACTATGAATAGTGTTACAATTATAATTATTTCTCCTTTACCTACCTCTCCATTAATGAAAAAGATAGCAGATATTGGAGGTTCATTACATGTCTCATGTATGTGTTGGTATTTTAATTTTGTTTAAGTTGTTCAAGAGCTTGATTAGGTCAAGAATATGGTCTACAAGCTCTGTTCTCTTGATATGCTCAACATTTTCCCTACACATTTTCTCTTCAATCCAAACATTTCTTAACTCCTTCCCTTGTTAGCCCTTGGTTGTTCTCAAGTGTAATGATTTTTCTATGCATCTTGTAGTCTGTATGTATGATCAATCATCTCTTATGAAGCATGGATAACCTTTCATGGAATTTTTGTTGTGGTTAGACAAATTTCATTGTGAGAATAATCATTTAATTTGTATGGAAGTAAGTCTTTTTCATATTATTTGACTTGGTATTGTAAACTTGTCTTTGTAGGATTCTCTAGGGGGAACAATAGAACTGTGATGATAGGTAGAGTTGTACAACACCATAAATCATTTGGCATTATCAATATATTGTTTATAGAATACTCTATGCAAGTAAAATGGAATATGCAATGACAATTGGCCTTGAATTCAAATCTGAATATAAGTACATTACACAAGAAGATGGTATCTATTCTATGATTTAAAGAACCCCAAAATAAGAAAATTAATAGGTTCCATCTATTTACTTGCTCTTAGACACTTGTTTAATCAACGAGACCCTCAAAATGTCTTGATGATAACCAACAGTGTTCAAAACTCCTGAAGAGGTCATATCGGTGTGACATTCGATTTGTCTTGCTGATGGAAGTCATCGACAAGACATGGACTAGCAGGGTGAGTTTTCTATCTTGTGGCAATGATTGATCTCTCACCAATGGGTTGGATTCGGTGGTCATCACCAATAGTCTCTGCGATGACATGGTGTAGGTCTATTTAAAACTCCTGAAGAGGTTAGGTTGGTGTGACATTGGATCTATCTTGCTAACGGAAGTCATCGACAAGACATGGACTATCAGAGTGAGTTTTCCATCTTGTTTCGATGATTCATCTCTCACCGATGGGTTGGCTTTGGTGGTCATTTCCAAGAGTCTCTGCGATGACATGGTGTAGGTCTATTTAAAACTCTTGCAGAGGTCAAATCGGTGTGACAATGGATTTTTCTTGCCGACGGAAGTCATCAGCAAGACATGGACTATCAGAGTGAGTTTTCTATCCTGTGGTGATGATTGATCTCTCACCGATGGGTTGCCTTCGGTGGTCATCGCCAAGAGTCTCCGCGATGACATGGTGTAGGTCTATTTAAAACTCCTACAGAGGTCAGATCGGTGTGACATTGGATATGTCTTGCCGACGGAAGACATTGGAAAGACATGGACTATCAGAATGAGTTTTCTATCCTATGCCAATGATTGATCTCTCACTGATGGGTTGGCTTTGGTGGTCATCGCCAAGAGTCTCCATGATGACATGGTGTAGGTCTATTTAAAACTCCTGCAGAGGTTAGATCGGTGTGATATTGGATATGTCTTGTCGACGAAAGTCATTAGCAAGACATGGACTATCAGAGTGAGTTTTCTATCCTATGCTGATGATTGATCTCTCATTGATGGGTTGGCTTCAGTGGTCATCACCAAGAGTCTCCACAATGGTACATTTCAACGAATATTTTTTTTAAAAAAATTGCATTGTTTCATCACAATTTCGACAAAGGAAACCGACGAATCATCGAAAAGGTCCAACGAAGTTGCTATAGCTACGACAAAGGTTTCATCATAACTAATTTCCCATTTCATCAAAATGGTGATGAGCTTCTAGTGTTGTTTCAACGCTTTGGAAGAGGCATTGCAATTGCGTTTTGGTTATAATTCGCTAGTGGATACACAAAGTTGTCGTCGATATTCCAACGAACAATAGATCCATTTTATGATGCCGACGACCGACGAATCTAGGCCATTATTTCAACGTTTAATTCTTCATCCAAATTTCAACAAAAAATTGGTGATGAAAATTATTTCGTTAGTTCGTTGGTTGTCCGACAATTTTTTGTTGAAAGAGTGACATGTTTGTCAAAAAATGGAATCAAATTTAGTAGTGACTTGTAGTTCTTTTATCCTCCATTCAATGGCCATCTTCAGTCCTATGATTAGCACTTCATATTTAGAGATGTCATTTGTAAATGGAAAAGTAATCTTGTAAGCCTTGGGTATACTATCTCCTTGTGGTGTGAGAAATAAGATACTTACTCGTAAGTTGTGTTGAGTGTGGGACCCATCAAAGAACAAGGTCCAACGGCTAGACTAATCCATTAGTAGTATGTGTTCATCTAGAAATTATTTTGTTAGAGGTTGATGATCATCCATTGGTGTGTTTTCTGGTTGATCTGTTATGATTTTTCCTTTGATAGACTTTATGCCTATATATTCAATGTTAAACTCGCTAAGTATCATCACCCACTTAGCGATTCTCCTTGTTAGAGATGCTTTTACCAATAGATATTTTAGGGGATCTACTTTGGATATCAAATTTACTTGTTTGTTTAAGATGTAGTGTCTCAACTTCTATGCTACAAATACAACCGATAGATACACTCTTTCTATGGGTGAATAGTTCAATTCATAGCCCACTAGTGTTCGACTAATATAATAGATCACTCTTTCCTTGTTATTGCCATCTAGTTGCATTAATAGAGCTCCTAATGCTACCAGTGTTGTAGATACATATAGGATCATTCCCTTATCTTGAATCGGTGGCATCAATACTGGAGGAGTGAGTAAGTAATCCTTTACTTGCCAGAACACTTGATCACATTTGCCATCCCATGATTTAAATATTATATCTTTGTGTAACAAATGGCTGAATGGATGGCACTTTTCTACCAACTGTGCAATGAATCTCCCGATGGACTATAATTTTCCTTGTATACTTCTCAGTTGCTTTAGTGTTCTTGGAGGAGGAATTTCTTGTTAAACAGGCATAGGACAACTGAGAGGGGGGTGAATTAGTTGTCATGTAAATTCAAACTTAAAACTTTATCACTTATCAATTCTTTAACCATGCTATTTTTTATTAAATATGAGCATGAAACAAAAATAATAGAAAGTAATTCAACATAATGAACACCATATTTTTATGTGGAAAACCCAATAAGGTAAAAACCACGATGAGGGTTAACTCACACTATATAGTATTTTCAAAAGAGGCTCACTGCCAAAAAGGACTCACCGTCCAAGTACAAAGGTTCACTGCCTACAAAAGGGACTAATTGTCCAACAAGGAGGCTCACTTCCTACATAAGATTATACAAAACAGAATAAGGCTTTACAACCCAAAATGAACTGGAAAGATGCACCTATCATGTGTTGATATAGTTCTGGAGATGCTCAGTATTCAAACTTTACACCCTTCATTCTTTGCTCATCAACTGTTGCCTTTCTAATCACACCTTCACATTCATCACTGGCTGACTATTTATTTTGTCTACACACACTCTCATTGTGCTTCAAAAATTGTTCACCATATATTTATATATATCCGATCTACATCAATTAGGTTAGCCTAATTAGATGCAATTCATTTATAAAAGATATCAACTGTCAGCTCCACAAAATATTTTCAAAATGCAATTTAACTGTTAGCATGTTACATTATGTCAGCTCGGACCAAGAAATAGGTTTTCATATCATATCAAAAATTAACTTAACTATTCGGCCAAATATAGTCTTCGACACAACCAACAAAATAATGTCACTTCGTCATATGAGCACCATAACACGAGATAACCTGATCATGCATTCCTTTAACATCCATAAGTAATTTCCCAAAACCACAATCAAAATTTGTCTACTGTGGAGAAATGTGGACTAGAATACTGGAGAGGCACCAAAATACCAGATCAACCACCAGAGAAGATAAGTCAGTTATACACACCAGATTAGAGTACTGGACCAAGCTACCAACATGGTGACATCAATGACAACATATAGATAACCTACTCATTCTTCCAACAATCCCCCCCTTTGTCATTGATGACAACATTTAAACAAAATTCTCCTCCTTTCCTCAAATTTTTTTAACTTCCTCCATTATCTCCAACACTCTCCCCCTTTGACATCAATCGCAAAGGGCACCAAAAACGAGTGTAAACATGGTGACATCAAAATTTCAAAAGATATCCAAAAACTTCCAACAATCTAGAAATTTTAAGCAAACAAAAATTAAGTGAAGATGACATTCTTCACCTGGAACACCTTCTTATACCTTTCCTTGAGAACTGTGTACAAACTCTTCCAGTTGAATACAAAAAACTCCAATATTGTGCATGTACTTTCCAATAATCCAAATAGATTAAAAGAGGGTGACCAAGCTGCAACAAAACATTGTTTCTCAACATCTTCAATATCAATAAGAATTCTGGAAAGATGCTATAACTGGACTTCAACAATCTCTTTAAGAAGCCAGAAGGTCTTTGTCACATCATCTCTCTGTCTTTGTGTAATGATTAGTTCAGCCTGTAGTTCACCAACTCTTATTCTTTACTTCTCTTCTTTATCTTCAAATATATCGAAATTGTTTCCAATGTTGTTCACTTCAGCTTCAATCACTTCAATTCTACTTTTGAAATTATCTACAGATGCAAGCCATTGAAGACAATACTTGTAAACATCTAAAATTTATTTAATTCACTTCTTTGTTTCCACAATCAATCTAGACAATCTTTGCATAGCCTTTTCACATCTCCTTTCAACCAAGATTCCCATCTTACATCCTTCCGGACCTTCAAGCAACATCCTTTCTTCAACAATCTCAATCAAATTTTCTAGCAAGAAATTAGAAACAATAGATACTTCAATACCTTTTCGAAGTAGATAATTACCAAAGTATCATCAATTTTCAGTTTGTTAATAGGCGAGGCAAGATTCCGTAGTTCACCAATCTTCTTCATTTTTCCTTCAACTATCATAGATTGGATGTCATTAGGATCAAGGGATTTAGTACTAGTAAGAGATTATTTCTCCTTCTCATCTGAAATGTCAATGATGCCTTCAGTTATGTCTTTTCTTTTTTTCGATTCTAGAGGGGAATCATTGATAACAACCTCCATTTCTCTTTTTCCAAAGGAAGAGCCCACTTCAAATCGACTTGGTGCAGATATACCGAAGCAAGGGTTTGTTTTCAAAGATGAGAAATACGATCTACACATGTTTACATTATCTTCCAAAGATTCTAGATATCTATAAATTTTCTTTCCAATAGGAATATCAGATTCCCACATCACATTATATTTTCCGGGTAGAGAATTTAGAAAGTAAAAATCAGACACACTAACAAGGATCCGAAATGAAAGGGATAATTCTTGATCAATGACATTTGAACATTTTCAAGCAAATTCTCAAGCAACAAGCTACATAAATCAAATTGTCTGTTCTCCTTAACCATCATGTGGGAAATATGTACGACAATCGCCAAAGTTGAACTTTCATGGTTTATGAAATAAATTTTGTATGAAATACCATATGTGACATACCTAATAGCCAAATTAGCAAGTCTATCAATCAACAGTGCTCTAAGATCTCAACTAATGTCAGTCAGCTCCTCCACATCTTTATACTTCACTGTTTTCTTTCCAGGGAGTTCTCCAATGCTACATAATCCAGTGATCAATTTGACTGCTTCCTTTGAGATCAAATAGGGTTTGTCCAAAACAATGCTTCCATCCTTGAAATGGTTCAACAAGAACAAGATAACCTCTTTATCTGTAATCCATAGAAATTCACTCCATAAATCTATCCCTAGGGTTTTTTTATTCAGTAACTCGACTTCGCTCAACCCTAGTTCAATTCCTTTCATTTTCCTATTATCGTATACTTCTAATTCGACGCTTTTCAACTTCAGAGGGATAAAACCATGCGATCCACTATCCATTGCTATGCTTTCTTGAAATTCAATGAAACTTCATCGATTTTATTCTTTCTTTTTGTAATTAGAAAAAGATTTCCAGATTACTTGATATAATCTCTTCGAATTCTTTTCAGAAATGCTTCAGGCTCGCTCCAAGATCATTCTAGGATTTTGTTCAATCTATTCAAAAGCATTATTTAACCAAAAATTCTTGCAAATTTCATCTTATATACCATCAAACTTACCCTAAAACACATTAAATGTGGTAGACACCAAAAAGTTGTTAAAAAAAATCTTCATATCACAAAAAGACCTTATTTGGTCTGCAAATCCTCATACCAACATATTTTCCTCTAGTTATTTTTCCAAAACCTCTAAATAATCATTCTTCACATTCTATCCATGTGCCAACCTCTGACACACCATTCTTCTAGGGGGTTTTTATAATCTTCTGATGATACTCCCCCTAAGACCATGCTAGGTCTAAATTCTAAATAAGTTGTCTATACCGATGAGGGAAAAAACACATTAGAAGTCTTAGGTTTTTCTTCTTCTTCTTTCTTCTTCCATACCTTATCCATCTCTTGCTTCATCTCTTCTTTGTAAATCTTCTTTACCAGTACACTCTTCTCTTTTGGAGCAGACTTCTTTTCTTATTCTTACAAACTTTAGATACATGTCTAGGTTTGTTGCAGTTATAACAGATCACAATTTTTTGATTAAATGTCCTCCATTATTCCTCAATCTACATTGATTTTCCATGTGTCCAAATTTATTGCAGGTATAGTAGTAGCCATTAAAGAATTGATTCATTCTTCCTTCATTAAACCTATTCCTCATTACTCGACCAATCATCCTTACTTGAGATCTGCATTATGTAGCCTTATGTCCAAACTTCCCACAATCAAAGAATTTTCCAAAAAGAGAACCAGGAACTGGTTTATCCTGCTCCTACATTTAGTTTCTCTATGACCATATTTATTACAAGAAAAAAAAAACACCATCAAAAGAGGGGCACCTCTGTGCATTAAGTTGTCTCACAAGAAATCTTCTTGAAAAATTCCTTCTGTACTTCCACTTGCCTTGATTCTTCTTCACATCTTTAGAACTTTCACCAATATCAACTCCCAAGCCACCTTTGTCTTTACATGGTTTTTGTCATGCAAGTAGTTCTTCAAGTTTATCGAAGCTAGATCTGAAATTATTTTCATAGAGTTTATCCTTCTCTAGTTCCACTCTTAAGTTTACTATCTCTTGCTCAAGTCTAGAACTTTCATCAGACTTGTTTTGCACCATTGTATTCAAACATTCTTCAATCCTCTTCTTCTCTTCTACTGTCACTTTCAGTCCAATTATATCTTGTTTCAACTATCCACCTACTTCTCTATGTCTTTGCTTAAAATTCTTCAACTGTTCCTTCAGTTTCCAAACACATTCATTTGCTTCATCAAGATTCTCTTTTAGATCTATGTTTTCTCTTTCCACTTTATCAAGATCTTCAAGAGCATTCCAGAGTTCTCCTTTATCATCCATTCAACCAACCTTCAGGATCCTCCTCAAGCGGTTAAGCTCTACACAAGGAACCAAAGCTCTAATACCAATTGTTAAATAGGCACAGGACAACTGAGAGGGGGGGTGAATCAATTGTGACACAAATTCAAACTTAAAACTTTATCACTTATCAATTCTTCAACCACACTATTTTGTTATTAAATATGAGCATGAAACATAAATACCAGAAAGTAAATCAACATAATGAACACCAAATTTTTATGTGGAAAACCCAATAAGTGAAAAACCATGGTGAGGGTTAACTCACACTATATAGTATTTTCAAAAGAGGCTCACTGCCAAAAAGGACTCATTGTCCAAGTACAAAGGCTCACTGCCTACAAAAGGGACTCACTATCCAACAAGGAGGCTCACTGCCTACACAAGATTATACAAAATAGAATAAGGCTTTACAACCCAAAATGAATCAGAAAGACGCACCTATCATGTGTTGATACAATTCCAGAGATGCTTAGTATTCAAACTTTACACCCTTCATTCTTCACTCATCAACAATTTCCTTTCTGATCACACCTTCACAATCATCACACGCTCACTATTTCTTCTATCTACACACACTCTCACTGCACTTCAAAAACTATTCGCCATACATTTATATATATCTAATCTCCATCGTAAGCATCAATTAGGTCAGCCTAATTAGATGCAATTCATTTATAAAAAGATGTCAATTGTCAGCTCCACAAAATATTTTCAAAATTCAATTTAACCATTATCACGTTACATTATGTCGACTTAGACCAAGAAATAGGTTTTCATATCATATCAAAAATTAACTTAATGCCAGCTATAGTCTTCGACGCAACCAACAGAATAATGTCACTTCGTTGTACGAGCACCAGAACATGAAATAACTTGATCATGCATACCTTTAACATCCATAAGTAATTTCCCAAAACCACAATAAAAAATTGTCAACTACAGAGAAATGCAGACTAGAATACCAGAGAGGAACCAGAAATACCAGATCAACCACCAGAGAAGATAATTTAGTTATACACACCGGTTTAGAGTACTAGACCAAGTTACCAACATCGTGACATCAATGAAAACATATAGATAACCTACTAATTCTTTGCACATTTCTAATATAGCTTTTACCTTGGTGGGATCTACCTCGACACCTCTTCTTGATACTATGTAACCCAATAGTTTTCCAAAAGTTATGTCGAAGGCACACTTCTTTGGATTGAGGCACAAGTTGTACTATTCTAGCCTGTCAAATACCTTTGCTAGGTTGGTCAAATGGTCTTCTCTTTTGATGGATTTTTCTAGTATGTCATCTACATAATCCTCCATAGTGGTATGCAATATATCATGAAAGATGGTGTTCGTTGCTCTTTGATATGTTTCCACTACATTCTTTAGACCAAATGACATGGTGTTCCAACAAAAGGTTCCCCATGCACAAGTGAAGATTATTTTATGTTGGTCTTTGAGGGATATTTTGATTTGATTGTATCCAAATAATATGTCCATCAATGATAGCATTTCATGTGTTGTCATTAGATCTACAATCATGTTGAGTCTAGGTAGAGGGAAGTCATCCTTTGAGAAAGCCTTGTTTAGATCTCGGAAGCCTGTGCAAATCCTTATGCCCCTAGTGGGGTTTGACACTAGTACTAGATTGGATACCCATTCAGGATAGTCAATGGGTCTGATGAAGCCCACATCTAACTATTTCTAAAGTTCTACTTTGACCAAAAGTGTTATCTATGGATACATCTTCTATAGCTTCTACTTGATGGGTTTAGCTCTAGGAAATACGGCTCGGTGATGTACAACCAATGCTAGATCTAGTCCTGGCATGTCTCCATATGTCCATACAAAGTTGATTTTTCTTTCATTGATGAATGTTGAGAAGTTCACCTTTTCTTTGGGATCAAGTTATGTTGCATGATATGTGATCTTGGGTGTTTATACTATGCCAACATTGATAGGTTTGGCATCTTTGACTAGGAGTGATAACTTCTCTTGATATTTTGTGGTGGGAAGATTGAATCTTCCATCTTCAAGTGCCTTAAAGAGATTTTCACACTCAGATGCATCTTTTTTCTTTCTCTTTTCTAGATCTAATAAAGCTACTTTGTGGTTTTCCTTAGGGGACCTTTTTATTTTTAAATTTTTGGTTTATTTGTACAACTAGAAGACACAATCTCCCCCCCCCCAAATATGCTTCTTGATCTATTTCCATTAAAAAACCTGCTTTATGATCTCCCTAGGGTATATTGGTTCAGAGTCCCATGACCTTAACAATAGCCTCATCATTTTGGAATGTGTCTAAAATTGGTGTATGATGTTGTTTGTCCCAATCTATCAACTATGGATAATGCAAGGATATTTTATCATTGGAATCTACAAAGCTTATGAAAGTTGTAACTAGGTTAGAGACATTCATGTTTTTAAGGCTCCATAAGGAATCTAAGTTGTACTCACTAGAGTCACATGAATCCCACTCATATTCATTGAAATCTATCTCGATATGGTCATCATCAGATATAGATTCGATAGTGATGGTATTAACGTTGAGGTTTTCAAATATGTATTGGATATACATGTAGTTGTCGAGACGTTCACAAGTATCTGATGTCTCATCTGTGGTAGAAGTAGCTCCTTCCTCATAAGAGGTACTTTTAGTACTTGGGGTAATCACAATAGTTGATCATAACCTAGTCCAAGATTCTTTGAGCGATGTTCCATAATGATTAGCTCTCTTCTACCTTCTCCATGTAGACCAAGGCCACCTTGTCCAGTGAATCCCATGTTCTTAACTATTTGATACCCTCTGTTACTTTTATCAATAGTAAGGAGAGGTAGTGGTTGTTCCTATCCTTCTTCTTTGTAGATCCATGAAGATAGATCCTCTTCACATAATTCCTCATCTTGCATGTCTCCCCACTTGGTGAAAATAGTGGGTTTGACTATCATTGTGATTGTTTGAACATATCTGATCTATTTTGATCCTCCATACATTTAAGGTGTTGGGGGCATCATTCCAATACAAAAAGATTGGTTAAAGTGATATTCCCCATATCCTTTGTCAAGTACTTAGATCTTGGTACTAGATTTAGATAGCTTGATTGATTATGGTGTAATGGAGGAGGAGGCTAGTGATGTTGGGTCAACATAGGAAAAGGAGTGAAAAGATATATCATTATTGGGTATTTGTTGAATCTTTTTATACTTTTATTCCAATTTAGCATAGTAATGGAAAGGTTCGAGGTCAACATATATGGTAACGAAATTATTTTCATAAGGAAATTTTAGGCATTGATGGAATGTATATGGGACTATTTTCATTGCATGGATCCATGTTTGACCCAAGAGAAGGTTATATGGAAGCTTGAGATCCAATACTTGTCATGTAGTTTCTATTATTGTTAGTCCTATCTAAATGGGTGTCCTGATAGTTCCTTCTAAATTTTGGTCCATGTCATCATAATATTTGATACTAATGCTCTTGTTTTTATGTATCACATCATTAGAGTATCCCAGTTGTTTCACAAATTTTAAGGTGCAGATGTTTAGACCTGCACTGTTATCTATGAGTACTCTCTTGACTTAAAGTTTATGGATACACGACTTTGAATAAAGAGCTTGCTTATGGAAATATTTTTATAGGTCTTTCTCAAAAACGAATAAATAATGGGTAGATGTGATATTTCCAACCATGGCTTGAAACTAATTAGATCAAGGTTGTTCAGGACTAACATTTCTACAAGAGCTTTCTCCAAATTTTCCTTATGTGCTAGTGATAGTTTTAAGAGCTCAAGGATGAAGATTAGGGTGGGAGTTTTCTTAAGTTGGTCCAAAATGCTATAGTAATTTGATGGTTTTTTTGTGGCCTTTACTTGATTTGGTGCTCCTTGGATGGTTACTCTTCCCCTTTGAGTAGTCACATTACATTCAGGATTTTTCCTAATATGTTTACCACACAGATGGTATGATTGTCACAAGATACATTTCCTAGAATGGTATCCTCACCATCAGAGAAGTTTTCCTTATGGTAATCTTGTTCCTTTCCTTTATTTTCCCTAGAATGGTCGGGGATTGGATTCTTGTAGATCTTTAGGTCTTTATTTCAAGGATGAGGTTTGATGTCTACTTCTCCCTTTTCGATTAAGTCTTGCACAATATTTTTAAGTCTCATGCAATTATTGGTGGTATGCCCCTTGATTTTGTGGAATTCACATTTGTCATTCTTGTTTTACCAAGGGGGTTTGAAGTTGGGTTCCTCATAATTTTCTCTATCATTTATTGTGATGAGGTTATTTTGGACTAGTTTGTGCATAATAACCTCAAGGGATTCTCCCAAGGGTGCAAATTTTCTTTGCGGCTGCTCCTTTCGTTATCATGTCCTTGATTCTATTATTGGTTGTTGGGTTGACTGTTCTAAGTATAAAAAAGTTGGTTGTTTTGTTGATAATTGGGTTGGTTGTTCTATGGGTTATTTGAAGTATAACCTTGTTGTGCTATTTTAACATGGTTTTGTGGCACGTTAGGAGTTTGAACATTATGTACAACCTTAGCATCAACTACTCCATCATTGGTTACATTCTTTTTTTTCACCCATATTTTGGGTTTGTCATTGGATGTAGAAGGTTAATCTTTAGGGTTGTAAAGTTTGATGACTCCCCTTGCAATAAGGGAAAATTAGATAATTTTTCCCTTTTCAATAGTTTCCTTGAAATTGCTTGGGCATAACACTATGAGGTTGTAGTTGATATCTGCATGTACATTGGTTTAAAGACATCGACAAGTTATTTCTCTAGAATGGGCCATTTAATTTTGCTTGCTTCGTGTCTCCATCTTTAGAGGTATGAAGCAAACGACTCGCCTTTACTTTGTTTGATTTTGTAAAGATCAGTGATCATAATGTCTTGTTCTATATTATACAAGAAATGGTTGACAAACTTATTTGACAATTCATCAAATGTTCTAATAGCTGGTGGTAAATGAGAGAACCAATCTATTGCAAGCCCACTAAGACTCCATGAGAAAAATCTCATCAAGTAGGTGTCATTTTGTTGTAGTTCCATGCAAGATATTGAAAACTCACATACATGGTCAATTGGATCTCCTTTCCCCCTATACTTGCCAAATTTTTCTATTTCGAAGCCTTTGGGGAAAGGTACTGTGGATAATTTTTGGTCAAACAGATATAGAAAAATGTCTTGGAGAGCATAACTCTTATTTGGATTTCCAATTTGTATATCCAATATCCTTTGATTGAGTGTTTGAAGTTGCATATTTATGTCATTGTTTGTGCTTTCTTGAGGATTTTGGGTATTATAGATTTGTTGTCATGTGACGTTTGTTTGGTCATAAATTGGATATTGTGTAATCATGGGATTTTGAGGACCATGTTGTACATAAGGTATGTTAGTTCCTTGTTGCATATAAGGTAGGTTGGGTCCTTTTTGTGTACCCTAATATTGACTTTGAGGTGTTCCTTGGTACAAATTTTGTGGTCCTCGTGTTGTTGGGGATTTTGATTTTGGGCTTGTTGAACAAAGTGTTGTTGAGTATGGGGCATACTTTGATAGTTCATTTGTGGTACACCATGTTTTTGAAGGATACCTTGATGTTGTGTTGATGGTATACCTTGTTGTTGTGAATGTTGTTGAAGGTTACCTTGATGTCACATTAATGTTATACTTTGTTTTGTTTGGTTTGGTTGAAGGTTGCCTTGGTATTGCGTTGATGGTAAACCTTGTTGTGATTGATTTGGTTGAAGGTTACCTTGGTATTACGTTGATGGTAAACCTTGTTGTGGTTGATTTGGTTGAAGGTAACCTTGGTATTGTGTTGATGGTAAACCTTTTTGTTGTTTATTTTGTTGGTGGTGACCTTGATGATATTGCTAGTTGTTGGAAGGGTCAATGTATGATGTATGTTGTGGCATGTATTTCCTTGTGATGCGTTACCACCTTGTTGGTCCATTGGAACGTTTCCCATGTTTTTCATAGTATTATTTTGTGGCATGTGTTTGGGTTGCATTTTCTTGATACTATTGTGCCACAAATGCTTGTTCAATTTGGGATGGTGGTCTAAACAATGGGTTATCCATGGGTTGCATTCAATCATTGTTTTGTGAAAACAATGGTGGTATGTTGGGGTTCGTTTTTGGTTTTAGAATTTTCCTAACCACTATTTTATCTCCTAGTGGAATAAGATTTGGATCTTTTAAGATGTCTACATTGAAGTCAATGGGTAATTTTGCACCACTTTTTGCTAGTGTGAGGAAATATGAGTTTGCATTCTTCCCAAGCGTCTTGTCCATAAGATTTTGCACATTAGGATTTAGGGAGTATTCTAATAGTTTATCATCAATAAATTCCTCATCACTATCATATTCTTCTATGATCACATTACTGAGATTTGAAATTTGATTTTGACTATTAATCATGTTTTGGTGTCTAAGGAGTACTTCCACATCACTTGGTGGTTGGTCTTGTGTTGCCTTGAATGAGGGTTATTTTTGAGGAGTTGTAAGGTCACTTGGTTTGTAACCCCATGGGTTAAAGATATCAAGTTTCCACAATCCATAATTATGAATCAATTTTTGTTTCTGGCTTTGATTATGTTTGTGTTTTTGCCATCAACGTTTCAGATCACACTCAATGATCCATCATCAGGATGAAGAGAGAAAACTCCATGATCACACTCCATGGGTTGCTTTCCTCATTATTGATGTTGGTCTTTGGTGCACTTGAGCTACTCTTGTTGGATTCCATCTTTTTTTCTGTGTTGAGATCTCGTGGTTGTCATAAAAAATTCCAAGACCTAGTTGTATTTTGGTGATCACTAACTACGGATTGAAATAGTGTTCTTTTTTTTGGGGATTTTCTATTTAAGAGAATGATGTTTCGTGATCTAGGTTTAATTTCCATGCAAGAGGTGGTAATATTGGTCTTTTGGCTGCAATTTTGGCTTTTTGTTCTTCTTCATCTAGATTAGTAGTCGTGTTTCTCCACTGAGTGGGTGTTTCCTTTTTCTCAAACTACTAATAATTTCCATTGCTCACCTTCAACTCATGTGAAATTTGGTTGTATAATAGGTGTAGTAAGATCTGGTTATTGAACAGAAGTAGTAGGACGCTAGATGGTCATAAAGTGCAAGATTTTTCTTTATTTTTTATCCTTTTTCTCTTTATGAGAATGACGAAGGAAGATGATGTAAAATAAAAATCTTTTGGAAAAAGGTGTTGATAGTTTGCTATGGTTTTTGTGATACTCAAGACCCTAAAGTATAAGTGATGTTTGGTGGATGTTTTAGAGATGATGTTAATTTTGGGATTCAAAGTGTAGAAAACTTGGACCGATATTTTACTCCATTTTTCTAGAGGATATGTTTGAAGACCTACTTGAACTAGCCTTGAGGTGCAAGAAAATGTTAATATCTTAGAAACTGAGAGTAAGGAATAATCCAAGTTGTACTTTGATTTTGAATCATAAAACTAGGCTGGGGTGTTTGACTTTTGAAATGATGTAGATATGAGGTTTTTTAGAGGTTTAACTATTTTATTCTCAAAAGATGAAAGATTAACCAATTTTGAATTAGTCTTTGATTTTGTACTAGAAAACAAGGAAATAGTGGAAATCTTTAGAATAGTAGTGTTTCAAATTTAGGAAAATTGCAGTCAAACATAGAGCAACATTGGTCTCTATTTCAAGTTGTGAATGGTAATAGAGAAAACAATTGTAGTGATTCTGATAGAAACGGCCTTGTTTAGGTCAATAGCGGTTGAATTTTTAGGACAATTACAGTAGTTTCATCAAAAGAGGTCTTTGTTGCAATTTTTTTGATTGGTGAATTTAGTGAAGGCAATAGCGGTGGTTTTATCAAAAGTGGCCAGATTTATGTCAACTATGGCAAAAAATAGTTCAACTATGAAAATGTTAAGATCAATAGCAACAAAGTTGTGATAGTGACTGTCATAAACCAAAGAGCAATAATGGTACATTTTAGATCAACTGCGACAATCTTTAGGTCAAAAGTGGAAAAGTCTTTGTAATAGCGGCTTTTGTTCAATTTGTTTCTAGTTTTTGTTTTAACAATAGTTTGGAAAGTTTTGAAATTTTGATGTCTTGGTTGATCTGATTTATTTTAAGAATTGGCAACTGAAACAACATAGCACAACAATCAAAAATTTTAACTCTAAATGTCTATAGCTTAAGCAAGTTTCTTTCCACAAAGCTCAAATTTTGTGAAAGTCAAGATACTAAAACCATAGTTTTCAATGTTGACTTTGGTATAAATGTGACTTGAAATGTAAGCCTAAATATTTAAAAACCTTTAGAGATATTTGTTTAAGATATCTTTAAGGAGTACAAATATACGACTCTTTTCAAAGGTATTCACACTAAGTCCAAAGGGTTTTGAAATTTTGACAACCAAGTTCAATGTTTATTTTTTTGTCTTCTTTTTAAATCAAGCAAATTGTTTGATGTCTAAAGTAACGAAGAATTTTGGAAAGTTCATAGAAGACATTGTTACAACCTAGAGATAGGCACATTCTTTTAGGTGGGCTTACCTCATGCCCCGAAAGGATGATTTTACATGCAACTTATGGAGAGTGTTATGTCTCAACCATAAATTAGGCTTGGTAAGTAACTTCTTGGAAGTAAATTTTGATGCACCACTTTCAAAGAATGTTTTGGATATAAGGATGGCCTCTACTACAATAGTTCTTAGTCACTACTCAAGGGATCCAATGCCTTGCTAACATCCAACAAGCTACTAAAAGCTTTAACCACTCCTACTAGTGGCTCTATATACCAGAAGGTACCTTCCCATTCTGAATGACACTATTGATCAAGTAATCACTGATTTGGTTTTGGAATTTAGTTGCGACCTAATTTATATAGCAATCTAAGGGAAAAACCACTTTGAGTCACCTTGAGTTATCCAACACGAGATGTGTCTCAAAGGTAGGCCCCTTAAAGGTGATGCTTGAAATAAAAAAATGTGAAACCCAAAGTGCTTTTCATCATCCAAGATCCTCAAAAGATGTGAGGGGAGAGGATACACACTTGGTTTTCCAAGAATGGAAAACACAACATACAATCCATAGCAATTCAATTTTTAATCCCAAAATTTCAAGTGTGAAGATATCGATTCATTTTTTATGTGCACCAAATCAAAAGCATTTGAGACTTTAGTCAAATATAGCAATGTGCAAATCAAAAGTGGATTTGTTCAATTTTAAGCACCAATTTTGAGTGTTTCTAATGGCCCCATTCATCTTAATGTGGTCAACAAAAATAAAAAGCATTCATTCATCAAAAAAATGAAATGTGTTGGTCAAAATCAAAAGTACAATTTTATAATCACTAAATGAAAGCTTTTGGACGTTCAGTTTTAAAAATAACAATTTGAAGTGTGCAAATTGTGGGTTCAATTATACAACACCAAATTAAAAGATTTTTTAAACTAAAAAAGCTTTGAAAGTTTAATTTTAAGAACACCAATTTGAAGTGTGCAAGTTGTGGGTTCAGTTTTACAACACCAAATTGAAAGATTTTTTAAACTAGAAAAATATTTGAAAGTTCAGTTTTAGGAACACCAATTTGAAGCGCGCAAGTTGTGGGTTTAGTTTTACAACACCAAATTGAAAGGTTCTTTAAACTAAAATATCTTTGAAAGTTTAATTTTAAATTTGAAGTGTCATTGGATCATTTGCCAACCCTGCAATGAGACTGTTAGTTGTTCTAGATGTAAAACATTCCATATTCCTACAAATGTTGCATCAATAACATTAGAAACTTCCCAACACAACAAACAACCAAATATTAGCATTAGAAATCATAAGAAATGATTGTAGATTTAATTTAGAAAGAAAAAAAGCAATAGTGTTGATCTTTCAAACAGTAGCAGACTTTTCATTTGCAACAATAATAGTTGGGTAAGTCAAAAGTGGTCCAAGCATGTGCAACTGCAAACTTGTTTCTAGTAAAAGTGGTTAAAATGTCAAAATCATTCCAAAAAAGTGTAGTAGTGGTTGGAAAAAGTGCAACTACAGTAGAAGTGTAATAGCAACCACGTGAAAATCTTGTAGCTTTTGTGTGAAAATTGTCAACTATGTTTCAAAAAAAAGTGTTAGCATTATGGAACTTACAACTACTTAAGTAAACTCACAAAAACATTAATGTCAAGGACCGAGGTCCCATCGGGCATGCCAAATGTCGTAAGGGGGGAAATGAAACCATACAAAAAACAAATGAATTAACCTAATTCAAACAAGATTAAGAATCCCTAAACCCATTACTCATGAAATGAACAATATAAAACTAATGAATTCAATGAAAGAATTGTTAGCAAATGAAGAACAAACAATGAATTCAAGAAATTATATCATTACCCATCTCATGTCGAAGTGTATTTGTATTGATGTTGAATGTTGGATTGTTGTAATCAATACAAAGTCTCCATTATGCATTGTAAAAGCTTCAATGTGTGTATGATGTTGAACTAGAATGTGATGATAATTTGTAACGTAATCAAGAGTTAATTATGTAGCGCTTCACTTATGTAAATTCTAGATGATTTGTGAGAAGGTTGAAGGTTATTTTATAAATTTTACGTTTTGAGATGAATGATCAAGATTTTGTAGTAGAAGATCCTAATCAATAGTTCAAAACCATTGAGAGGAATTAGATTGGAAGTGTCAATGATTTTAGATTGCATAATCTATATGATTGATGAAATCAAGTTGAGTATTCAATGGAATTGTGAAATAGATCAAGAGAGGTTAGTGGGATCGAAGAATAGATGGATTAGCTAGGCAGTCAAAGTGAGCAATCAATGGTCATGATTTGCTCAATCACAAAAAGGGGTGAGGACAATTAATTAAATGAATATTTAATTAACATTTTAGAGTTTGAACGTGCAAGTCATGTTTGAATTTACCAAATAAAGTTGTATTTTTTTGTTTTGACTTTTTTTGAATGATGTTTGAATAATTAATTTAATTATTCATGTTTAGAAAGAGGAAGTGATGGGGTTGGGGCCCTAGCTTGGTTGGCTAAATATTTCCTGTTGCAGGAGGTTGGTCACGAGGTCTAGTCTCCCCCACCCCCGTGGTACCGGAGGGCGTGTCACGCCAGCGCCGCCGGTCAATTAAACTATTAAGTAATAATAATTTTAATTAAACTAATTGATTTAGGAGAATAGGGTTTATTAGTGACATAATTAAATAATTCATATTATTTAATTAATCAAGAGGAATAAAGTTAGATAAATGATAATATAGTGAATTAATTAAATAGTTTAAGATTATTTAATTAATAAAGGAAATTAGGGTTTTTGATGTAAATGATGTGAGATGCAATGATATTAAATGATAATGATGTTGATGATGGAAACATGTCATTCAGGATGTGTGACATGCATTTAGGTCATTTTTACATGTCCATAGGTCCTAGCTAAGGAATTTGGTGGCCCATCTTCATTCCTTTCCACCACAGAAATCTTTTGGTGCCAACCTAATTTGAATTTGCACAGATGAGGTGCATAGTCGACCTTGGAGAAGGTTTCAAGGTTGAAGATGATATAAGTATGAGTTGAGTTGTTGAGGGATGAAAAGATAGATGTGAGAGATGTGAATGATACAAATTGCAGAGTTGTAAAGTGTGGAATTAAGAAGTACAGTGTGAGCTTTCATGTGTTAGATTATTGGATGCAGTGCAAAAAAGGTGTATACAATTCTTCAATCATGCTATGAAGGTGTTGATAATGTTGGGGTGGATTCTTTGTTGCATTAAGATGCTTTTCTCTATGTATCATTTCTTCTCTATCTTCTTTTCTATTATGGCAGTGAACCTTTCTTCTTTGGGGAGTGAGACCTATTATATTCAATGTTGATATTATTTATATTGTGAGGTAATCCTCATTGTGGTTTTTCCCTTCTTGGTTTTTCCACATAAATCTGTGTTCTCTTGTGTATGGTGTTAAGTTGTTTCAGTTTCTATTATTTTCTTTTCATGCTAATTCATCATAAAAAATTTAAGGGGTTTAATGAATGTATGTGGATCTAAATGTGCATGAGGATTTTGAAGTTTTTAGGTACAAATGATTCACCCCCTCTCATTTGTCTTGTGCATTCAACAATAATTACTTCAATCCTGTCTAAGATCCCAACAAAAGAGATTCAATAATAATTATACATAGATATACAAACAACCCTCTCTAATAGACCTTTGAAGATAAAAAAGAGAGAATAATTCACCATTTATAGTAATTTTAGTAGAAGTGTCTTTAAAAAAATCTACATATCGACAACAAAATCACCAAATCTTGAATATTTCATAACCATCAAAATAAAGCCCCATTCAATTCTATCATAATAATATATAAAATTAATTAGATCTATATAAAAATCTTGCTCATAATCTTTTCCCCATTGTGTACCTTCCTAGATTGTGATAAGGTTCTCAAGAATGAACAATAATTTAACAAAACTAGTCTAAGTAGGAGAAATAATTAAGGGAAGATCTCTTTACCTAAAAGAAATATTTTTAGCAAAAATATTGTAAGATATGTTTAGGAGTGTTATAAACCTCAAATTTTAACTAAAGATAAATCACCATTCTTATTGATTAGTTTAATGATCCCCTATTAATTTCCTTCCAAAGAGTACCCACATTAAAATATTCATTATATAATCATCATAAAATTAGAGAAATACACTCCTTGTTAAGTCTATAGAATCTAATTAACAGACCATAAAAGTAAGAACTTTATCATTACCTTTAGACTCACTAACATTTTTATCCTCTTCTAAGGATAAAGGTTTATCCAACTTCATAACATCAATACAATTAACCTTCCTTGGAATAATCTTTCTGAAAACTTCTTTATTACTATGAAGAATAGATTCATCTCAAATGTTAAATGGATTTCTCTTATCTCCTGGGAAAAGATTTACAAACCTAAAATTTCGGGTGGGGCTTGGATAATAACATTGAATCTCAAGATTTGGACCTAGGCGCCAAGTTAGCATGGACCATGTTTTCTAAGCTAGACTCTAAATGGTGCAGGATCATGTGTAAGAAAAATATATGGATACTTTATATGGAGAAATAACTTTCACTAGATAAAATCATCTATCTAGATCTAAAATGTGGAATTTTATAATTAATTATAGAGATGTTTTTATCCCCCATCTTTCATGGATAATTCACTATGGAGGTAAAATTCTTTTCTATGAAGACTCTTGGAAAATTACACCCATCTAAATATCATTAAGGAGCTTAAGAAAACTAAAATATTTCGTAACTAAATTTGGGGTGAAAAAGTGAAAGATCACTTGAAAATATGTGTGGAATCCCTTATGTCAAGGATTAAATGGAAAGATTTGTAAGATTGTCCTATCCCTTCAAGCCAAAAAAAATATTCTCAAAAGAATTATTGATCAAAGGAAAATATTTTATTCCACCAAGATAGATGAGCTCTCATTGATGCTTTCTAAATTAGGCCAATATTTATTCAATAAAGGTTATCAAGCTCTAACCAATATTTAGTTAATCAAGATAATTAGTGTCATGTCCATAATTTTTGCTAGAAAAATCTAACAATTTTTTTTTAAAAAATATTTTCCTTTTAAATAATAATAAAATAATGCACCTAATTTAAATCTCCATGCCAAGATATTTATTTATTATTATTTTTTTCTACAAATTTATTTAATAGATTAGTTCTAATTTTTCACATCTCTTATTTTTATCTATATCGGTAGATTATTAAATCTATCGAAAAAACCTCTCTTTAACTATTACTTCAAATATTTAAATTTGATAGATACTAATATCCTTTTGAATATAATAGTCAAATTAGAAATTTATATAAACTTTTCATTTTATTTTGCTTTTCCAGCCAACCACTTTTATTAAAAGATATTTGTTTATCTATTTAGTCATTTATTAAAAAATATATAGATTTATTAAAATAATGTGTATCCTGCAATATAATAGCTAAATTAGAAATTTATATAAACCTTCCATTTTATTTTACTTTTCCAAGCCAAACACTTATATATATAAACTTTCCATTTTATTTTGCTTTTTCAGCCAAACACTTTTGTTAAAGGTATTTGCTTATTTATTTTATTTTATTTTTGGCTATCCCAAAATACAAACATAATTCCATTTTTTTATTATTGTTCATAGGAAGAATAATTAGTATTGATATTACTCTCAATGTTACACTATTAATGTGATAAATAATTTAATTTATAACAATGCACTTATCCATTTCTCAAATTGTTATAATTTCTATAATCTTATTTATATTTAAACCTCAATTGGACATAGGTTATTACCCATTTGAATCTCAATATATTTCTCTATAAAATATGAATATCATTAATATTTCTTTATTCTTTCAATGCCAACTTGAAAATGATCCTATATCAATATTATTCAATTGAAGAAATAAATATGCATCATAGTATTAACTCTTCTATGCATGCTAACATTTGAATCAATATAATGATAATATAAATAATAGTTATATTTACATTTATATCAAAATAAATATTAATTTGTGTAATAATTGTGTTAATTAAATTAACACTATAATTACTTTGACAAAACTCAAAATTATAATTTTTTTATATAAGATAATGAATATATATAAATACACCCCAACAATAAAATATTAACACATATAATTTTAATAAATCCTCCTTATACTATTCTTTAATATTGATGTTTATAAATCCTCCACTATTCATTTATATTTCTGATTTGAATCTCTCTTCTTCTTTTTTTGAAAATTTTAAATCTATCCTATTTAAATCCTATTGGAAATTCACTTGTTTCATTTTATAGGTTTATGCCCTCCATATCCAATCTTCAAATCCTCACAGTTTGAGTATGTTACAAGAGCCTGCATTGTTTCATTATTGTTTGCTTCTCATGTGTATAAGTTGTAATTAATTTTCTTTTATTCATGATAGCAAGAAGCATATATTTAATTTTTATCTGGTTTTAAAAAAAATAGGACAAGTAATGGGGAGAGGGGAGGGGT
This sequence comes from Sequoia sempervirens, assembly GCA_007258455.2. NCBI lineage: Eukaryota > Viridiplantae > Streptophyta > Pinopsida > Cupressales > Cupressaceae > Sequoia > Sequoia sempervirens. Next base: position 35,389,210 of record VDFB02252616.1, read on the forward strand.
TTTATTTCTCGACACTACAACCCCCACTAATTTTTTTATAAAAAAATTATTTATTGTTATATATATATATATATATATAATTTAAATATTAAATTCTTTTCTGCACAAAAAAAGATTTTAATTATATATTTATTTATGTTGTTCTTATTATAGGAAATAAGAAAATGACATATTATTGTTTATTTATTTACAAACTACTCTTTTGTAAATATAAAATTTAAAGGATTAAATTTTAAACAATTAATTCAATAATGGATTAGGTAGCATATACCCATGAGTCATCCATTTTGAGACTTTGTCACTAAACCTTAGAGAATATAGTTGCATGTAGATAAATAATACTATTGATTTTATTTTATTTTACGAGCTTTCTAAAATCTAACTTGGTTTCTTTCTTTGACAAACAAGGAGCAAAAATCCATCAACTTAGTTTCCTTAGTGATTTTTTTTTTTTCTGTTTAATTTTATATATCAACACCATATTCTTTCCTTAATAATCCTACTTTGCTTATGTTTTTTTAAATCATGAGGGCTCCTAATAACAAAAGGAGTTAATCTTATCTTCCTATACAAAACTTACAATCATTTAAGAAAATCCATTTTAGTCAACATAATCCTTATACTTTTTCCATTAAAATCACAATACAACATTTTTTTTTTAAATCTAAGCACTTTTCACATTCCCATTTAAACCAACTTCTCTCCTTTACTCTTTTTTTTTTTTTAATGCACATATTATATGTTTATTCAACTACAAAAGAGAATACAATTATCTTTATACCATATTTCTCCCAAAGATAAAATAGAGTCTCTTTATTCCATCCTTTCTTTTAATGCAAGCTCAAAAAGCATTTTCTCTTCTTGATTACAATAGGATACAAATTCCATTTAAACTCTCCATATTACAATAATATACAATTTCTTAACTCTTCTCATTACAACACTTAAAATGGAATGAATAACAAAGACTTGTTTTTATCAGTCTTTCATTTTACAATGAAATACTTGCCTTCCACATTACAATCATTATTTAGGAATTACAATGCATAACACACAATTAGATAAGACTTGCTCTATCCCATACTTATATTTTTTATACTTCATAACAAGATGTAAAATACATTTTTTAAAAAAGAAAAACATACAATGCTACATTAGTATCTATGCCATAAATGATTTACATGCTAGTGAGGGAAAACTTTCTCTTTACATTTAAACAATATAGTATCTCTTGATATCACAACCAATACTTAGGAACATAATGAGTAACACACAGAATAAGGCTTGCTCTCCACCCTACCATAATGACATCATGAATCATCTTGGATTCTATCCATACCCTCGAGCAAGAAACAAAAGACTACCAATGATCTTGGTAGGAAGACTAAAATAATAGCTTATCTACAATTTTCTATTTTCCATTTCACCAAACAAATTCTAAATTCACATACACAAAAACTTGGGCTATTTCCCACTTGTTTTGAAAGTCATAAAAAATAACACAACAACAAATTTTCTACTCAAACAAATTTGATAGAGATGAGAGGAAAAACTTATCTCCACAATTTTTCCCCTTTGAACACCTCCTTCATTTGAGAGAGCTCTTGCTTTTCTTCCAGCCTTTTTTTCTCCTCTTTTCCAAACTCCAATTTCAAAGAAAAGTTCTCCAAAATGAGAAGTGGGTAACAACAATTTCCTTTTTTCCATCCAAGTATATAGGAATTCAACTTGAATTCACTTGAGTGAGAGAGAGACACTTGTCACTCTTTCATTCAATCTTTCAACACATATCCCCATAATTTCTCACACATGTGTGAGACTTTTGGGGAGATGGGGGAATGTACAATGAAACTCTACCCAACATCTCTTACAAGGTGGATTCACACATGTGAAAACCTTAATGCTCTTCCCAAGTTCATTAATGAACTTTGAAGAGTGTGGTGGGAGAGTGACAAATCACTTCTCTCAACTCCCAAGGGTTCAAATTCGTCACACTCTTTCAAGTGGACTTTTGAAGGGTCATATCATGCCCTAAGGACAAAGTCACATGTCCAAAGGGTCCCCCTTCCATAGGTATAGGCCCTAGGGATCTATTTTTGTATGAGTATCAATAAAATTGACTAAACAACACCCTAAAAAGACCACTTTAAAGGCCAATTCGAAATTCAAGACCTAACTAAAGATTTCAAAACCTTAATTACATTTACACCCTTCATCACTTGTCTTAATTCAATAAAGCTCTACAAAATATGCTTACACTAATCTACCAACCATTAAAACCCTATACACAATTAAAGCTTACACAAAACCCTGACTACCTCCTAGGTCATAGGGTCAAAAATTAAAACTTCAAAAGATAAATATTTAACTTGGGTCTAGATAGTTCTCCCTTTTTACCCTTGGCATTACTCTCACATGCATTTTTCCAAATACATGTTCAGTTAGAAATATAATAAATACCTTTTCAAAATATCAATAAGATCAACTCAATAGTTAGTAAATCATAATACACATATATATTCATTTCCTTTAACTATAAAAGATGGAAACTTTGAGCATTCATGAAATAATAATGGAAACCTAACCTTAACTAAATAATTTATTTACACTACAAAATTTATTATTGGACACTCCTTCCTCTAATAAATTCATCATTCAACTTGATATTTAATTTATATATTTTTTCCTCAAATTATCCTACCTTATGTATACCATTCATTGATTAGGGTTGTCCTTTACATTTACCTCAATGGTGCTTGGCTAGTGATCCTTCTAGAAACTTCTTCCTGATCTTCCCAAAGTCCTTAACTATTATCATTTTCCAAATAACATGAAACTTATTAGTGAGATTCAAACCAATGTTAGGTACAAAAAATTCCTTAGCTCATACCGATCTAAGTGCATTATTCATACGATACTTGTTCAAAAATCTAAATATTATCTGCTCACATTCATTCTTAATGGTTTTCCCATTTTCATTTAATAAAGAGAACTTGTCACAATAATCATTTAAACTAGTTCATAAGAAAATAAAAATATTAAACATGGAATTAAGTTAATTCATCAATTTATTCACCAACAATAATAATTGAACTTATCAAGGTGTCACACAATTTATAGATGGGATTGGGCCTCACATCTCCCTCCCCTTAGATTGGACTTCCTCCTAGAAGTCGTTAATGTTTGGAATCTTAATTGCCAATATGGAAACACACATAACAAGTTAAATATACTAATTATCTTACCGTATTAAAGAAAGGTATAGAACATTAATTCATCAATACATGTGTAAGGACATCACTCCCATAATCCAATCACCTAAATACTTAGAACACAATTTTTCATTATAAAACATATATCCAATATATTCACCATATAAAAAATACTAATAGTCATCCATGTAGTTAACATTCTCGATGAAAAAAATACACCAACATATATCCAAACACATTATCATCCTTGGATACCCTTCAAGGTTCCCTTTTGCATTATAAACATCACTCATGATGTTAGAAACTATTTTTGTTCCAATATCAATTCATGTCTCAAGGAATATTAACTTTGCATCATTTTTTGATATCTTTCTCACATAGTTCACAGGTATGGCACATCACATTTACTTGCAATTTTCACATGTACACACAACAATAACAAGGATGTGCTTCCCAATCGAGTGCGCCTATCCGCATACAAAGGATGCTCTTCCCAAATTAGGTGCGCCTATCCTCATACAACCACACAATTTACAACACAAGGCTCACACAATGGGGTTTACAAGGATGGAGATTCTTAGATACCATAGCCGCTAGGAAAGATGGTCTCGAATCCCTTATCTAAGGACCACTCCATACATTTCCTAGTACCTTACCCCTTGTTTGTTTAAGGGTGGTAACTTCCAAAAGGAAGGTACAACAAGAACAATCATAGAACTAAGGGAAGAATGGATTTATGATCATCCCATTTCGGTCCCATTTGCAACCCCTTTTTACAATAATTCCCCAGTGCATCTACTCCCCTATACGACCTGCCAAGGAACCCCACAGAATATGGCTTTTACATGTGTCACATTATACCACATTTGTCAGCAGTTCACAATCAACAAGAAAGTCTCAAACCAAGAAATATAAGATCATAAACCAAATTTGTAATAAAATTCCCATAAAAAAGGAATAAAAATATAAATTCAAGAGATAAATTAAAATAAAGATCAAGCATAGCTACATTGCAACATTTCAAGTTTTAATTCAAAAAAAAATTAAACAAGTCCTTAAGGCAATTGGACTATGACAAATTTTCAAATGGATAAATAGATTTAAGAAAGGAAATATAAAATTTCATACTACTAACACATAATAAAATAAAACATCAATAAGACATTACCAATAATTCAATATTTCAATAATTTACACATTACGAGCACCACGTGACTTTGATAAAACCACCTAAGGGGAGGAAGGGAATGGTGGTTCTCTAACCACAAATACATAATATCATGCAATAAAATGGTGGTCCTTGACCACATAAATATGAGCGTGCAATATCATGGTGGACTCTTCCACATAGTATCAATGATTTGTATTACTATAAAATCCAAAATATATAATCATAGGTGGGATTAGAATCCCCATTAATATGGTCTGCATAATCCCATCCTTTACCCATGGGTTACAAATTTCAAGAGTAGGTTTGCACTGTGAACCAACAAGTGTGGCTCTAATATGTGGGAGGAGAAGGTTAGGGACTACATCCTAGGAAACCATATAGATTCCATTGGAGGTCCTCTTCTCTCTCACCCTTATTTACACTAGTTGGCATCTCGCTCCCATAAGGGGGGAACCATACACTAGGGGTACACATTTAACATACAAACAAGACTAACACAAAGGAATACATCACAATGCATTTACTAGACACACGTCCACACATATCATGTTTACATCATTTCCTAACTAGCTAACTTACACAATGGACCATCACAAAGGGTACACATAGGGGATCGTACTAGACGTCCACCACCCTTATCCCAAGTTGGATACCTTGTATCTCCTACTTGAGGCACAACACATTTGTTGGTTTCACATTACATGAAATAACACAATACACTCTATGAAATTTTCAATATTACATAACAACATCAATGTACTTAAATGCACTCCATTTTCTTTAGGTAAAGTTTACTTTACTTCTCAATTTTTGTAAATATCTAATCACTTTGCATATGTAAAAGAAATCACCAGACAATGCACAATTGTAGCCTAGGTAGTACTCCATATTCTTAAGTTTAACAATACATGGTATATCATAATTTTATCTTACTAAATCATTTTCCAACTTCACATATAAGAGCAAGATTGGTTTTCTATATTCATCCACATTGTTATTCCTCTTTCATTCAACTATGTTTGTTATGCTCACTAACATATCCATATGGATAATTCCATTATAATTTTTGCAACATGCTAAAGATTTTTTTTATTTTTTTTCTACTCAATAAGGAAGATAATTAACCATTTTCTTTGAAACATTATAATACGAGAAAAGAAAGCACACTCAATTCATAAAACACACGATAAATCATGGAATAGTAATTTTCACAACTCATTAATCTATATATATTTTTAAACAAATCTTGTATTTTGCTAGCTAAGGTTGACTCATTTAATCACATGTTATAATCATCAATTTTCTAATCACAGTTATTTCTAAATTCATAAGGTTTCAAGGACATGCGATAAGTAACAATTCCTACATTTAATTTTCCTTTATTGTATTTCTCTCTCACACACACATATATATATTTTCCTCTAGAGAACTAGTCATTGGTATAGAAATGCACAACATTAGTTGGGAGTCTTTCATGACAATTTTCATGTCCTTGACATAACTCCTCACCTGATTTATAAATTCAAACAATTGATTATTCAATTCTTGTGACATGTACACAACCTTAAAGGTCAACACCTAACTGAATATGTTATTACTTCTTATAAGACATGTATCATTTCTTATTTTGGAACCAACAAGTGTTTAGCTCTTAGCTCATTTATAAGGGAGGTAGTAATAGCATGTGTTCTAGATAATGTTTTAACTTCAAACTCATATTTAGATGCAGTCTCTTCACAAAAGGTTTTATGTTTAATTTCTAGAAGTACATTATTTATACAATATCTAACTCAATTTTCACCAATCTTAACTTAGTTGCAACCTTCTATACATTCTCACCTATGACTTGAATCATGTTCTATCATTTTCTATTTTAGTCTATTGATAAAAAAACTACATGATTTATTAGTTGTATTTCTATTAAATTCACTAGGTCTTTGTTTACTTGCAAAAGTGTTAGGATAACTTAAAGTTTAACCATTTATTTCAAGCTAAAATATGGTTTTGACCACTTTTCAAAAATTGGATTTACTATGCATTGAGAGGATTTTATCCTTAGTTGATGCCATCATACATGAAATTTCTCTTCCCAACCATAAAGTGAATCATTTGTTGCTTCATGAGATTAACCCTTATACACTTATATGTAAATCAAGATCTTTGGGTAATAGAATGGGGCCTAAAAATTCCATGGTCAAGGTGTACAAGATTCTTAGTTCATGCGTGTATTAATACCAATTTGTAAACAAGTCCTTAATTTTGTTTTGTCAAACAACTTACACCCTAAAGGTTTAGTTTTAATCTTTTCAAGCGTTCAAATCTAACTATATGGTTGCTCAAATTCCTCATAATACACTATTTGAGGGTTTTCTATTATTCCTTTCTTGTTGTCAATTTGATTTAATCAATTTAAGGGTTTAGAGATATAATCTTATTCAACCACAACCTTTTAACACATCAATCCGCTTTAAAGGTTCATATAATTCCTTTATCTAGCGTTAAGTCTTCAAAAGTACAATTTTTATCCTTTATTTATACTAAGGTTTCTATAAGAAAATGTGTTGCTCGCAAAACAACCATAATTTTAAGAAGTTGCATTATTATTGTATTTAAAAATTATAGTCTTAGGAAGCCAACAAAATAATATTTCTTTAATAGTACACCTCTTGATGTCTTATAACACTATTTATGTTTTCTATAGAGAGACCACACTTCAAATACTTGACTATACCTTTTTAAGGTTTAAGAAAATTTAATGCCAAAAACTAGATTAACATCATAACCCTTGTTAGCTAGACTAAGTCATCCACCTTCTTTACTTAAATCAAGGGAACCTTATTTTCTGATTTATTCTTAAAGATCAAATGCTTTCAATTAAACTTTTATTTGAAAAATCGATTTCATTCAATCTTAGACCATTGGGTACATCACAACCCTAACTAGATAGGATAATAACCACTATATTCTATTTTTCAATAAGAGATAATTTCTCTAGAATTTTCCTATCAACATGATATTCTAACACACACAAGGAGGTTTGCACAACTATCCACACACGCACAATTCTCAATGCCCAAATTGTTCATAGAGTTCCCTAGAGTTGCAACCTAGGGCTCAGATACAATGGTGGAGGAAATAGGGTTAAGCAATGAAATGTTTTAGGGCAGCTTCACGGAGGAAAATCATTAGGGCTCCTATAATTGTCTTCATATTTCAAAATGGACGTGAAATGAATAACCAATCAAGTTAATTGATCTTGGCACATTTGAACTAGCCTTTGAACCTCCTTATGGGCTTGGGTTTTATTGAAATGGTTTATCACGATGCAATTTACCATGGTACCCTAGCCATATTAACATTTAAATAAAATTAAAACCGTATTGAATCCTTCTCCTTTCCGCTCACCGTAATCGTTTAAAATGGATGCTACACAAAATTAAATCGAGTGAATTTTCTTGAATGACATTTCACAATTTAAAGTTGTTTATAGAAAACACCTCTAAATTTTTTTATATGACAAATTTATGTCATAGGGTTTAGTAAAAAAAAATTTAATCTGTCGTGTTTGGTAAACAAGAATTACATATTAGTGACTTGGGAGAGATCGTAACAATATTATCCTTATAATGCAATTAAAACTCTATTAGCATGGTCATATATTCCTAAATTGAATGCATTTTACCTTAACATTATTACCCAGGGTCACGACACCATGAAGTTTGTAGGCATAAATCTCCATACAAGTTTTAATAAGATAAAATGGAGAATAGGAATCCCAGTTTCCTTGCTATGGATTTCCTCCATTGTTATCATTGGTGCAATGCACCCATATCTAAGCTATGAACCGTTATTTTGATCAACAGGAAAATATTTATATTATTGATCAAAGGAAAATATTTTATTCCACCAAGATAGATGAGCTCTAATTGATGCTTTCCAAATAAAGCCAATATTTATTCAATCAAGGTTATCAACCTCTAACCAATATTTAGTTAATCAAGATAATTAGGCTCTAACCTTCTTTCTAGTAGAGGAAAGTTGGCCTTCAAACTTATGTTGGAATAAGTTTTACCATTTAAAATTGGATCCTTTCTCTTTGCTTGCACTAGTTCATTATTTTAGTTGTGTCTTTTGTGGTTTAGCTAGAGGAAATGAATGAATTTCTCATGATTTTTCATTTTTCTTATAGTTTTGTGCACTAGTTAAGCATGAAATTGAGTTGGCATGACCCATTTCCAAATATTTTATTATAGTTTTTCCTTGATTGGACATGTCTTTAGTTAGAATCAATTTTTGGTTTTATTTTGTAGATTTCCCCTTTTCTATTGATATAGAGTATTTGGATTGAAAGAAACAACATAAACTTTAGGAATAAATGCAAATTTTGAAGAATCCATATAAAAGCTAGAAAATTTTATCACTCAACATAATAAAAATTAAAAAAATATATCACTAATAGCTCAAAATTTTCAAATTGGTATGTCATGCTACTAAGGTACTCGAGTTATCTAAAGCCCCTATTTCCCCTAAAACCACTCAATGTATCAGGGATAAGATAGATAGAAATATAATAAAATAGGTTCCTCCTCCACCTACTATGGTTAAGCTTAAATTTTATGGTTCCTCTTATAGAAATTAAGGGGCCTCAATGGAAGGTTGTGTCATTAGAGTCTCTAAAGGAAATATGTTGATAGCCACTATAGTCAAACTTTTGATTGGATTTAATAATTAGGTGGAAGATCAACTCTACTAATAGGTGTTTTTCTAGCAATAAGATAGAATTTTAGAAGGATACAAATTGAAGGTGATTTAAGGGTAATTATTTTTACTTTGAAGAATAAATATTCTCCCAATTATAATCTTAACTACATCCTCTAGGAGATGTAGTCTCTCCTAGACTACAACAAAATGTATTAATGTGCCCATTTTTATAGGGCGAAAAAAGTGTGGTAGAATGCCTATTAAATTTAGCTATAAACCAAAATCAAAAGATCTAAGCATTCAACTTTGATCCTAGCATGTTTCATCCCCATCTTATAAAAGTTATACAAGTTGAAAAATATAGAATATAACCTTCCCACGAATTCTCTAAATATAATTTTTTTTTCTAACTTATTTTTTTGGATGCAAGTTCTCATTGTGAGGTTCACGAAGATATGTTAGATTTATTTTCAACGTTGGTTGGGAAACTAAATTCTAGCAATCACATGCCCCTACAAGTTATCAAAAACATAGACTATGCATTTGATAAAAGGATAATACCTGAAATTGGATACAAAAATGTAATTATTCCATAAAATGAGTGTATATAGCAGAGAGGGAAGAAACCACCATGAAAAATAGTTGATAATACTAGGTAGTCAAATCCTACTAACTAATACTAGTGGAAAGCTAACCTTTTCAAGACTCATAAGAGGTGGTGAGTTAAATCTCATTAATTGGGACACCTAAGTAGGCTTAATTTCAGGTTCATAATATGTATGAGATAATATATACATTAACACCCTCAAGCATAGCTTAGGTGGGTAAAAATAAATTGGATCCCAACAACTAGGCTTGATGAAGACCCAAGTATAATTCAATCTTTTATAAAGTAGAGAAAGGGAGAAAACCTAATGGGAAAAAGCTCTCATTGAAAAGAGAGAATAAAATGAAAAGGACTCAAAGGCCCCTCCCATAGATGATGTTACTATTGAAGTAGATCACACTCCAAGAAGAGCTTGTAGATGAATGAACTTTCTCTCAATAAGATATTTGGTGAAAATATAAGCAACTTGTTATGAAGACTACTAAAAAGCTAAGTTTATGATCTAACATGACTAAGCTCCCTAATATGATACATGTGAACCTTTATGTGATTAGTACAGTAGTATTGGACTATATTTTACATATATTGATGGTGCTCTAGTTGTCACAATAGATGAAAATGGGTTTCCTGAATGGAATTCCAAAGGTAGTGTGAATGCCTTTAGGCAAAATAGACTCAGTAGGTGCACTGATAGTTTCCCAATAATTTTCCTCTATGGATGGTAAACAATAGATTTTTTCTTTTTTTTTTTTAGAAAAATTGATAGGACTAGAACCTAATGAGAAACTATAACCTCAAGTGGAATTATAATTTTGAGTAAAACCAACCCAATCTAAATTTTTGTATCCAACTAAGTCAACCTCTATAGGAAATATGTAATGAATCCCAGGTCTATGAGTAACCTAAAGGTAGTGAAGGATCCTCTTAGTTTCTTTCTAGTGCATCTCATGAGGCTCTTGCATGAATCTCAAGACCATCCCCACTGCATATGAAATTTTAGTTCTTGTATGAGTTAGATAGATGAGATTACCAACAAGTTATAAATATATAGTAGAATTAACCAATGATGTGGTAAAACCAACCTAAATCATGAATATAGATAAAAGGGAGTCACATATGGCTTACAATTAGTCATGTGGAATATAAAAAGTAGATCAAGACTATACTTGGGTTGTGCAAGAGTGATTGTTGAATCAAAATGTGAAATCTCAATACCAAGTAATGCAACAAACCCAAGTTTTTCATGTAAAATTTATCTTGTAGAGCTAACTTCACTACTGTAATAGTGGATAAAGAGTTGTTAGTGATTAAAAGATCATCAACATAAAGTACTATATATACCTAGAATATGACCTTACCCAACCACACATAATTTTATCTTATCATAATCTTTTAATTAAATAAATATTTATTATTTATTTAGTTATTATAATCTTTTTCATATTCCTTTAATGAAATAAATATTTATCATTTATTTAATTAATTTCCCTTTATCCTTTATCCATGTCCATTTAATCCTATCCCTTCACCTTGTTCTATGGATCATCATCTAAAGTTATCCACATGTGACAAATGTCCACTTCACGTGTCTAACTAACTTCTTGATATAGGAGCATCCAAGATGAAATAGCAATCCTATATCACCAAAAATATTGTTATTTTAATTGGTTTATTTTCAATAAGGTCTTAGAGGCTAGGTGAGTAAATATTTTGATTTGAAACTTTGTAATTTCCCTTGGGATGAAATTGTAATTTATAATTTTGGTGGGAAATATGCATTTATGAATATTTTCTAAGGAAAATTTGGGAAAATAATCCTCTTGGGAATCCAAAATTTTGGTGGGGGCCATTTGAGGTACATGTGCTTGCATGTTGTTGCACAACCGTATTTGGAGCCATTAGGGCCATCGAGAGTCAAAGAAGGTTTCTTGATTGACCAAAAGTTAGGCACCCATGTGAAGGGGGTGAAGGCAATGAATTATTTCATATTTTATTTTCTTCTCTCCTCAAGTTGGGCATGGGATTCCTTGATGGTTTTGGAGGTTGTTTTGGGAAACCAATGGTGGTTTCTTCTCACACAATTTCTATATAATGATGCTTGCTCATTTGGTGAGGGGGGCTTTTGGAGAAGTTGCGGTTGCATACCCAAATGTTGTTAGAATGAAGCTAGATTGTTGATTTGCAGATTTTTGTATGTGTGAAGCCCATGTTGTATGTGATCATATGAGCTCCATGATTATGTAATTCATTTTCAGATTTAAACTTAATATATGTTGTATATTCCTCTTCCATTTCTATGTGTTTTAAGTTAATTTGTTTCCTTCTTGCATAGTGTTGTATGTGTTTTTGTAATATAATATTTAAAGGGGAGAGTCTCCCTTTCCATCAGTGGTATTAGAGCATGTTATTCTGAGTCTGTAAATGGAGCACCGAAGAGAGGCAATTTGTAGCAAAACTTGTGAGTTGTGTATGAAGATTAAAATACCTCCAAGAGTTGCCAATCATGGTAGAGATAGAGGTAGAGGTGGTGGACCAAGAGACTATCCACGAGATAAAGTTAGAGATCTCAGAAGGAAAATTGAGGTTTTGCAAGAAGAGATTCGTATAAGGGATGTGCATAGAGAAGGAGATGATAGTGAAGATGAAGTTGAAGAGGAATTTGAAGAGGAAGAACAAGATCAAATGGATCATGGAGAAATGATTATTGAGAGCTATCTCTCAACTTGGAAAGAAGCCAAAGATGGATGTTTCAAACTTTAGTGGAATATTGAATCTAAAAGATTTGATAGATTGGATTAATGATATGGAGGAATTCTTTGAGTTTGAATATATTGAAGACCCTCATAGGGTGAGGTTTACAAAAACAAAACTAAAATGGAAATGCTAGTATTTTGTGGAAAGAAATTCAACGTGAAAGAGGAAGAAGAGGGAAAGATATATATATATATATATAGTTTCATAAGCTATGGGGATAGAGGCCCACTCCCTTTATTAATATAGTAATAAAATTAAAAAAAAATTCCTAACAACAAATAAGAGGCTAAGAGAGGAGCCTATAGAAGAAAAGAAAGAAGAGAACTAAAAAGACCTATAGAGGAAAACAAAACTGAAACAAAATTTCAAAATTGAAACAATGACGCTCAAGAAGTGAAAGCAAAGCACAGACGCCCAATGGGTCTACGCCCCTCGAGTGTTTCGCAAGAGAAGAGCATCCAGGGTCTACTGAGAGCTGACTTCCACTACTTCTAAACCTTCAGTATGAAGCTTTTCCACAATAGACTTCCTCCCAACCTTCCTCTTTCAACCGCAATCAGGTTTAAATTTGCCACTTAAAGATTGGGAAATCCCAAGTTTCCCAAGTTTCTAAGGAAGATCTAGAGAAAAATCATCAAAATAGTCATGGATTTTCTCTTCCAAGTCCTCCATGAAGGGGAAAGTACCATCATATTCAGATCCATCCTCCTCTAACCCAAAGAGAAAATCAAGAGGGCTCTCATGGATAGGGATAATTGGAAGAGCAGAAGGATCTACCGACAAGTCTAGAATTGACCCCAACTCCTGGGGAGGGTCAAAGAACTTACCATGATTCCTCCAAATGAACTCAGTATCAAAAGCACTACCCTTTTTCACCCACTTCTTCAAGCAAACATTCCTTACCCCCGCCAAACGTTTGAGGGAACAAGATTCAATCCTGTGTCCAAGCATATTGTAACAAAAGCAATGGAAGGGTAAACCTTCATAGTTTAAAAACTGAGTCCATACATCAAATAAAGAATGGATCCAGATAAAATTAGAGAGGGGTTTTGAGATGTCCACCATTGCACAAACCCTATAGAATTTGGGATCCAAATCCACCCCGTTAGAGTCCAACTTGAAAAAGGACCCCAACTGGTTGATCATATTGCTAAGCATATCCATATTGCGTAGCACCAAGGGCAAGTTGTAGAGCTTGATCCAAACATGAATAAATGTAATCTTCATTGTTATTGGGTCAAAGAAAGGTGACTAAGGAGAAATGAAGAGGCCAGAGTGCTTGAGAAACCAAGGCCCTTTTTACAAAATGAAGTTACAGTCCTCCATAGAACAAAAGGTTATTAGAAAAAATCCAAAATCTAATGATTCAATAGAAGGGAGATTCATATTACTCCAGGTGCATTTGATCCATTCTATAATAGAGGTCACTGAAGGATGCCGGTGTAGGCATCACAAAACCACCAAGCAATTACCCCAGTCTGCAACAATTGCATCAATGCAACCATCAAAAATACAAAAATCTGCAAGCTCGTCAAAAAAGGAGACCACCAAATCCCTAAAGGAGAAACAATCACCGCCATATTTAGGACCACTATCCATTTTAGGGGATGGAGAAAAAGCAACTAGAGGGAAGGGCAGATTAGGGTTTTCTAGAGAAGCATGCTTATGGAAAAAATTCGTACACACATGAAATAGATTCGCCCTATTTATGCACCCATCAATTGAGCTAGTGGGCGTGGCACCAAAAGCATCCCCCACATCGTTAGCAACCAAAGGGTCGAAGGACTGAGGGACAAGAGGATAATATGGAACTGATTCCTGAAACAACCCCGAACAAAGTGCATACCTCTTTTGTCCCTCCCCTGTTACAACAATGTGACCACCATGCTTCACTCCACATGTGGATATACCCTTTGAACAAGACTGCAAATCACCTTCTTTTGATTTTCCATCCTTATGCATGACTAGAAAAGAGGCTTCACCATTGTGAGCAACACTAGGAGATCCCTCGCACATCATCTCTATCTTCACTACATGCGAGAAAGATAATTTTTTTAAATGGGATAGAATGGTAGAAAAGATGAAAAGAAAATTTATTCTAGTTGACTATGAGTTGGAGTAGCTCAAAAGGATACAAAGTTTGAGACAAGGAACACGAGCTATGAAAGAATACACAAAAGAATTTCACAAAGTTTTGATTAGTATGGGAAATTTTGAAGAAAAAAGGTAGAAAGTAGCCCATTACGTCAATGGGTTAAAGCCAAGCATACAAGAAGATTTGGCATTAGTAAGAATGTACACCATGGAGGATGTATATCAATTTGCATTGAAAGTTGAAGAAAGATTGAATGGAAAATTTGAGAGAAATCAAAGAGGAAGAGGTCGTGATGAGGAATTTGAAGGAAGAACATATGGAGAAAATATTTATCAAAAAAATCAGAAAAAAGAAGACCAAGGTAGCAATAAAAAATAGAGATATGATGACTCATATGGTCCTAGAGATCAAAATCCAACAGGTAGAGGAAGATCGGGTAGAGGTTTTGGAAGAGAAACCTTCAGAGGAACTTGTTTAAAGTGTGGAGAAGATGGTCATAGAGCATATGAATGTCCTCATGAAGAGGAAATATTGAGAAGAAGATTAGAATATACCATAAAATTTAAATAAGGAGGATCCAGGATCATCACATTCTGAAGAAGCAGAAGATGGTGAAAATTTAATGGCAAGGAGAACCCTCTTGAATGAAGATGATAAATCCATTTAAAGAAAAATTTTGTTTAGAACAAGATGCAAGTGCCAAAATAAGGTATGTAATGTCAATGTTATCACCAAATAGTGTACACCCTTATTGAGTTGCAAAAATTTAGCCTACTAGTGAAACATGGGATAACTCCCTTAATTGTGGGCTCAAAATATGGGATTTAACCTCCATAGTGAGTTGGTTCTCTTGGTGTTCACCTATCCTAACTTAAACTACTACTTTTGCAAAGGAAAGAGATAGGAATTGCTATGAAAATGAAAACCTAAAAACCTAAGGTAATGCACCAAATGAATTTTGACCTACACTTGTTTAAATGAACATAACATGATAACCATCTTAAACTTTGATATACACAACCCAAAATTTCACATGTCTCTTACATAAGTATTTCATTACTAGGTTTGATAGCTACGATAACATTTAGGAGCTAAAAATGTTCTCACAACTTAGAATTTATTCCTAACTCGTTAAACACAAGTAATGACCTACAAAAGTACATATTTTATGCATAAAGGCAATGAAAAATAGGACAAAAATCAAGGGTAAAAACCTCACCACAAGATCACATCAACCATTTGTAAAAGCTTGCACAATGAAGCAGCTTTGAGAAGGTAAAACAACTTGTCTTTATTGATCAAAACGTTTATAAACAACATAAAAATTTGAAAATGAGTTATCATGCTTATTCCTTTCTAGAAAAAACCTTCATTGGTTACAATACATAGCTGAAAATGAGAAAGAAAATTGACTTTATTAGTTACAATGCTCTATTTTTATGCTTCTAAAGCTCAAAAACAAGAAAGAACTAAGTGAAAAAAGATTCCTATGGGTCCTATATCTCATCCCAAGCATAGGGGAGAATATGGGGTATGTTTTGACAAAGTTACAAAGCCTAAAAGTAGGGTAAATTGCTTTACACGCCCAAGAGTTTTGTGCTTTGACTTGGTCCTTTTAGCTTCCTTGAAAAGTGCCCCAGTTGATGATGAGGCTCCTAAATTCTTGGGAAGAAGTTGAGCTACCCCTAGATGCTCTCAAACTGTCCTTTAGAAGCTCCATCTACTCATTGAGATTGTCCAACTATCCAAACTGCCTTGACTTCTTACATGAATGCTTAAAATGACCCCTAAAAAGCTTAACTTGTTGTCCTTGTCATCCTTTCATGAAGTTCTAGAGGTTATGGTCGTGCAAGGAAAAAAAGCCTTCATTTTAGGGTTTAAAAGTATCCATAATTACAATCTTATGGGTTCAAACTTCAACCAACCTTAGTCATAACCATATAGGCTTCTTAAAAAGGCTTAAACTAACTATAATTGCTACAAAAGTTGACCCTTTTCAGAGGTCTTTACACTATCTTCATGACGTTGTCATACGTGCATAAGGATATGATTTCCCTCAATTTCCCTCTTCAAACATTGACAACACTAACACTATTATTTTCTATTATACCTTTGTCATATTTGTCATTGACATATCCATTAGTCTCTAATATTATTGTGTCTGCCATGCATGCTTGTAAGTTGTTCTTAATCATCACAATCAACACCGTTCTTAAGACTCACAGTCACATCACCATTGCAAGATACCTATCATTGCTATGTTATGGAATTGCCCCTTAATGCCATGACTATCAACACTGTGTTGTGCTACATTTTAAAAATGCTCCCTGAAGGTAATTGTCATCTTCATTTTCTATGACAATCATGCCTTTGTCCTTTCTATCATCAATTTGTAATATTTTTTCCATACTTGGTTAAACTTATATCATCATACACAGGTCATGTGGCTACAACTATTCTTCTATAGCATTGTTATCTATCCTATGTGACTGTAAGTCTCTTTTACAATTTTTGTTACTTGCCTCTTCAACATTTTCAAAATAACATCTCCATTTCCTATAGGTAAAGTCCCAAATACTAAAGAAAAATGGACCATACTTTAGACTAGCAGCTGAAATACATGTAATCATGTGTTGATACATTAAATGAATGGGGACTCCTCATGGACAAGTCTTCTATCTTTTATGGCTAAAAGAACAGGGTAATTGTTCTAAGTTTTCATTCCAATATACATCACATGGAACAACAATAGAGAAATATATTGTATGCTCAAAAGTTCACAAAGAAAAATATTGTAACCAATAATAAATCTGCACCATCAGTCCCTTGAAATTCATATTCTACCTTGAATCTCACACAACCACTACCATAATCATTGTTCATCCATTATTTCATCTTGGGAAAGCAAGACCTGACATTTTATCTTAATTATTCTGAGAGAACATGTTTGTGTTTGGAGTGACTATCTATGCAATATAGTATGTTGTTGCCCCCATACATTCCAAAGTACTCTCCTTTGATAAGCTCCTAGAATGAATATAGTGTCCTTTTCCATGGAACTCTAGCATATCCATTTGATAAAACTAGGTTATCCTTCATATTTCCAAGCAAGGTCTTTTGGTTAAATGACATCCCTTTTCATTTTTCATTACACTTGTAATGACTGTCATCTCCCATTGATCTCTCAATGTTACTTCAAAACCTTGTGCATTATACTCTAGGCTACTCTAGGTTGCTTGGCGACATGAATGCTCATATGGCTATCACTTTAAGATGACAAAATACCATTGTATACTCTACACCATAAACTCTATCCATTTATGTTTCCAATCTATATCTCACTACTTGAATCTATTCTCATTCATATTTATGCCTTTTAAAGAGTTTTTCTAGCCATATAACTGTCCTCTTTCATGAACCTAATAGTTCTTTCATTCATGGCTATTATGAATCCCCTTGAAGCACTATGATTTACAACTATCATTGGCACCTTTAACTACTGTCCATTCAATGAGTCATCAATCCTTTACTCTTTTTTATAGCTATAAATATTGTGGATAGCTCCTTATCAATTGTAACTTCTTACATGGTATTCATTTCAGTCACACACTCTTAATCACATTCAAAGAATTTATCATTCTTAAGAAACTTCATAGAGCTTAATTATAGATGACCTCCATTATGACACTCTAAGTGAGAAAATAACTTCAATGGTTGACATTGATTTGAGACTCAAATTCATTCCTTAGGATCCCTTAAAACAAAATGGACCTGCCCATCCTTCTTGACAATGGTATTGTCACCCTTTTCACATTATCACTTCCTTAAGATTATCTCCTAGAAAGATATCCATTTCTGCTATAATTACAACAAGTGCATGATGATCTCCTCCAAAAGAAACTTGTCTCTGTGTGAACACCTTTACTACCAACTATTGGAAACCAAGAAAAAGGACTAGCACATAAATCAACAAATCCCACTCTGTATTGTGTTGTTCAAGCCATAATATTACCATGTCAAACCTATACAAATCCTTTCATATGTCACTTAACACCAAGGAACCTCACCACTATAATAGATTGAAAAGATCATTAATCTCCTTAAGGTATATTCTTGATCTTGTATGACATTACATAGATGTTGTCTACCTATGTCTTGTGGTTTACTTCTTATTCTCACAACTGCTTTAGTCATGACTGTCATATTCTTCTTCCATATGACTACCATTGTATCCTTTGAATCTAATATATGCTCTTCAAAACAACTACTAATCATCGTTGGCTACCTTTTGTTGTAGATATTGACTTGAAGGCCTCGAAAGGTTGTCCTGTCATAACTCTAATCCTTGTAGATTGTGCTTTTTTTCTTTTTGATAGTTATTTGCATGACTATACTACCCCTTTATTACAACTCAATGCTCTCTTATGATGTTAACTATAAAAATTTGTAAAAGTGTCTATCCTCTTTCCACAATGTTTCCCTATGTTCTTCTTTGTATAGGTAAGCAGGTCAGATGTGCTTTATAGAAAAATGAGAAGAGACAATACAAGTAAATCTAGTTGAGTGATAGATGTGAGGTTGTGTACAATTTGGTAGAGGAATGGGATACATAGAAGATAAAAGAAGATGAAACATGTAAAAGGTCAACACAATAACTATGAAAATCAAAACATTTATTTCCTTTTAGATCAATAAGCTATATCCTTTTGTTATTTAGGGAAACTAGGGAAGTAACTTTGTTCAAAAAGACAACAAACTAAAAATATTTCTCTCTCATCCTGAAGCAAAAACTTCACTCTTTCTCATAACAAACCTAGTTCACTGCCTCCTTCATCAATTACACCTTGACTATCACACCCTTCAATGATATCTTGGTGGAGCTGGTACAACACCTTTTAATGACTAATTCTTTTCTGGGCTATGACATTCTCTATACCTAATCCTATCTCTAAAATATTGAATAACCTCTTATAATCCTCACAATGAGTGTTTTCAGTGTATTTTGAGTATGATAACAAGGAAGGAAATGTTAATTCACACTCTTAAAAACATAGAACAAAGAACACATTCTAATTATTTTTGCCACTTGAACAATATTTCTCTTTTGAGAACATAACTAAATGAAGTTTGATAAATGGATTCCACCCCTCCAACATGTTTTCCTATCAAACCAAGTTGGGATTAGCTATTACCTGGCATGATACAAAGATAAAGATGTAGCCTACAACATGCCCTAAGTTCACTCACAACTATGAGTTACGAGACCATATCTTCATAGACTCTTTCAACGCCCCCTTTGTTCTCTTGAAATTGCTGCAATGTGGTAAAGATCTTACATTTTACAAGGTGCAACATGGTGAATCAAAATAGGAGGTTGTTGGTCTTGCACCATGTATGATGCCTTCCTTTAATGCAATGAACAAAAAACCCTAAAAAATATCCTCCCACGTGGGTGAAATAATAAGAGCAAACAAACTGATTTGTTTTTCCCTCCATCTTCCACTTAATGTTAACAAATTAATAATATTTATCTTTTCTCTCTTTTCTACTTTTCCTCATTGACTTATCAAGCAATTAAAACTTCTCTTAAAAATTTGGTTTTAACAATTATCCATGATTATAAAATATCAACATCTTTGGCGACTGCTGCAAAAATTTTCCTTGGTAAAACTCATAAGATCAGCTGCCTTATACATTCCATTGGGAAAAGGAGTCATGAAGAACTTGAAAACTCACCAAAATCACACCTTGTATAGTGTTGTAGCATTACTCAAAAAGTGTTTGACACCTTCAATCTCACCCAAACCTACCCAAAACTTGACTGAAACAAGTTGAATGATTGTGCACCAACACTTGGAGGAATGAAAGACACCTAAATCCTACATGTAACAACACTTATTGACTCAAAAATAACCTATCCTAACCTACCGTAACCATCAACATGAATTTCTCAAACAAAAACATTGACTGGTTCAATGAAATAGCTGCCCTTTCCTTATCAACTTGCAATCTTTGTCATGTTTGTGAGCAACCCAAAAAAGATGCAGCACAAGTAGAAACTCAACAAACAAATGCAATGCTTTTTGAAAGATATTAAAAATATCACCTACTTCTTTGTGTTGACCATATATACTATTGTTTTGTATTGGATAAGTGAGTTGAAATTGATCTCCTTCTATTGCAACTCTATATTTAGCTTCATCTTTAGTTGTAACTTCATGCTTGGGTGCAAGCATGATTGGTGTTTTATTGGACTCCATCTTGGCTAGATGCCTAATAAGACATCCTCTTGAAAGAACAAAATTCAAAGTCTCATTGTTGGCTTCTTCCTTTTGGACTGCTTGTTCAACACCATGCACATTGGAATGGTTTGGTTGATGTTCAAATGGAAACATGGCTACTTTCTCCTCTATTTTATGATGCTCATAATTTTATGATTTAGAAAGAGTTATCTCTGCATCAAGATGTGAGAAAAAGTCTTCAATGATGCTATGAAAATGTCTTCATCAATTTCCAACTTGTTCTCCTCACGTTTTCCAATATTTTCACTCTTCAAAACATTGTTGTCCTCATTTTTTGCTTGGTATACCAATGCCTTATCAAGATTGTTCACATCTTCCAGTTGTTCCAAACCTATTACTAATGTTGGTATAGGAGTTTTTTCTTCATCGTGCTCAACAAAATAAGGAATCTCATCAAACCATAAGTTAGACCCTTCTTTTTCATCACCCCCTTGATTTTTATTTTGATGTCACAACTGACCATTCTCATTAACCTCTTGCAACAAGTTTGATTTTTCCTCTTTTAATGCATATGCAAGTGTACCAACAAGGGACTTTTTTAGTTCTTCCCCAAACACTTCCTCTCCTTGTTTACTAAACTAGATATCTTGGTAGACAATAGGACCACCTTTGCAAAGTTGAATGGTGATAGGGAAAGAAGGCTGATCTAACAAAGAAACATGGGAAGTTTGATGGGTAATTGGAAGAGTAATAGGCTCTTGAGGAGACAGATTCTGAGAAACAAAGGGTTGAACTTGCATAGTCACTACTTCTTACAAATGATGAAGACTCCTAAAACTTGGAATTTCAAAGTCAATAGACTTACTTGAAGATTCAGGAAACTTATCTTGCTTGAAACTTGGAATCTTGAACCTAGAAATATCCTCTTTTGCAGGATGTTTTGGAATGTAAGTAACTGATTGGTCTTCCATCCTTTGAACATTGACAAGCAATAACCTCATCTTCTCTTGTTTGGAAGAAATCTCTTTTGCAAGAGACTCCTCATACTACTCCCTTTGATAATCCAATTCTTCATGGTATTGATAAGTTTGGTAAGCCAACTCCTCCTACTGCAAATTGAGTTCTTGTTTCCTCTTGACATCATCCAACCACTTTTCAAAGTCTAGCAATTTTTTTTTGATGCCTCTAATCCCCATATTTTTAGTATTTTTGGGCTAGCTAGGAAGGTAACCATGCTGGTTTGGCATAGAAATGACTTCTTATTGTTGCATTTGGACATATGTAGGCTTCCATGAGGCTTGAGTAGGGGTGAGTGGGTGGTAAGCATGATGAGAATGCTAAAAGCCTATAGTTAATGAGTTATTTGAGACAAAAACAACATCATATTCTGTTTGGTATGGTTGATAAGAAGGCATATAAGAAGCATTTTTGTGGAATGGAGGTGAAAAGAAATTTTGTCCATGAAAATTTGACATACTAAAACATTCAAAAAGTTGGAATTTTTTTAGAAATGATTTGAAATGAAATGAAATTAGGTTTGTTTCCTTGAACATACCAGCACTTAGTCTATTTGAGCTAATAGATTTGAACCTAGAGTCGCTAGCTGTGTGAAAATTTTACCTCCAAAGGAAAATATTGCTAACATCCACACCAAATATCAACAATGTATGGACAAGTTTTGGACTATGATAGTTCAAATTGTCCCTCTAGGCATGCCAAAAACTATTATAACCAAATAGTGCACCCTTATTGAGTTGGAAAAACTCAACCTACTGGTGAAACACGGGATAAACTCCTTGATTGTGGGCTCAAGATATGGGAGTTAACCTCCAGAGTGATTTGGTTCTCTTGGTGTTAACCTATCCTAACTTAAAATGTTGCTTTTGCAAAGGAAAGAGATAGGAATTTCTATGAAAATGAAAACCTAAAAACCTAAGGTTGTGCACTAAATGAATTTTGACCTACAGTTGTTTAAATGAACATAACATGATCAACAACTTAAACTTTGACATACACAACCCAAAATTTCATGTCTCTTGCATAAGTATTCCATTACTAAGTTTGATAACTAGGATAACATTTAGAAGGAGTTGAAAATGTTCTCACAACTTAAACTTTACTCCTAACTGGTAAAACACAAGTAATGACCTACAAAAGTACATATTTTATACTTAAAGGCAATGAAAAATAGGATAGAAATTAAGGGTAAAAACCTCACCACAAGATCACATCAACCATTTGTAAAAGCTTGCACAATGAAGCATCTTTGAGAAGGTAAAACAACTTGTCTTTATTGATCAAAATGTTTATAAACAACATATAGATCTCAAAATGAGTTACCATGCTTATTCCTTTCTAGAAAGAACCTGCATTGGTTACAATGCATAGCTCGAAATGAGAAAGAAAAATGACTTTTTGAGTTACAATGCTCTATTTTTCTGCTTCTAGAGCTCAAAAACAAGAAAGAGCTAAGTGAAAAAAAATGCCCATGGGTTTTATATCTCATCCCAAGCATAAGAGAGAATATAGGGATTGTTTTTGACAAAGTTACAAAGCTTAAAAGTAGGGTAAATTTCTTTACACGCCCAAGAGGTTTATGCTTTGACTTGGTCCTTTTAGCTTCCTTGAAAAGTGCTCCAACTGATGATGAGGCTCCTAAATGCTTGGGAAGAAGTTGATCTGCCCCTAGATGCTCTCAAACTATCCTCTAGAAGCTCCAACCACTCATTAAGACTATCCAACTATCGAAACTACCTTGACTTCTTTCATGAATGCCTAAAATGCCCTTTGAAAAGCTTAAATTCCTTTCCTTCTCATCCTTTCATGAAGTTCTAGAAGTTATGGTCATGCAAGGAAAAAAGGCCTTCATTTTAGGGTTCAAAAGTGTCCATAATTATAATCTTATGGGTTCAAAATTCAACCAACTTTAGTCATAACCATATAGGCTTCTTAAAAAGGCTCAAACTAACTATAATTGCTACAAAACTAACCCTTTTTCAAAGGTCTTTACACTTTCTTCATGACACTGTCATACATGCATAAGGATATGAATTCCCTCAATTTCCCTCTTTAAACATTGACAACACTATCACTATTATTGTCCATTATACCTTTGTTTATTTTTCATTAACATATCCATTACTCTCTAATATCATTATCTCTTCCATGCATGCTTGTAAGTTGTTCTTAATCATCACAATCAACATTGTTAGTAAGACTCACAGTCACATAGCCATTGCAAGATAACTATCATTGCTATGTTATGCAATTTCCCCTCAATGCCATGACTATCAACACTGTGTTGTGCTACATTTTAACAATGCTCCTTGAAGGTGACTTCCATCTTTATTTTTTATGAAAATCATACATCCGTCCTTTTTAACTATCATCAATTTGTAGTATTTTTTCCATACTTGGTTAAATTTATATCATCATATAAAGTTCACGTGGCTACAACTATTCTTGCATAACATTGTTATCTATCCTATGTGACTGTAAGTCTATTTTACAACTTTTGTTACTTGCCTCTTCAACATTTTCAAAATAGCATCTCCATTACCTACAGGTAAAGACCCAATGATTGAAGAAAAATGAACCATACTTCAAACTAGCAACTGAAATACATGTAATCATGTGTCGATACATTAAATGAATGGAGACTCCTCATGGACAGGTCCTCTATCTTTGATAGCTAAAGGAACAGGGTAATTGTTCTAAGTTTTCACTCCAATATACATCACATGGAACAATAATAGAGCAACATATTATATGCTCAAAACTTCACAAAGACAAATATTTTATCCAATAATAAATCTAAACCATCAGTCCCTTGAAATCCATATTCTACCATGAATCTCACACAACCACTACCATGATCACTGCTCATCCATTGTTTCATCTTGGGTCAACAATAGTTGTAATTTTGTCTTAATCAGTCTGAGAGAACATGTTTGTGTCTATAGTGACTCTCTATGCAATCCAGTATGTTGTTTCCCCCTTACATTCCAAAGTAATGTCCTTTGATAAGCTCCTAGAATTAATATAGCTATCTTTTCCATGGAACTCTAGCATCTCTATTTGATAAAACTAGGTTATCATTCATATTTCCAAGCAAGGTCTTTTGTTGAAATGACATCCCTTTTCATTTTTCATTGCACCTTTAATGGACTTTCATCTCCCATTGATCTCTCAATGTTACTTCAAAACCCTATCATTATACTCTAGGCCACTCTAGGCTACTTGGAAACATGAATGCTCATATGGTTGTCACTTTAAGATGAAAAAATACCATTGTATCCTCTACACCATAAACTCTATACATTTATGTTTTCAATCTATGTCTCACTACTTGAATCTATTATCATTCATATTTATACCTTTTAAAGAGTTTTTATAGCCATATAATTGTCCTCTTTCCTGAACTTGATAGTTCTTTTGTTCATGGTTGTCATGAATTCCCTTGAAGCACTGTGATTTGCAACTATCATTGACACTTTTAACTATTGTCCATTCAATGAATCATCAATCCTTTACTCATTTTTATAGTCATAAATGTTGTGGACAACTCCTTACTGACTATAACTTCTTACATGGTCTTCATTCCAGTTACCTACTCTTAATCATAGTTAAAGACTTTATTAGTCTTAAGAAACTTTAAAGAGCTTAATTATAAATGACCTCCTCCACTATGACACTATGAGTGGAAAAATATACTTCAATGGTTGACATTGATCCAAGACTCATTTCATTCCTTAAGATCCCTTAAAACAAAATGAACCTATCCATCCTTCTTGAGAATGGTACTATCACCCTTTTCACATTATCACTTCCTTAATACTATCTCTTGGAAAGATATCTATTTCTACTAGAAGTACAAAAAGTGCATGATGGTCTCCTCGAAAATAAACTTATCTCTGTGTGAACACCTTCACTACCAACTATTGGAAACCAAGAAAAAGGATTGACAGATAAATCAACAAAATCCCACTTTGTATGGTGTTGTTCAAGCCATAATATTACCATGTTAAACATGTACAAATATTATCATATGCCACTTAACACCAAGGCACCTCACCACTATGATAGATTGACAGGATAATTACTCTCCTTAAGGTATATTCTTGATCTTGTATGACATTACATAGATTTTTGCTACCTGTGTCATGGGGTTTAAATGTTATTCTCATAGCTTCTTTAGTCATGAATATCATATTCTTCTTCCTTCCGACTACCATGGTATCCTCTGTATCTGATATTTTCCCTTCAAAAGAACTATTAATCATCGTTTATTTCCTTTTGTTGTAGATATTGACTTGAAGCCTTCAAAAGGTTATCCTATCATAACTCTAATCCTTGTAGATTGTGCTTTTTTTTCTTTTTGACAATCATTTTCATGACTATACTACCCTTTTATTACTGCTCGTTGCCCTCTTATGATGTTAACTGTCCAAATTTGTAAAAGTGTATGTCCTCTTTCCACAATGTTTCCCTATGTTCTTCTTTGTAAAGGTAAGAAGGTCAAATGTGCTTTATAGAAAAATGAGAAGAGACAATACAAGTAAAGCTAGTTGAGTGATAAATGTGAGGTTGTGTACAATCTAACAGAGGAATGTGATGCATAGAAGATAATAGAAAATGAAACATGTAAAAGGTCAACAAAATAATTGTGAAAATTAGGACATTCATTGCCTTTTAGATCAATAAGTTGTATCTTGCTACTATTTAGGGAAACTAGGGAAGTAACTTTGTTCAAAAAGACAACAAACTAAAAATAGGTCTCTCTCATCCTGAAGCAAAACCTTCACTCTTTCTCATGACAAACCTAGTTCACTGCTCCCCTTCATCATTTACACCTTGACTATCATACCCTTCAACTATATCTTGGAAAAACTGGTACAACACCTTTCAATGGCCCATTCTTTTTTGGGCTATGGAATTCTCTATACCTATGCCTATCTCTAAAAGATTGAATAACCTCTTAGAATCCTCACAATGAGTGTTTTCAGTGTATTTTGAGTATGATAACAAGGAATGAAATGTTAATTCACACTCTTAAAAACATAGAACATAGAACACATTCTAATTATTGTTGCCAGATGAACAATATTACTCTTTTGATAACATAGCTAAATGAAGTTTGATAGATGGATTCCACCCCTTCAGTATGTTTTCCTATCAAATTGAGTTGGGATTAGCTAGATACAAGGATAAATATGCATCCTACAACATGCCCTAAGTTCACTTAAAACTATGATCCATGCTACTATATCTTCATAGACTCTTTCAACACCCACTTTGATCTCTTGAAATTGTTGCAATATGTAAAGATCTTACATTTTGCAAGTTGCAACATGGTGAATCAAAACAAGAGGGTGTTGGTCTTATGCCATGTATGATGGCTTCCTTCAATGCAATGAACAACAAACCCTAGAAACTCTCGTCCCACGTGGGTGAAAGAATAAGAGAAAACAAACTAATTTATTTTTACCTCCATCTTCCACTTAATGCTAAAAATGTAATAATATTTTGATATGTTCTCTCTTTTCTCCTTTTCCCCGTTGACTTAGCAAGCAATTAAAACTTCTCTTAAAATTTTGGTTTTAACAATTATCCATGATGATAAAATATCAACAGTCATCATAGATGGTGGTAGTATAGACAATCTCATTTTCAAAGAGATGGTGAGAAAATTGTAGCTAGAGAGAAGAGGGCATCCACATCCGTATAGGATAGCATCGCTACAAGATGATAGGAAAGTTTTAATTTTCTAACAAAGTTTGGTAAATATTAATATAGGAGGTTATAGAGATGAAATTTTATGTGATATTATTCCTATGAATCCATGTCATATTTTTGTTATGAAGGCCTTGGAAATTTGACAAGAATACAATGCACAATGGTTATGACAACACATACACATTGATGAAGGATGGAGTGAAACATAGATTGAAGTCATTGAAAGAAGAAATGGGTAAGGTTTAGAGGAATGCAAGGTCTTGTTTGGTTGATGAAATCAAACATTTATATGGTGTCATGCATGAATATGTTGGATTTGTAACACTAACCATGATGAAGATGAGAAAGGTTACTTTTTGACTTAGATTGAAGCAGAGATCTCAAGTGGAATGAAGATAGCAGTAGGGCGTAAGGTAAAATATGATTTTATTGTTTATTTTAATGAGAAAGAGAGTGAAGGAATACATAAGTTTTTTGCAACAAAAATTACTTTTGATAAATTTGAATTAGAAAAGTGGAGTGTGAAGGTTAATGAAGATTTTTCTGAAGAATCCTTGCTTGAGAACAGTGGAGGTAAAAATGTTTTGATTAGTGATCATTATTCTTTCTCAAGTAATGTAGAAATTGAGTTTTTTTATGGTAGTACTAATTTTTTTGAGTGAAGGAAACCAGGTTGTAGTAGTTTTATGTCTTTCAAAAGGCATTGAAACAGTGGCATTTCATGAAGGGGGCATAGTGGAAAGAGATGGAAAAGGTAGAACAACAAGTGATGCAAATATATACATTTGTTTTTATGAAGGAGGAGATATAAGTTTAATTTTTAGTTCTATTTTTTATCAAGTATATTGGTTGGAAAACAAATTTGATGCTTTGAATTACATGATGGGTAGTAGAGGAAGGATGAAACATAGTAATGTTGTAAGTTTGCAAAAATTAGTGCACAAAAAGATTCCATTGGACAAGGCAAAGAGGTGGATCCAAGATAGACACAGGTCTACAAATGTTTTTGAGTGCAATTCATGAAACATTTCTTTCTACTTGGAGTGTCTAGTGCAGGAGCATCTAAGGTGAAATGACAATCCTATATCACCAAAAATATTGTTATTTTAATTGGTTTATTTTCAATAAGGACTTAGAGGCTAGGTGAATAAATATTTTGATTTGCAACTTTGTAATTTCCCTTGGGATGAAATTGTAATTATAATTTTGGTGGGAAATATGATTTATGAATATTTTCTAAGGAAAATTTGGGAAAATACCCCACTTGTCCAAAATCTTGGTAGGGACCATTTGAGGTGCATGTTCTCGCATGTTCAATTGTGTTCCTTTCATGTAATTGTATTTTTTATGCTGCAATCGTTGCATGTTGTTGTATGATCATATTTAGAGTTGTCGAGGCCACTGGGATTCAAAGAAGGTGTCTTGATTGACCAAGATGATTGGCCAAAAGTTAGGCACCCGTGTGAAGGGGGTGAAGGCAATGAATTATTCATATTTTATTTTCTTATCTCTCCTCAAGTTAGGCATGGAATTACTTGATGGTTTTGGAGGTTTTTTTGGGAAACCAATGGTGGTTTCTTCTCACACAATTTCTATATAATGATGCTTTCTCATTTGGTGAGGGGGCTTTTGGAGAAGTTGTGGTTGCATACCCAAATGCTTCTAAAATGAAGCTAGATTGTTGAGTTACATATTTTTGTATGTGTGAAGCCCATATTGTATGTGAGAATATGAGCTCCATGATTATTTAATTCATTTTTAGATTTGAAATTAATACATGTTGCAAATTTATCTTCCATTTCTATGTGTTTTAAGTTAATTTTTTTCCTTCTTGCATAGTGTTGTATGTGTGTTTGTAATCAGATTTGAAGGGCGGAGTTTCCCTTTCCATCACTTCTCTAGATTCATTGAACCTATACACCCACCCAAAGTCAAAATAACTTTTCACCTTGTCCATTAATCTCATTTAACCTCTTAATCATATCCATTTCCATAAGGATTTTTTTCCTTATCTCAATACTAAACATAAATCCTATCTATCATTTGATAATTGTCATATGATTGCACCCTTGATCCAAACCCTAATCCTCTTTCAATCTTACCCATCCATCATCAATTATTTCTAGCCTATGATTTTTCCTCATCAAGACTCTATATCTAGAGGCTCTCATCCTTCATTTTTTTATCACTTATCACATTATCATACCTAAATTCTATCAAAATATTCATTGAATCAAGCTCATCATCATCATTATCAAATCATATCAAGGTTATGCTAGAGCATTGAGCAATCCATATATCAACATCAAGGAGAAAATCAAATGGAATAAGGGTACATTCCATTTCCACTCAAGGAGAAAAGAAAAATTATAGGAGAAGATATTGTGCTTTTGTATTGCGTTTATCTTCCTTTGTTTACCTTCAATATTTTCCAACCCTCTTCATTTTGGCACCTGATGGAACTCCCATCCTTGCACTAACATTTTTCATGAATTTTATGAGTTTTGATAATGCAGATGCTAATTTTTTGACCCCAAACTGTGAAGTGGCATCTCTATCTCACATAAAGGTTCCTCTATCTCATAGAGATTCACCTTTGTTGCATAAAGTGATACCTATGTTCATGAAGTGACGTCTCTATCACCCAAAACTATGATTTTGTTCTAAAGCTCTATAGACACATAAAATGTACCAATTGAACCTATACACCTGATCCTAATTTTACTAACTCCATTCTCTTAATTAAATAAATCAATTTTATCTAATTAAGTCATCATCTCCCTTTGATTAAATAAATCAATTTTATTTAATTAGCTTCTATAGTCTCTCTTTAATTAAATAAATCATTTTTATTTAATTAAATCTCTAAATTCATTCTATTAAATTAAATAATCCTTATTCGATTTCGTGTAACACCATCTTCTTTAATTAAATAAATCAAATCTTTATTTAATTAAGTCTAAATCCATCATTCCTCTCATTTTGATTTAAATTAATCCAAAAATCTAAGTCAAAATGGTCAAATTAGCTAATCTCCATTAAATTATTCAAATCTTGATTAATTTTAGTCTTAGTCCATCAAATCCTCTAGCTTTTCCCACTTGCTCAATAAATCATTTCTTTTGAATTATTAAATCCTCAATTACTTTCAAAAAGGCATCAATGGTTGGAATATTCCCCAAATTTGAAAAATCCCTCCAAAATGGTTTGTACATCCAACAAAGCATTTAAAATCTCTTACATGTCTTTTTCTTGAGCCACGTGGCATTAACTTCACCTTTCACGTCATCCTTCAATCCATCTTTTGAATTTGAATCTCCCCCCTCTTTGCACATTCTCCTAAATGTGCTCAACCTTTGTCCACTAGCATGATGAAAAGTGGTTCTTTATCATTGGCTTATCTTTTTTCCCACATCCTTCATATCTTTCAAATCCTCCATCCTTCTTTCTATAAATAGAGGCCTTCTCTATTTTTTGAGGGAGCCACAATCAATGTAAAATCATAATGCTCATTTGAGGAGGAGAATGGGAGCCAAAGTCATTATCATCTTTTGAAGAAAATTTCATCCATTCTTCATCCATTTTTATCATCTCATAGTTACGTTATGTAGGAATTTCTCCAAGGAAAGCATCAACTCTTTATCAAGTCATCACAAAGCTTACAAGGGATTGGAAAAGGGCCATTTTCCACATCAAATTAGCATCAATTCCTCCATGGGATTGAGATTTTGCATGCTTAAATAGAATTTAATTGCTTTTCTTGTTTTGTTCTCCATTTCTTTCCTATTTTGAGCATTGTAGATGAATTGCATGGGGAATCTTGGTTTTTACTTGCATTTGATCTAATATTGTGTTTGTTTGCTATGTTTGTGCAGGTCTAGGATTGAGGTTCACAAGCTCAAGTATTTTATCAATTTAACCTATATACATAGGATTTTATTAACTTTTGAGGCCTTATTTTGTACGATTACATTTTTCTAACACTCTATTTTTGCAAGTTGATTCCTTATTTTCTTGCAAAAATTAGGGTTTCTAGGATTTTAAAAAACTAGGGTCTCTTGCAAGGTTTCTTGGTGATCTAGGGTTTCTTTATTTTGAGATATTTTGAGCTTATAACCTAAAATATTTTGGAAAAATCTCTATGTTTCAATTTTCCTATAGCTTCATTTTACAAGCTTCCCAATGGATTTGGTGGAAAACTTCATATTGTACCTCCGAAAAGTTATTTTTGGGATTTGTCTCTGAAACTACACCTTTGTTTCATAAAGTGGTGCCTCTATAGACCAAAGTTAGAATTCTACATCATAAATCTACACTTATGTTTCCTTAAGTGTCACCTCCATCAAGTAAATTTGTGCTTATGCTTCAGGTTGTAATTTCTAGGGTTTTTCATTCATTCTTCACATCTAACCTTCATTTTTAAGAAACTAACAAGTGGTACAAATATTTAATGCTTGTCAAAAATCATTATCATTGAGATTACTAATGCTTTAATTTATATCCATTGGTCCAAGACTTTATTTTCCACTAATCTAGGCATTGGAATTAACTTAGTGGGTTTAATGAGAATTTTTTATCGTGCTTGGAAGTATGTGTAGAAATATGCTTTCTCCTTGAACTTAGTGTGATCTTGGAGATCAAAAATATCACATTTATTCATTTCTTTCATTTTATAAGTATTATAAGAAGGCTTAGTATCTTGTGTGTATTCTCTCCCCTTGTGCTTCATGCAATCTTCGGTGACCAAAAGTACCTATTATAGTCTTTCCTATTAGGATGCATTCTTGGGGATTTGATCACCTCAAGGATGACCTCAACCATATTTATGTGGGTTATATAAAGGGGGGAGAGTGAAATTTATACCTCAAAGTGTACCTAGCAATGTTTGAGACTAGTCATGAAACCATCGGTCCATTGATACTCATTTGGTGATGAGAGAAGGATAATCTCCTAATCTCAAGCACTATTTGATGATTCGTAGATCTACTAAGAACCTTGTTCTATAATCCTTTAATACCATCAACTATTACTTAGTGTGGTGCAAGGTATAGTATCATGCCTGAAGTTACTCACCATTTACTTTCTCTTGTTGAGGTGACACATACTCCTTGGTAGGGCCTTATCCTTCTAAGGTATGGGATGTAAAGGTGGTACATGAACATTGAATACGATAGTTATCCATTCATTTTAAGGTATTATGCCTTTGGTGGGTGGGTTTACATTAAGTTAATGCACCTATGACTAAATATAGGTTGTACTATCATGGTTGGTATGTTTTCATGTGTAAAACTAGTAAGTCCATTCAACTTGTATTGTTGAAAGTTATCATTATCAACTTGAAATTTAGGTTAGCCATTGTGTCTTATTTTTTATTGTCTCTTTCCAAAAATCATCAAAATCCATCTTAGACCATCAATTTGCACATCTACATCATCCCTCAATGCTTATGTATCATCTTGAGGTGTCTCTATATAGTTTTTGTGAAGTTTTTCCTCTATAGCCTTAATTTTCACCTTTGTAGCTTGAAGTAGTGCCTTTATCACTTGAAATTGTGCCTCTATCATTTCATCATCATTTGAACATTTTGAGGCCTTATTTTGCAACATTGACCTTTGCAACCCTAGATAAGACTTGGGAAACCCTTTTTCAAATGTCATTTCACTTAAAATATCAACCATTTACATCATATCCATCCAAAATCCATAATATTTCCCACCATAATACATTCTTTGAGGAGGTATTCCACCAAATAACTACAAAGAATCCATCTCCATCTCATATCCTCCATAACCATGATTCAAGTGATCAAGACTCCCTAACATCATTAGATTACTTTTCCCAATATACCAAAGCCATAGAGTTGATGCATAGATATATCATGAAGCATCCCAACCATTATATCATTATGTTAGAAAACAAAGGTACCAAATTACCCACTAATTTTAATACATCTCAAATCATCCAACAACCTCCTTGTACAACCCCACCTTCTATTCACCATAATCTTTCATGTATTCCATATTCTTCCAATCCTCATGATCCTTTATCTTTTCCATCTTATTTTAATCTCCTAATTTCATCTCAAACCCTTAATACTTTATCCCACTTACATATCAAAATCCCCTATCACACCCAAAATATTTCATCATGTATCCCAAAACCTCAACATTTCATTTCTTCTCCTCATATCTCAACATCCATCCCTCCTATCACATCATATAATTTTTGAGCCTTAAATCAAATTTCTTCCAACCCCATCTCATCTTCCTATCAAAACCTCCAATCTTCCAATCCCATTTTGTCCTCTTATCAATACCAACACACATCATCCTCACAACCTTTTATATCCAATTATCAATCACATCCCTCTACTTTCATAAATACATTTTCCCAAGATGTACAACACATAAAGGATACCCTTAAGGTACTTCAACTAGGAAACCACAAGAAATATTATACCTTTCAATAATTATGTCCTTATCCTTTCAATAAGTCCATCATCATGATCCCTTTTCCTCAAATTTTTAAAATGCCTGAATTTGACAAGTATAAGGGAAAGGGAGATCCTAGGAAACACTTAAATAATTCTACATTACTTTCCAATAGTTTTCCTATCTTGATTCATAACTCGGGAGGCTCTTCCCTAGAAGCTTGGGTGGACAAGCCTTTGATTGGTACACTCACCCCCCATAGGAAAATCACAACATTCTCTGAGCTATCCAATAAAGTTCTCTCACTTTTCCTATAATATTGAACATGATATCACCATGATGGATCTTTGCAACACTAAAAAAATAATGTTGAATCTTTTGACTCATTCTTGAAATGATGGAGACATCTTTCTAGTCACCTTTCTTGACCCATACCTAAAAAATAACTCATCACTATCTTTGTTGAGAACCTAAAAAATGAATTGGGATTCCATCTTCACATACAATGTGCTCACTCCTTTAATGAGATCACAGAGAAAGGAGTAGCTATTTAAAAATCCCTTATCACCAAAGGCCTAGTCAAGATATACAAAGAAGGCAAAGACAAAAATCCCCAATCTAGTGATAAATCCCATATTTGGAATAAAAAAAAACATGGTCAATGATGGTGTGATTTATTCAAAACATGTTCAAAATATCCAATTACCTTCACCATCATCACCTCACAATAATCTATCTCTCCAAAAACATGTGGTTATCCCTAAAGGTCAACCTAAACGATATACTAGATGTGAACATACCCCCTTGGGTGAACCAATTGAAACCATCCTCCAAAAGATTATCCCAGATGTATCTAAACCCTCTTGGTACAAATAACATAAATTTTTTTATTATCACAAGGTTCATGGACATAAAACCTTCTCATGCATGAATCTTAAAAACTCTATCCAAGATCTTATTGATCAAGGAGATATCTCTATTGAAGACCAAACATCCACTATTGAAAATGTGGGTATATACAATCAGCCTTTTCCTCCACATAATGATGGTGAAACTTCTATATCATACAAAACAACTCCTTATACAAATAAAAACAATATATCATTTGATTTTGTCATTGGATGCATTGAAAAAAGTCCTTCCTAAGTAGCTACCATAACTATCAAATACCTGACATGGTTGAATTGCTATTCAAGGAGCTTCACCCTCCTCTCAACCTACTAATCAATATAACATCCTTGAACACTTGAAAAAGTGCCAAGACAAATATTTATCCTTGAGCTACTTAAAACATCTCACATCCACAAGGACCTGCTTGAGAAAACCCTCCATGAGTCTCATGTCCCTAATGACATTGATATTGTTTAATTTTAAGCCATGATATGACACTTATCATCTCCAAAAGTCATCACTTTTCCACTAAATACATCTTCCATCGACCCTGCTATATTATCCATTTCACATTCAAACCCACATCTATAAAACCATAATTAAGCACATCCTAGTAGAGGGTGGATCGAGACTTAATCTTTGTAGCCTAAGTCTAATAAAGCAGCTATGATATTCTAATGATGGTATTGATTCCCACACTAAAATTAGCATAAAATCATATGAAAAATATGAGCATGAAACTAAAGGCTCTATCAAACTACCCATCCAAATTAGACACACAACAATTGAAACTACTTTTCAGATCATAGACCTTGGTTTCCATACAACATAATCCTTGATTACCCATGGATTCATTCCATGTAAACCGTTCCATCTACATTCCATCAATGCATAAAGTTTCCCCCATAATGGAACTAAAGTGATTGTACATACTAATCCAAATCCATTCCAATATTACAAAATTCTTACAAATCAGTCATGAACATTCACCACATTTCCCAACCAACACCGCATCACCATATTCATCTTCATACATTGATCCTACATTTCTATCCATGTCTTGCACTCCCTTAGAGATTAAGGTTAAGATCAAAGACCTAGATATTGGAAAATATGAGTTATAGGCCTTCCACATCAAACCCACACCACTATCCACTTTATCTCTATCTTTTAATTTCCTTGATAATCCAATGTTAGATAATGACATCTATGATAATCCATTATTTGATCATGATCTTATGGAGGAAATTTAATATCATATCCATTCCACTCCGCAATCATTCCATATTGAACATCTTGGGTTAGGGTATGTATCCCCTAATTTATCCTCTACTACACCTTCTTTCCAACTCGCTAAGGATGTGCAAGATTCCTTTGACCTTCATAGTGCCAAAAATGATAGTCACAAAGAATCCATTGGGCGCATCACCAATACTTTCCATAATCCATATACCCTTACCATTTCATCCAACACATCCAACTCATCCACATTCATCCATATCCTAGACTTGGATCAATAAGTATCATCCCAAAAGAACAAGGCTATCAAACAAAAATAAAAAATAAAAAATCCTTTATCAAATGGAGATCCAAAATTAAAATAAAAAGTAAAAGAAACAAGAATTCATTTAATCAAAATAAAATTAAAAATCTATTGGAAAATTCAAAAATCAAAGCTAAAATAAAGGTAAGAAAAAATTGATCTCCAATCATGCCCCTTCATCTAAAATAACCGTGGGCATCTATCACAGAAAAATATCAAGTACTGGGCTTGTTGATCCTAAGTCTTCATCATCATTATCTTTATGTAATCCATGTACTTTACCAAATCCAACCATATACATCCATCTATAATATCATCCATCCCCCTTGCTGATGAATCTCAATGGACCTTTGATGGTGACCCTTTCACGTGCTTTAATCCAAAGATTTTCAAAACCACTTTTCATGTGAAACATGATGGTGCTTCTAATGTGTACATTAGGGATCATGCCTTGTCCCCCTCATAAAGAATTATCCATCATTCATAGAATACCATCCCCATCCAGCTATCACACCTTGTCATCCATCCATTAAAGAGTTTCCATAATGATCACAACATTATCAAGTCTCAAAAAATCCAAAAATTCAAAAAAGAAGAAAATAAAATAATCAAAAAAGTCAAAAATAAAAATAAAATAAAATAGTAAAGATAAATAAACCATCCATAGGTGAAAACCAATTTGATGGTTCCTTGGATAATTACAATGGTGAAAAATTAGAAAAGGGCACCATGTGTAGTAGTCTTTTATCAACCATCTCTTAGGATGTCATCCCATCCACTATCTTTCCTATCCATATCATAATAGACTATCACCCATATCCATCCATTAATCCATAATAAACCTATCATGGCTTGTCCTTGATTACTTGTCATCCATTATCCCCCACCCTTACACATTATTTCCCATGAGTTAGATGTGGAACTTACGTTTGTATTATATCAAGGATTGATCTTGTATATTCTTAGTTTCTTCTCATTTTGGCCTTCAAGTATCATGCATTTGGATTCCCTTATTCATCCATAATAAATAAACCATCAACCTATCCTATATCCTCTCATATTCCTCCCATTCAAACATAATAAAAATCATTATCCTTCCATTCCATCTAAAGCATCAAAATAAAAAAAATCATAATCTTCAAATACTTCATAATTTTTTGCAATAAATGTTATATCAGGAGAGATGAAGGAAACCTTGGAAAGTTTGATTCAAGGTATGATGAAGGGATCTTTCTTGGTTACTCAACCAAGAGAAACACCTAAAAATGCTACAACAAGAGATTGGGAAAGATTATTGAAAACACAAATGTTAAGGTAGATCAAGACTTTTATCATATCTCACAAGAACAAGAGGTTTGCAGATCTAATATACCTCCTTGGATTGAAGAAGAAGAAGAAGATGATGAAGAGAAAGAAGATAAGGAACCAGAACTAGTAAAGACCCCCAATAATCCAAAAATATAGGTTCAGAAGAATCATTTGTGGATCAAATCATTGAAGACAAGAATGAAGGTTTTTTGACTAGGAGAAGGCTTGTAAGAGCAAGTGAGCAAGTAAATTTGTGTTTATTGTCAAAAGTAGAACCCAAGAACTTTGTTGATGCTAGCAAAGATGGTGGTTAGATAAAGGAAATGGAAGAACTGGATTAGATAGAGAAGAATCAAACTTGGGAATTGGTTCCTAGACCTATTGATAAGAATATGATTGGAACTAAGTGGGTGTTTCGGAACAAGCTGAATGAAGATGGTAAAGTTGTGAGAAATAAGGCCAGATTGGTTTGCAAGGGTTATTCACAAGTTGACAATATTGATTTTGAGGAGACCTTTGCTCTGATAGCTAGAATGGAGGAAATAAGGATGTTTCTTGCTTTTTTTTCTCATAAGAACTTCAAAGTCTATTCGATGGATGTCAGGTACACCTTCTTGAATGGTGATCTAGATGAAGAGGTATATATTGAGCAACCAGATGGTTTCTAGTTATCAGAAGATCCGAACATGGTGTGTAGACTCAAGACAACTTTGTATGGTCTCAAGTAAGATCCTAGAGCTTGGTATGCTAGTTTGGACAAGTATTTACTTTAGTAGGGTTTCAAGAAAGGTACTATAGATATCAATCTTTACATTAAGGTTCAGTAAGACAAGCCATTGATTTTGGTTGTATATGTTGATGGCATCATCTTTGGTGGAGATGATGATATATGTAAGAATTTAACAAAAGAGATGCAAAAGGAATTTGATATGTATATGATTGGTGAGTTATCTTTCTTCCTTGGGATTCAAATTATTTAACAAGATGGTGGTATCTTTATTTCTCAGGCTAAGTATGCAAAGGAGATGCTAAAGAAGTTTTGCATGGAGGACTCTAAACTAGTAGGTACCCTATGGTGATTGGTTATCACTTGAGAAAGTTTGATGAGTCTTCAGAGGTTGATCAGACTCCATATAGATCTATGATTAGAGGTTTGTTGACGTTGACTACTTCTAGACCTAATATCATGCATGTAGTATGTTTGGTTCCCAAATTTCAATATAATCCTAAGTAATCTCATGAGAAGGCAATGAAAATAATTTTTAGATATTTGAAAGGAACTATGGATTATGGTCTGTGGTATAAGAAGGATGATAATTTTTCTCTAAATACTTATATTGATGTTGATTGGGAAAGATGTGTGGATGACTGGAGAAGTACAAGTGGAAGTGTATTTTTCTTAGGAGATAGATTGGTCTCTTCATTTAGTAAGAAGCAGGGCTTAGTGTCCTTATCAACAATAGAAGTTGAATATATTGCTACAACATCTTGTTGCACCTAGGTGCTTTGGATGAAGTAGACTTTAAAGGATGTAAAAGTTGTTTATGAAGAACCTATTCCTATATTGTGTGATAATACTAGTGCAATTAATATTTCCAAGTACTTGGTGATGCATTCAAGAACCAAACATATTTATATTTGATATCACTTTCTAAGGGAGAAGGTTGCAGAGCATGAAGTCATATTGGAGTATGTGCCTACCAAGGATCAAATTGCAAAAATTTTCACTAAGGCGCTTAAAAAGGAAGTCGAGTGAGTGAAAACAACTTCCTACACTAATCCAAGTAGCAGAGAGTTACAAAAAAATTCTACTAACACCTTATACAGTTACAAAATGAGAATCACATAGAAATAATAAGATAGGACAAGTACACATAAACAAACAACACCAGATATACGTGGGGAAAACCCTTTCAAGTAAAAAACCCCACCCTCCAAAAGCACTGTACTTCTATATTATGTAAAATAGAGATTACAATGTAGATCCAAGTACAAAGCTTCTTGAACAAGTGTTTCAAAACAAACACCTATTCTGGAGTCAATCTAGCAGCACTTTGTTACCTACAAAAAAACTATTCATTCTACAATGCAAGGCATATAATATAGAGAGATGCAAGATAAGAGAAGCATCTCGAAGAGGATGGGCGTCTAAATCCATATGGAACAATATCCCATGCCATACATGGGATTTGGAAACATGTACAATATTCCCTTACACCTCTTACAACTGTCATAAGATTTCATTCTTCCTCAAGCTTGGGTGCCTAAAATATGCTAATAATAGCTATGAACAATTCCTTACAACTGTCATAGAATTTGCTATAAAATCTATCATAAAATTCACCATACTTACAACACTTACAACTATAAGAGAATCCATCATAATTGACCAAGAATATCTTATTCTCTTACAACCTGTCATAACCCAACTTGGGAGATAACTTTCTCATGCACAAATATTCCTTCTGGAGTATCATAGAATCTATCATAAGTCCAAGATTCCAAAATGGGACGCCTACCTCTACTTGGGATGATGATGTGTCATCTATTCACCTCCAATGATAATTCCACCAAGCTAGTGGGTCCCAATTGATGAAATGAAATTATAGGCAATTAAATACTACAAATAAATATAATAATACATTAAAAATTAGTCATGTTAGGACTCTAAGGTTGAGACACCTTAATCCCAACATTCTCCCACTTTTTGAAGACCTGCCAAGATTCATATGAAATCATCCACTCAGGGCCCCAAGGCCCATAGAATCGAAACACCATCTGAACTTCTCTATGCTCACTGGTTTTTTTAGTGCATCTACAACATTCACCAAAGTGTCAACCTTTTCCAAGTTCACCTTTCCATCTCCTACCATATCATGAACAAAATGATACTAAACATCAATGTGCTTTATTCTAGCATGGAAGGTATGATTCTTTGCTAAGAAAATGACACTCTAATTGTCACAACAAATAGTAATTTGTTTTGCATCTAAACCAACATCATAACACAATATTTTAAGCTAAGTGGCTTCCTTACAAGCATGAGTATCTTCCATGCACTTTTCTTCTATTGTGGATAAAGCAACTATAGCCCATTGCTTACTCATCCAAATGATAGCACCACCAAACATAATAAACACATAACCACTAATGGATCTTCTACTATCAATGTCACCTACCCAATTTGAATCCACATATCCATGAATACTCATATAATGTTGAGATCTAGTAGGATGACCATGAAAACACAAGGAATACTTGAAAGTACCTTGTAAGTATTTGAACACTCTCTTAACTACATCCAAATGTATCCGCCCAAGATTAGACATAAAATAACTAAGGACTCCAATTGATTGGGAAATGTATGGTCTTGCACAAACCATAACATACATCAAACTACCAAAAATACTAGCATATGGTACTTTGGTCAGGCCCTCCATCTCAATAGAATATTTTGGATAATCATTCATAGAAAGCTTAATCCCCTGCATCATAGGAACAACCAATTGTCTGCAAATTGTCATGTTGAATCTCTCCAACATTGAATTCACATACTTTCTCTAGCTTAGCCAAATATTTTTGTTAGCTCTGTCTCTCTTGATCTCCATCCCTAGAATATACCTAGCTGCACCTAGGTCTTTCATCTCAAATTGTGCTGACAATTGGAACTTCAAATATAAAAATATATTTTACCATTCCCAATAAACAACATATCATCTACGTATAAAATTAATAATGAGAATACAACCATTATTATATTTATAATACACACAATGGTCAAATTTTGATCTCAAAAATATCAATGACAACACATAGGTATCGAACTTCTAGTACCACATTCTAAGATAATATTTCAAACCATACAAGACTTTTTCAGTTTGCAAACTAGATTTTCTTTACCCTTTTCCATGAACTACTCTGGTTGTGACATGTAAATATCTTCCTTCAAGTCACCATGAAGGAATTTTGTCTTCACATCCATCTGTTCCACTTCCAAATCATACGATGTTGCAAGTGATAATAGGAGTTAGATAGATGCCAACTTTATTTTATAATAAGAGAGAATATATCACCATAATAAATTCCATCCTCCTAAGAAAATCCCTCAGTGACCAATCATGCCTTATGCTTCTCGAAACTGCCATCAGGGTCACACTTCTTCTTGAACACCCATTTACAACAAATAGGTTTGTGTCCAATAGGAAAAGGTATCGAATACCAAGTCTTTCTTTTCTTCAATACAATCATATCCTTGTCCATGGCTTTCATCTAGGAATCTACATCACTCTACTCAGCCTCTCTAACAATCCTAGGCTCATAAATGTTAGCAATCAAAGCAAAAATACAACTAGAAACTAATAATTAATAACCAAACCTTTTCGATTACCACATAACTCATGTAGACCTCCTCAATTGCTAAGGTTGAATCTTTTCTTCTTCTTCAGAACTTTCAAATTTGCTTGATCTCTCCTCATCATCAGTTCCAATAGGTGTGTGTAGTTCATCTTTCATCAAAGTGGTTCAAATTTGAATTACCTCCTTATTTTATTTCTCCTCTTTCTCTGGCTATAGCTCAATAATGGAAGGTTTCATCTCTCTAAAAAATTACACTTCTGTTGTAGAGAAAATTCTAAGCCTTTGGATCCCAAAGCTTGTACCCCTTCATACCAATACCATAGCTAATGAAGATACACTTAACTACCTTATCCTCCAACTTAGACCTATTCTCAATCAGAATATGAGCATAAGCCTCACAACCAAATACTTTGAGATGTCTCATCAAAGGCTTTTCACTAGACCACGCCCCCATGGGTGTATTTCCTGACAAGTTCCAATGTAAGAGATTTATTAACCATATAACATGCAGTGGCTACTGATTCAGCCCAAAAAAATTTCTCAAGGTCAGTACCACTCAACATACTCCTAGCCCTCTCCATCAATGTCCTATTAATCCTTTCTACAACTCCATTTTGTTGTGGGTTGTATGGAGTTCTCTTATGTCTCTCAATCATGTGCTCTTTATAGAACTTGTCAAACTTTTATAAACAAAACTCACCACCATTGTTAGTCCTCAAACGCTTAATATTTCTACTAGTCTAATTTTGTACCAAGGCCTTAAACTCCTTAAACTGAATAAAGACTTTAGCTTTAATTTTGAGAAAATAAACAAATATCCTTCTATTGTATTCATCTATGAAAGAAACAAAATATACACATTTTTATAATAAAGGAAAATTCACAAGACCAAATACATCTGCATGAACACAGTCTAAAACCTTAGAAGACTTGTGAGAACTAGAGTAAAAAGAAACACGGTGATGTTTTCCATAAACACAATGTTTGCAAAATTCAAACTAGAGATTACAATCATCAAGGCCTTCAACAAGGCTCTTATTTTTCAGGGCTCTAAGACCCTTCTCACCAATATGACCAAGTCGTTGGTGCCATAGCATTGTCTTCTCTATAGGAAGCTTCATTTCTATGGAATGAGCACCCTTAGGTACTTAGAATACATGACCATCGGATGTAGCTACAACAGACTTCTTCTCTGCACAATCTAATGGTGAGGATGAAGAATCCAAAGGTCTCTGCTTTGGCATGTCAAAAGAAATATTGCATTGTACTGTGCAAGCATCTAGCTTGTACAAGGTGCTAACTCAAACACCCTTAGCCAACACCATAGCTCCTCTCATCATCTTGCATCCTCCACCAGAGAAAAAAATTACACTCCCAAATCATTAAGTTTACTCATAGAAAGAAAACTTTGTGCCAAACCTAAGATGCATAGGACCTTATCAATCCCCTTCACTCTTCCCATTAGGGAATTTGATTTTGACTCTTCCATGACCAATGATCTTCAGGTGAGAGTCATCACCCAAATACACCTTACCACCATCATCCTCTATGAGAAGTCATGTGGAAAGAATCACCT
Source organism: Sequoia sempervirens (assembly GCA_007258455.2). Classification (NCBI taxonomy): domain Eukaryota; kingdom Viridiplantae; phylum Streptophyta; class Pinopsida; order Cupressales; family Cupressaceae; genus Sequoia; species Sequoia sempervirens. The sequence goes on from VDFB02252616.1 coordinate 35,432,832, forward strand.
GAGTCTATTAGCCACATATCTTCTAATGCATGGGTTTCCAAGGCTACAACAAATGCTTCTACTTCATCTTGAGAAGATTTTTCATATTCAGAATTAGAGAATCACTTGTTTTTCTTCTTATCCTCCTCCTTACAATCTTTCCAAAAATGACCAGTTTTTTCTACAATTCCAACATTTTTCCTTGGACTTCTTACCAAGAGACTTAGATCTCCTTGGAGACTTTGACTTAGAATTCTTTTCTTTTTTCTTTCATTTCTCCTTCAGTTTTCCACAAATAGCAATGGCCTCCTTGCCCATCTTGGAGGACTTTCTCGACATTTCTTCAAATAACAATGAAGCAACCACCTCATCCATCTTGGAAGTGGTTGTTCTACTTCCAATATCCATCACAAGGTGATCTCATGAGTTTGACAAAGAACACAATAGGAGCATGCAACAGTCTTGTTTGTCAATCTTGTCTCCAACAAAACCTAGTTGAGCAATCAATATGTTAATGCATTTAAATGGTCTTCCATGGATCCCCCATTTTCCATCTTCAGAGAATACATTTTCTTACTTAGGAACAACTTGCTTACCAAGGATTTAGCTTGATAAAAGTCTCCAAGTTTCTTTGAAATGTCTTTTGCAATTTTCTCTTCATGGATATTCAAGAGAAAAAAATAAATTAGATAGAGTCTTATCAGACCCTTGGATTTCTAATCCAACATATCCCAATCTGCCTGGGTTATTATAGTTGGTTTGGTTTTGAATATGACATCCCACCAATATCTATATACAATCATATCCTCCACTTTCATCTTCCAAAGTTCAAAGTTTCCGCCATTAAACTTCTCCATCTCAATCCTTCCAGATTTTCTTACCATCTCTTACCTGCAACAAGGTCACAAAATATACTTTTGTAAAATTTCCACTAAAACAAATATCATCTCAAAAAATACTTCTAATCCAACAAAGGAATCAAGGCTAGCTAAGATCTAATACCAACTGAAAGGAAGCTAGGTGAGCAAAAAAAACTTCCTACACTAATCTAGGTAGGGGAGAGTTACAAAAAAATTATACTAAAATCTTATATAGTTACAAAGAGAGAATCACATAGAAAGAATAAGAAAGGACAACAAGTACACATAAACAAACAACACCAGATATACATGGGGAAAACCCTTTCGAGTAAAAAACCCCACCCTCCAAAAGCAAAATACCTTTTTATTATGTCCAATAAATATTATAATTCAGCTCTAAGCACAAAGATTCTTCAATAAGTGTTTTGAAACAAACACCAATTTTGGAGTCAATTTGGTAGCACTTCATTACCTGCAAACAAACTATGCATTCTACAATGCAGGGAATACAATATATAGAGAGATACAAGCTAAGAGAAGCATATAAAAGAGGATGGGTGTCCTAATCCACATGGCACAATCTCCCACACCATACGCAAGATTTGGACACATGTACAATATTCCCTTACACTCTTAAACCATCATAAGATTTGATTCTTCCTCCTCAAGCTTGGGTGCCCAAAATATGCTAATAATAGCTATGAGAGATGCCTTACAACTATCATAAAATCTAACATAAAATCTATCATAAAATCTTCCATACTTACAACACTTACAGTTGTAAGAGAATCCATCATAACTGACCAAGAGTATATGATTATCTTACAACCTATCATAACCCAACTTGGGCACTGACATTCTCCATGCACAAATATGCCTTATGATGGGTCACAGAATTTTTCATAAGTCCAAGAATCAAAATTTGGATGCCTACCTCCACTTGGGATGATGATGTTTCATTCAATCATCTCCAACAAGGATGCCACCAAGTCGGTGGGTCCCAATTAGTGACATGACATTGTAGGAAATTAAATAATACAAATAAATAATACATTAAAAACTAATCATGTTAGGACTCTAAGGTTGAGACACCTTAATCCCAACAACACTTTAAAGTGATAATTTTGAGTATCTTCGATAGAAACTAGGGGTTATTACCCCTCCTTTTTCTAACTAGATGTCTATTTGGTGCATCTACCTAGGAGCAAAATTTATGTCATATCTTTTTCTCCTAGATTGATGTAGACTACCTCTCAAGGGGATTTGGTAGTAAGGAGAGTTTGGAGAGTTGTGAAGATGTTGTAAAGAAGTATTTTTTATAGGGGAGCTAGTATAAGATGCACAGTTGCTAGTAAAGGGGGATAATATACTGATGTTAAAGATCTTTTGACCCTTTGTTAGTGAATTTTTTCTTGTGCAAGCGTATGTGGCTCTTTATCCTTGATGTCAAAGGGGGAGAGTGAGTAGGTGTGTGTTTCCATCAATGCCAAAGGGGGAGATTGTTGGCAGTGCTTGTCATTGATGTCAACACTTGGTGAATTATTTTTTGTTGTCAATGATGTCAACACTTGGTGAATTTTTTGTGGTTGTCATTGTTGTCAACACTTAGTGAATTGTTTGTGGTTTTCATTTTCGTAAACACTTGAGACTGTTGTATGTTGGGAATCTTGGTTGTCAACACTTGAGAAGAATGTTGTGTATGCTTGGGAAGATGGATGTAGTGTTGGTTGACATTGGTTGTCATTTTTTATAACATTCGGTTTATGTTGTCATTAAGTATGGTGAAGTGTTGTTGATGTTCATGGTTGGATGTCATGCCTTGTTTGATGTCATGTAAAGAAGTATTGTGTATGGTTGTTGTTAGAAGAGTTGTTTATCATGATGATATATTAAGATGAGGATTAGAATTATTGCTAATGATGGAGAGATGTTGCTAATGACCTATAAAATGTTTTATGCTCTCCCATGTTGTTCCTAAGAAGTATTTGTTGCTACAAATTTGTTTTGGTCTTAGCAAGCCGGTAAGAAATTTATGTTTTAGAATGTAGTTGTGAACATTATTTGGGAGAATGCTCTACATTCCTCTACTATTAGAAATGTGATCTTATAGTTTGAGATTTAGTGTTTGTACTATGTGTAAGTTTCACTCCTATCTTTTCAGGTCACTAGTGTTGCTGAGGAGGTTTTTGTTAATTGTAGAAGGTTAGCAATGTTGTTGGGTGTTTGGATTGGTCTGAAAAATGCTCCACATTTCTCTGCATTAATGCTTCTACTATTGTGGTTTGGTAAATGTTATCTCAGTTTCTATGTAGTATCTTAGTTCCAATTTAATATGTTGAAGTGGTCTACAAGTTCTATTAATTTTATATCTAATGTTTGTGAATTTTGTGCATCTGGGTTGAAGTATTCTATTTTTATTTGATTTGTAGTGGTTGTTGGTGGAATGAAAATATGAAAGAAGTGTTTGGATGTTCAAGGAACATCTCTTTTTGATCTGCACATCAATGGTTGATCTCTTTTGGTGTTGCATCATGTTTGAGTTGGTCTTCTGGGTAATTTGTTGATATCTGGTTGACAAGGCTTGTCATCTTGCTCGTGCTATGTGATTGAGGGTTTGTGCTAGCATATGAAGTTGTGTTAAGATATATTTGGGTCTTGACCTATCTTGGTTAGAACCACATTGAGTGAATTCAATTGGAAGTATATTTTTGGGTCAACTGGTTAGGTGCTTCATGTTTCATCTACACGTTTCCTTGTTGTCAACTTGGGTTAATGTGTTCCAATGTGTGAATTGTTTGGGATCACATTGGAAGATGCAATCAGATTTTTTTTGGTCTTATTTATCCCTTGGATAAGATCACACTAGGTTTTTGTAGCTGACTTATTCAGATTAATGTTTATCTTCTTCTTGGCTGACCTAATTGATGTTTTGTGGTGGACATAAATGCAAGAACATTTCAGATGCAAGTGGTGAAGAGTGTGTAAGTGTGTGAGTGTGGAATGTAATTGAATATCTCACAAAGGAAGTGTGAAAGTGTGTGAAAGATAGATTAGATGTGCTTTAATTCCTCAGTTAGCAGAGTTGTATTGTTGACATGTTTTGTAATTCCTAAATCTTCATGTATCCTGCTCTGAGACATTGAATCTCATTAGGTCCTTGTAATTTTTATCTTACCCTAGAGTTGAGCTCTTCAATTTTCAATTCCTTTTGAAACAAAGAAAAAAAATTGGTGAGCCAAAAATATTTTAACAAATGGGTACACCAAATTTTTGACTAGATGTTTCACTCAATTATGAGAGGTACAATGCATAAACAGCAATCATAAAACAAACCTAACTGATGGAACAATAAAAAGGTAGGTTTTAAGATGGTAAAATGTTGTGTACCTATTAGAAAAAAGTGCTTCGAGCCTCACTAAGGACTTATTCGCCCAATGGAAAATGGGTCCCTGCTAGTGTTCTAGAAAATTAGTTTTAGGGTCTTGTTCTTCAATGTACACACTCCCAGATCCTAGGTGTTCAACTCCCGAAAGTCAAAAATAAATTCTATAGAAGAATTTCAATGATCTTGCAAGAAAGATGAAAAATTTGACAACTTTTTTTCTCCACTTGATCTTCAACCTAAAACCTACAATCACACATCGAAGGAGAAGAAAAATGTTGATTGTTTGGGAATAAGGGTTTGCCTTGGTCAAACCCCATTTTGGTAATTAAACTTTGAATTGAAACAATGCATAAAGGATGAAACATGAAACATGAAACAATGATACCTTGGATGACAAATCAACAATCTAGCATGAAGGTCTCTTGGGTGTCAAGTCATGACAATCCTTGGAATAGTTCAATTGGTTGATGTGATTTGTTAGTAATCACAAGGCAGCCTTTATGGTTTATAAAGCATGGGGAGTTGGGTCTACAAATGGAGTTTTATGGTGTTGGAAATGAATGAACAATGGTTGTTCACTCAAAACAGCACGTTGAAACTCACCATGTTCATTAGATATAGCATTATTGTGATGCTTGGAATCCTACTCTAACAAAGGACTAAGAAATAGAAAAAGAGGAAAGGGTTAAGAGAGTTGTTCTAAATATAAGCTATGAAAGAGTAGTAATCATGGAGGATGCTATAGTAGAAAGACTCCCATAACTAAGTTTTTCTTGACCAAGAGAACCTACAGCTAAACAAAACCAGTGCAATCTTCTAAGGATTGCAAATTTTCAAATTGTGCATTCACCTCATGAACATGTAATTGAACTAAATTCTAGAAAATAATTTAGCTCAGACTAGCTTTGCAAAGTGATTCATCAACAAATCACAAAAAGCATGAGATGGAAGTGCATCAAATACTATAACAACCAACACCATTAAGGACATTCAAGAAACTACAAGTAAATCTAACGTGGAAGTTGAACCATGCATGCATAATGAACAAGTTCAAAGAAAACATCCAAAATATTGTAATGCTTCATTCTATTGCTGCAAAATGCCCTTTACACCAGTTAGCCAACACTTACAAATGAAGAACAAGCCCCTATTTATAGTTTTACAAAAGGAGAATGAATGGACAGGATTACTTTACATTGTGTGGCCCAAAGTCAATACAAGTTAGGGTTTCACCTACCCCCAATATATGACAATATAAAATATATCCTTGTCTTTTTCCTATTTTTTCATTTAGTGACCCTGGCACTGTAGCAATTCTGTCTTATAGCTGTTTTATGTGCTATGGCTGAAAGTTTCCCTCTATTTGATGTGTTTGCAACACTTCTTCATCTAATCGAGTGAACCTTCTTGGGGATTTGTATTTCCGAAGAGCAAACATGCTGCTCTTGATCCTGGTGGACATCACCTGGAAAATCATGATCATTTGATGAAAGACAAAACAACTCCTTGTTTTTTATTTTATTAGACATCCATCTGACTTCCTTGGAACTAACTTCCCTTGGCATGTTGTCATACATCAGTCAATCCTCCTTGATGAGTTGATCATTACTTATGCAAACATCATTCTGACAAATTTTTACATGCATCATTTATGAATTAAGATCTTCTTCTCGGCCAGGTTCCATAAATGATCTTTGATTATCATTTTCTTTGCAAACTTGGTAGGCAACATGCAACTCCCTTACTTGGATTGCATCCCTCATGACTTTGTCTCCTCTTTCTCTCTAGATCAAGCCTCAATTTGAAACTCCCCCTAATATCACAACATCTTAGGTAGGAAAATCATGAGTAGTCTTCCTTGGAAATGGGTTCCTTCGGCAATCTCCGTTTATAGTTAGAGCCTTGAACAAAGCAATAAATTAAATTAGGCCCATACAACTTTCATAAATAACCCATTTCTCATAATAATATGGAACCTTTTAAATTCCTCATAATGGTTATTCAATCTATAAAATTAAAGAGGGACAATAATATTTGCATAATTTAATTTTCATCCCTGTTCAAATGGTCCCATAATGTTGCCTATTTACATATCCATCTTAGTTATTAAGCATTTGTACTTTTCATTACACTGGGCCAATTCCACTTTGAAATCCAAACATAAGTCTCATTTATTAAAGCATTTTGGTCTTCGAATCCCACCCATTAGTGGTTGCAGAGATAGAGAAGTTCCATGCAGTGCGGAAATGGGGACTACGGACCTCGACATGTGGGAGTCTGTATGGGCCATGCTGCCAACAACGGTGATAAGGGAGAGTCATCTCGCACAGCGGAGTCCACAAGCCCAAAATCTGCCATCGTACTTTCATGCTCGATCTCTGTGCATTTTTGGTCTCACCTCCATACTCATCATTCTACCCAAGTGATTTATCCTCACCACAACTACCCGCGTAAAGAGTCACTAAGGCAAGATTAAGTTGAATATCATCAAATGTTGATATTTCCTTGCCATCCGTCTAGCCCACAGAGCATATTTTCAAGAGACAGCTAATATCCCGACAAAACATTCACTTAATGCCAAGGCCGCCACCCAATATACACCATTCATCGACCAATTCATCTGCTTGGAGCTCCACATCATTCTTTGGATCATGTGAAAGTTTGATGATTTAAAAGGAAAACATAAGTCAAAATTCCACCTTCTACAGGGACATTAACTGCGAAGGCAATCAACCTCTTTGCTATTATCATCACTGCCTACCCTGGATGTCCCTCATGTTGCTCTTTTTTTTAAAATTAGATACTAATACCCCAAAGCTAGTTACTGTGCCACCTCTACTTAATACGATTGTCATAAAGACAACCATCTCATTCCCTACTTCAATTTTCTATCAATGTCTTTATAATCTGCCATTTAAATAGGCGGGTTCCCACCAAGCTGCCTCTGTTTGAAGATAATCACTAAGCCGATGATGTGAGAGAGATGACCCTTGGCTTAGGAAATTCCACCTAGCAGGGTATGCAGGATATTGGATGTGAGGTGCTACTACAATACTTCCATTTAAAATATAGCCTGGGAGGTGGTGGCACCCACATCATGTGAAGTTGTCCCCATGATAGAGGTAATGGTGAGCTCCGCATACTGGAATTCCATGGAGGTAGGTGTGCGAGAAGGCATCAATAGAGGGTTGTTGTGATAGTAGTGAGGAGACCAACAATCTTTGCAACCTGTGTGCCCACAACCTCAAAATTAGTATAAAACTAATCATTCCTGCCCTTTCTTACTATGGCCGAATAAAACTATTTAATCTTTCAACATCCTACTCATAAACATTTTTGTTGCTTATCGAATTAGTTGGGCTCGTCCAGTTCTCAAGTTTTTAAAGGATGTTGCATCCTCACTACTCCCCTAATGCGCCCATGATGAACATGACAAAGGAATTCTACACTTATATATATTTACAATGTCGCCCAGTCCTTCACGTTTGAAAATGATCAAAAGAAAGAATCACACCACACTCAAAACATTCTACATGTCTGCAACATTCCCACATTTTAATAAGATATTTTTGTTTCAAATTCCATTTCAACCTATTGTTTGCATTCTTCCCAAAAAAATTCCCTATTTCCCTCTGGTCTTCATTTGTGGCCACCTCCTCAGGGTTGGGCACCATGACCAACCTTCGTTCTTAGCCATGACATATTCCAAACTTGGTGATTTTTTCAAATGCAGGTATTATAATGTTTCTTTACAACAACATGCTTATATCACTCATTGACCTCGCATGAACAGTCTTATCCTTAAATAGGATCCAACATCCCATACTTTCAATAGATACTCATGCTTGTCACCTAATACTCTCTACAATTTAAATCCAACACCACTAGCTCGCGCTCCTCTATTCTAATTGACCAACAACGCATCATAACCACTCCACTCAATAATAAATGTGAGCACCAATGTTCTACAAGGTAGTTGTTTATAGAGGGGAAGGGCTGAACTATTGTTGAGGATAGCCATGACAAGACGGTGTCATGAAGGCAGAGACCCACATGAGGTCTTCCGTTGGCAAGTGAAGAGGTGCACTCCACACAGGAATGGTCTGTTGGACTTTGTATCAACTCCCTAGTGGTCATGAAGGTATGATTCGTTTAACTCACCATGCCTCAAAAAACCTATAGCAATCATCACTTGCTTGAGGTTAAAGGGGTAGATAAACAACTTACAACACAAATTAGACTCACCCTTGGATCATGCGGGAAATTCATGCGGGGCAGTCGTGTAAGGGAGATGTGAGTATGACACCATTGGGTTGAGCCAAGACCAAGATCGTGAAGTTTGTGGCACCCGCATATGTATTCTCCAAAGAGGACAACATAGCTTCTATTACCTGGGTATGCACAATATTCGAATGCAAGCATGATTGCTTCCCTTTCTTCTCCCTCCTTCCTCATGATTCTACTCAGCCACCTTATCTTGTCAACTATTTTATATATTATTGAGCTATTATGCAGAGAGAATGAACTGAAAAAGTAGTCCCCAAATGGAGGGAACAACTGCCAATGCCCATGGCGCACTTGCAGTCAGAATCTGCAGTCAAGGATTTCATGCGAAGGATTTAGGAAGGGATGTTGCCGAGGCACACCATAGAAGGAAAGCACTAGAATGGCAGGGACCTGCATGTCGACTGCCATAGTTGGGAAAAAATTTGATGCGAAAGACAATGATGCCCACAAACCTCAATGTTGCAACAATATTTGATGAACCATATGCAATAGCCCCTCAGAGTTGATGGATTTGTGCCATTTACACTTCTAATGGATATTCACCCACACCAAAGAGTCGATCAACACAAACTTTGTGAAGTGATACGAAGACTAACCAAGGTGGGGAAGTAGCTATACCAAGGAATTTGATTGAATATTGTCGCCACAAATCCAATAAGCCTATCGAGCATGAAGGTGGTTGTTCAACTGACTGGCATATGAAGTGCAATATGATTGCAATGAATTTTACCATGCACCCAACACCCAACTCGTCGATTTCGTTTATTGCGTAATCTTGGGTTAAAAGATGAATATTATGAAGAATAAATAAGTTGGGATGCATTCGATATCAACATTGTATACACATAGGCCAACCGTATTCAAAAATCTACTCATCCCATAATACCATCATAGCTGAAATCATTCTTGTTCTAAGGGATTTAGGATGGAAGTAATTAATGAAACCAACGTACAAAGATCCCTACAAGTCCACTGAAACTATTATGAGATTTGAAAATGAAGCACAACTAATCAACTCTGCAGAGACTGGGAGGAGTTTAACAAGTGCATAGAATTGGTGCATTGAGTACTTATTCATGTTAATAAATTAGGTAAGAAGAAGGTGAATATTTTCATGTAGGAGTGTTTCAACACAGTGCCAGGGGAGGAACAAGTCTCAGCAACCTTGTAATACGAGCCAATTCTCCTTAGGTTGTTATTTTGCACTAAGATACACCCACCCCACAAGAAATAAATCGCTGCATCCTACATCACCCTTGCTCATTAATCATTTGGTCAATTAGGAAAAGAGCGACTAGGCCTGCAGGCACCAATCTATCGCACATTGAGGAATACTTTTGTCCTATAGATAGAACCACGACGAGTTTAGGAAATACATTGAAATCTTAAAAGTTCCACTTGACACCAAATTGCACAACCTACAGAAAAGAAGATGTGGAAGCCTACAAAAAATGCTCGGGCATGCGGGGACATAGTGTTGGAGAGTTGTTTGGCTACACCATAAGGGATGGCCTCGGTAAGTGAAATCTCACAATTGAGCCTTTTCCAGCCATGGAAGGTGCAGACTCCACAAAGTCGACGTACGTGATGTGTAAAGGGGAAGCAACTAGAGTGGAAAGCTTTAGTGCACAGTTCTTCCCCTAAACATTAACTTAATATTTCACATTCACAATTACCACACGATGATCCCAATATTATGCTTTAATGCAATGACACAGAAGTAAGAGGTCAGCATGCCAGCTACGGAGAAGTCGTTAGGGAGGACCATTATAAATGGTGAGGTAGCTTGCGACCCCTACAACAAAGAAATCCTATTAGACCCAATGCGGAGAATCAATTTGAAGATGCCACTAGGAATGTCATTTGGGAGTGGTTGAGCGAGTGACAACCATGGTGTCATGAAATTCTGCAGTGAATAAGTGAATGTGAGTGAATTGTGTAGTACGTCGTGTATAAATTTCATTTTACAATGGTGAGATGATGGATGGCTCCTACCATGGGGAAGCCCACAAGAGGAAAATGGTGCTCCTATGATGGTGCTAGTGGGTTAAGGGCCAGCGAAGTAGGGAGGCAGCGAAGCTTTGCCATTATGAAATAGCGTCATGGTGACGGCCTCCCACGAGTGGTGGCCCGCAAAGGCGGATCTGCTGGTGAGCTTCTACTCAAGAGTTTACCCACGACCATGAGATTTATCCTTGGGGAAATGGAATATGTGGGGTCTGCATGTCGAAATGACTCCAGGAGCCAACTGCTAAAACAACAGCTGCCAAGCAACAGCCTTCCACTGGCGGACACCCGCATAATCATTTAACTTGGTGGCTTCCCTACTTTGGGCGTTAAGGCCAAGGTCAATGTAAAGGTTTGATTGTTGAGTGACAATAATGAGACGATGGTGAGGATGACAAGACCAAACGCAGAGCCTACCATTCAAGCGGAAGTCAAGGGTTGGTCATTTCATGTGACGAAGCACGAACGACAATCCACATGAGACAACCTATAGTTGTGGGTCTGCGGTGCCTGATGGATGCAGTGGCAAAGAAAATGTGGGGTCCACCACAAGGGCTAATTCTTGGCTATAGATGAGTAGTGAGATGCGATGGCGAACAACAAGAAGAGACCTGCAAATGTGGTTCCACGACGCCCAACGAACGTCGAGGCGATAAGCTAAGAGAAACCCGTAGGACCCAATCCGTAGAGGCAAATGACTTAGTGAAATTATAGCAGGTTAATTTGGTCAGAGGCAATTTGATAGTTTTATCGCACATGACCAACTTGCACTCAAAATTAGGGGTGAGAAAAATGAGGCGGGAGCAAAATAGCCTGTCAAGAGCAAAAATGACCCATTAGGAGTGAAAAAAGAGGGGGTCCCTACCTTCAACGACACGTGTGTGCAAAATATGCACAATAGTAGTTAACTTAAGATTAAATTTTGAAATTCAAATAACACAAGCCGACATCAGATCTAGGATTTGAAATTCTTAAAATACCACCAAAAACATATCCCAATGGGGGTGTCCTAAATTAAGTGAGGACTAACTAGGACACACTTCAGGGGATGTGAAATGATATTTCCAAAGGGGGTCCTAGGACCTAGTGAGGACCCATTGGGTCCAAGGTCACTAGCCTAGGACACATTCCTTGCAAAATTATGTTGTGTAGCTTCATTTAAGAGTGTCAAGTTTTCTCCCTCAGAAAATACAATAAACTAGGCTTGGATTTGAATTTAAGGGGCCAATTAACCTCAATTAACCTCAATTAATTAATAAATTCCTAGATTAGTTTGAAAGTGTAAAGATACATTTTACAACACCCTAAATAAGGCACAATTAAGTCCATTTTATTATTAATTATTCATTCCCAAATTAAGTAAGGAAAAGGGATACTTTTTTCGTTACTACATTTTTCCCCCACTTTAATGAGAGTTTGACACCATGTTAAACTCACACTAAAGTAGACATTAAAGACACCTATGTATGGAGCAATAACAAAGATACACATTCATACACTATCAAATACCAAGAAGATTCAAGCCTAAATGGTCCAACATGATGTGGAACACATCTAAACTATCAGTTTTGCACTCACTCAAGGGTAGTGGAACCTTAGGTTGTCCACTAGGTCAGTATCCCTCCAAGAGGGTGGCTTAGTGAGAAATTCATGCCTGTGTGTCAGCTCACTATACTTACCATACCAAATCTATCCCTCTAATAACTTTGATAGGTTTCCACTCACATTCTTGTATGTGCTTAACAAGATGCATTATGCTAAGCACCAATGCTCATGGCAAGGCTCCACAATCAAGCAAGGTGTGTTATTCTAGGTGTCCTTGAATTAGGGTTGTGTTTGAGCTTCATAAAGTTAGCACATTATGCTAAACATTTATGAGCATTTGTATATAGGTTTTTGTTCAAAGGGATTTCTCTTCGTTTGTGTAAGGTCTTCTTCTCAGGAACCATCATGCCTAATGTCTCCAAGAGAGGAAAATTCAAGAGTAACATATTTCCACTTATGGGATGCCTTTCTTTGCATCAAGCCACTAAGGTAAAGTTGTACGCTTAGAAATATTCCACTCTTGGAGGACATCAAACCCAATGACACCACCAAGAAAAGGATGCATCACAAGAAAAATAAAATCACACCATGAAATATGCAAAATGTCAAAATATGTTATTGATATATGCCCCTACTTTAAAGCAGTTTCTAACACCATTGTTGTGAGCAACTACTTTAAAGTAGCCAATGTTCCATCCCAAGACATGAGAGCTTACTCAAAAATCCCTATGAGAAAGGAAGGGTTTCCCCCAAAACTACATAAGGGATCTATGGATCTGGGGTCAATATGTCTTTCGTACAATGTTGTCATAGAGCGCAAAATTGTCACCATTCCCCAAATACTCATAGAATTGGAAGAATATCACATAAAGATCAAAAACAAAGAAAAATCCTTTGGGTCAACATAGAAGAGAACTAAATGTCTCAATGCCTTACATCATCCCCAAAAGGAAAACACAAGATAAGCGAAAAGGTAAAATGTTTATGACATAAAGAAGAATGTAGGCACAAATAGAGGAATGCACAAAAAGAGAGAAATACATTAAACAAAACGGCATGGGGATCACTTTACACACATGAAATCACATAAAAATAGTATAAAAATAAAAACAAAGCACATGACTAGTAAGGCACATGTGATTCAACCTATAGTAGGTCGTTTGCATCCCAATCTTGATTGGTATAAATAGAAGGAAGACAACTAGCCAAAGGGACAACATCAAGTGTCATACTAGGAAACATACCAAGTTTGACACTCTTATTAGTATATTTTTCATTTAAACTCATAGAAGAGGAAAACAATGAATTTAATTCATTATGCACTTCTTCATCAATCTTTGTAATATCAATGTCATCATCTAGACTAATCGCATTAGGAGGTCGAATGACAATGTCCATGGAAGATTCTTTCTTACATTGCGGTGAGGGTATGGTATCATCATGCATTGCTTCAGGAAAATTCAGATTTTGGTTTTCTTTGGTCTTTTCTTCTTTAGATTGTAACATACGAGCAATAGCACAATGTCTATGCCTATGTTCTCTAGCATTCTGATTACATTTCAATCTATTGTCAATTTGTGTTTGTGTAGGAGCGGGTTTATCAATCATAGGTTTCTTTAATTTCTTCCCTTAGGGGAGGAACGAAAGAAACCATAGGAGGTTGTTCAACCACTTTATCTTTGGATTTGTAAACTTGTTTGATTTTAGGAGGCACAACGAGATTGTTTTGGTTATCTCGTGGTCTCTTATACAAAATTATAGGAGGTTTTGTTATTGGTTATTCTTGGATATTTGAAAGGAATTTTTGTTCAATCATTGGTTTTTCAAGGATAGGTGGATCAATCATGGGTTGAGGCATATTTCTAAGGGATAATTTTGCTATGTGCTTTGCCTTGAATTTTTGATATGCTTTGAAAAATTAGTCCTTGTGAGGTCTAATAGGTTCAATAGGATCAGGACAAAAGAAATCCAATGAAAAGTTTCCAACAGGAAGATACAGGATTAAAGCCACTATGATGTGCAGTAAATATTTCATTTCCAAAGGGAAAACTTTAAACATTTATGCACAATCGATGGGAGAACATCCATGGAGCGATGCCATGGATAGCCTAACTTCACATGAAATTGGTCTGATGACAAGATGATGGTGAATGAGACATTTAATGTTTTCGGTCAAACTTTTAAAGGGAGATCTATCGAGCTCATCATAGGAAAAGCAAAAACATTATGCATTTTGATCCATGCTTTCGGTATATCATATGTATCTTGATAGATTTCATGCACAAATAACAATTCTTCGATGATCACATTCTCACCACAAATGGGATCAATTAATATCACATTATTAGGCTTATCATTGATTCTTCCAGCTATGTAAAGAGGACCATTAGGTGCATGTTTAAGTATGTCTTTTTGTGAGAAAGAAATATCAAGAGGCTTTTTGGTTGAGCCCTTATGAGGTTTAGCTTCGATAAGTGCTACTATTTTAATTGGTTCTTCTTCATTGGCATCTTTTATGTTTTCATCATTCATGTCAACATTCATCACATCATTCTTAGTTTCACTAGCTTTGAAAAATGAAATAATGTGTTTCGGTAATGGGATTTGTAAAGATTTGTAAGTTTTGGTTAGGAGGAGCTACAACCTTATTACCTTGATCATTCACTACCTCCAACTAGAAGTTGATTATTATCAATGAGGTCTTGGACAAGATGTTTAAGATGCTTACATTTTTTTGTATCAGGTTCATCAAAATGAAACAAAGAAAAATGTTTTGGTAAACCTAAAATGGGGTTAACAAATGGGTACACCAAATTTTTGACTAGTTGTTTCACTCAATTATGAGAGGTGTAAAAAGGTAGGTTTAAAATGGTAAAATGTTGTGTACCTATTAGAAAAAGTGCTTTTTCGAGCCTCACTGAGGACTCATTCGCCTAGTGGCAATTGGGTCCCTACTAGGGTTCTGAAAAATTAGTTTTAGGGCCCTGCTCTTCAATGTCTACACTCCTAGATCCTAGGTGTTCAACTCCCGAAAGTTGGAAATAAATTTTGTAGAATATTTTATGTGATCTTGCAAGAAAGATGACAAGTTTGCAATTTTGACAACTTTTGTTCTCCACTTGATCTTCAACCTAAAACTTGCAATCACACATCAAAGGAGAAGAAAATGTTGATTGATAGGGAATAGGGGTTTTCCTTGGTCAAACCCCATTTTGGTAATTAAACCTTGAATTAAAACAATGCATAAAGGATGAAACATGAAACATGAAACAAAGATACCTTGGATGAAAAATCAACAATCTAGCATGAAGTGGCTTTAAGGAATGTAGATCTTGATCTTGAACTTTGATATGAAACAATGCTTGAATTAGATCCTCGATGCTACATCAACACATTAGCTCAACAACATGCATGATGCACTATACCTTTGACATGATGAAATGGATCTTTGATTGTTGCAATAAACTTTAATAATCTGCCTTTGAATGCCTTCTTGAATTCTCTTATGAACTCTTGATCCCATTATTTTTCTATAATGCTTGAAGACTTGAAGTTGCTAGGTGAAACTATGTGAAATAACCTTGTATTTATACTTAACTTAAGATTAAATTACGAAATTCAAATAACACAATATGACATTAGATCTAGGATTTGAAATTATTAAAATTTCGCCAAAAACATATCCCAATGGGGATGTCCTAAGTTAAGTGGGGAACAATTCACCATAGGGTAAATGGGTCCTAACATACTTAACTAGGACATACTTCGGGGGATGTGAAATGACACATCCAAAGGTGGTCCTAGGACCTAGTGAGGACCCATTCACCAGGTGGAAAATGAGTCCCAGGTCACTAACCTAGGACACATTCCTTGTAAAATTAAGTTTTGTGTAACATCATTTAAGAGTGTCAGGTTTTCTCCCTCAGAAAATGCAATAAATTAGGCTTGGATTTGAATTTAAGGGGCAAATTAACTTCAATTAATTAATAGATTCCTAGATTAGTGTGAAAGTGTAAAGATACACTTTACATCACCCTAAATAAGGCATAATTAAGTTCATTTTATTATTAATTATTCATTCCCAAATTAAGTAAGGAAAAGGGATACTTTTTCTATTACTACACCTTTGTATCTTGCCCTAAGGTTATGCACCTTAGTCTACAAGTCTTTTGGCAGTGAGTTTTATTTTGTATGCAATGAGCTTCATCTATTGTGAGTTAACTCTCACCGTGGTTTTTTTGTCATTAAGTTTTCCATGTAGATTTGGTGTCATCTTGTGCATGTGTGTTCCTTCTTTATCTTTCATTGGTGTTGATCTAGTTAAGAGTTGTTGAAATTGTTAATAGATTTGTATATATTTCATTGTTGTTGATTTGTTTAAGTGTTCTTGGTTTGGTTAAGAAATTTGAATTGTATTGAAGGTCTAAAGTTACAGAGAGGTTTAACTTTATGAAGATATTGACACTACTGAATTTGACACCATTTTCCAACGGACATTCATCGGTGGTTCAACAAATCTTTGTCGGAGTAGCAACGAAATGGCGAAAAAAAATTTGTCGTTATTTTTTTGTTGTAGGTCCGACGACGAATTAAATGTTGAAAAAATGGTGTAGATTCATCGGTCGTCGGCATCATAAAATGGCTCAGATTGTCGTCGGAATATCGACAAAATGGGCGTCAAAAGAACACCAGAATTTTGTCACCAATTCGACGAAATGGGAAAGTATTTACGACGAGGCCATCGTCCCAGCTAAGCAACTTCGTCGGACCTTTTATGTGGTTCATCGGCGATGTACGTCGAAAGTGCGACAAAAAGGGCAATGAGTTACGATGAAGCCTTCGTCATAGCTAAACAACTTCTTCAGACCTTTTTTTGTGATTCGTTGGTGGACTTCGTCGTAATTATGACGAATTGGACAAGGAGTTATAATGAAGCCTTTGTTGCAGCTATAGAAACTTCGTCGGACCTTTTCTATGATTCGTCGGATGTGTGCGTCAAAATTTTGACGAAACAATACAATTTAAAAAAAAAATATTCGTTGAAATGTACCATCGGTGAGAGATCAATCAAGTCGCATCCCTTCATATTCAAATATCAAGCAATTATTTTATTGTAGCTCTAAACTATTCAAATATTAAGGATTTAATTAGCTATAAGATGGAAAGTTGTTGGTTAGACATAATCCATCATCTTTTACATATCTTTATTCACTTCTAGCGCTTCAGATAAATTTGTGTAAATGAGACAGAAATGTGAATCTTTTATGACAAAGAAAATTATTAAAAGGAGGGGGGAGAGAGCAAAGGGTAGGGGGCAAGAGAATGCTTGAATGTATAGCAAAGTATAACATTTTGATCATTATAACAATGAAATGAATCTTAAGTTTGAAGCATTAATATCATTTACAACATTTATGATCAAGAATGAATGTAAGTAGAGAAACTTTTGCATACCTGCAAATGGTACAAAATTTCATGGTTAAGTCAAAGCCTCCCATCAACAACAAGATCCAAATATTAGGTGTATCTATCTCAATCGAGCCTCTAAACCCTTCAGAGTTGTCAATTTTTCCACTAACCTGTTATGCACAAAAGTCAAATTTTAGAGTTATGTCACCACTAAAAATAGAAGAAACAGAGCTTTGAAATCAAATCCACACACAACACAATGTGGTATTCATACAAAGCCATACAAACAAACTAAACTCAAAACATTGGAATGGAAACTTCAAATTATGATGCAGAGCATGGATTCAGGGTATAAAGAATCATTTTTCTGCCACCATAGTGAAAAGTTAGCACTTTCTTTCATCTTTGCATATTGGTTTGATGCTTCAAATGATGCATTTCTTATATTGAAAAGTGCATTACCTTATCGAGCTTCTCTTTGTTTTGAGAATAGTTTAATATTCTCTACTTAACAGGGCCAACCACATGACGGTGGAAGCTCATTTGGCCCCTCCCCCCCCTCACATCACTCTCAATTCCCATACCCAATCATATAACATTAATCATTCATTCATCCATTAATAACATATAACATTCATTCATTAACATATAACATTCATTAATTAACATATTCACATTCATTCATTAACATATAAAATTCATTCTTTCAGTTTTTACATATTATCAAAAATATGGTTGTCATGATATGATTACAATCACTTCTTTTTTTGTTTCTTTTTCAAAGCTACATAAAGCTGAAGTGGAGTATCATTTTCTAAATCAATATTTGTTCCCCCTTTATTTGTTCTACCCTCTGCTCATGATCTTAATGTAAGCCTAGTCATCTACTCATGACATGGACGCCGCCTCAAGGGGGGTTTGCTGCAATAAGAAAAAAATGTTAAACTGATATGTTTTATTATTATTGTTACAAGTATTTCATTAATTAAAAGAACATTAGAGTGGTTCTCTTTACCTGGTGGGTCCACATCATGTTCTTGTACTTTTGTTATAGACTCATGCTCAACATGTTGAACACCCTCTAAATCCTGATTTGTAGTTGAAACATGAAAGGTTACATTAATTAATATGGGTATGTGCAGGATCATGGTATGTCAAACAAGCCCTTAAGTGGCAATGAAAATTCAAAACAATTAGAGTTAGGCAACTTGATGTAAAAATTTGAATAAGTTATCTATATTATTTCAAAAACATGTAAGAATAGATTCTGTGGGAAATTGAATGTAGTTTCTAAACTACTAG